>CAWUFW010001572.1:1140000-1142500 GCA_963921515.1 Calotriton arnoldi | reverse complement strand
AAACGCAATGTCAGGAAGAGATGCGGAAAGCCCAGTGGGAAGCAGAACGAGGGGCCAACAAAAGCCAAAATGAAGGACAGAAAGACAGTCATCAATTTATCAGGTCGGGACCTTAGCTCATTGGAGATTGAGGTTCTCTCTTTAGGCCTTTCTTTCTGCCCCACAAGGGGCTTTGATTATACTCAGTCGCATTGACCTTTTCCAGTTCACACGCAAACTCAGACTTAAGAAATGGTTTGCAACCAGAGTCATTGATAAGAATATGAGAGTACCGAAGCTACCTAGTGTCATCAGTATTGGAGATATTGAGCTGTTACACAACATGAATGAACTTGATGGTAATGAAAAGTTTATAGATGACCCCTATCTAAATTTGATTAATGACAATGTCGAACTAGATCTCTGCCATGTTAGTGGTTTTAAACCAAAATCGATTTTCCTCCCCCAAATCGCTAATGATGCTATAGATGTTTTTGAGAAGGGAGTGATACATGAGTTAGAAAAAGTACGTAGGAAGAAATATTTTGGCAGACACAATCTTAGTGAAGACCACCTGGAAGCTATTCAATCCATCAAAAATGACAGTAACATAGTAGTCAAAAAATCAGACAAAGGTGGGAATGTGGTTGTAATGTCTAAAGAGATGTACTTGAAAGAAGGCTATCGCCAATTAAATGATAGGAACAACTATGAAATTACCACTAGATCTAAATACGAACAAGCCAATAAAGTATATCAAGAGCAATTGGGAGACTGGAGGGAACGTGGATTGTTAGAATGGGAGGAATATGAATTCCTTAAATGCAAATGTCCCAAACTTCCGGCATTCTATCTACTCCCCAAAGTACACAAGAACAACATTAATCCCCCAGGTAGACCCATTGTATCTTCTAGAGGCAGCTGCCTAGGAAAATACATCTCGATATGTTGATTTTTATTTGCAACCACTTGTTCAGGGGTTACCATCCTTTATTAAGGATACGAGTGATTTTTAAGAGTGATTGACCAGATTGAGTGGGAGGATCAATTTTTACTAATGTGTCTCGATGTTACTAGCCTCTATACATGCATTCCACACGAGGCAGGGATCAAGGCATGCCGACATTTTATGAGGAATCGATCAATTTCATATCTGTTTCATACAGAGATGATTATTGATATGATGTACAAATGCCTTACACAAAACTTCTTTGTTTTTGACAAAATTATCTATCGTCAGATTCTTGGGACTGCTATGGGTACCTGCTTCGCCCCCAGCTTTGCGGGTTTATACCTGGGCTGGTGGGAGGAGCAGATCGTCACCACACTACCTATTTTTGAAAAATGTGTCATCACATGGGTGCGATACATTGACGATATTTTTGTGTGTGGAATGGAAGTGTTGAACAAGCAAATCATTTTGTAGAGACACTCAATGACAACACCTTAAATTTAAGATTTAGTAGCCAGATAAACAAGGAGACGATTGAATTTTTAGATTTGAGACTGGTTGTTGCAGAAAAACGCCTGGAGAGTTATCTATTCAGGAAGGAAACGGCGGGCAACAGCCTGCTTCATGCAGAAAGTTGCCACCCCTCTAATTTGATACGCAGTATACCATTAGGTGAACTAACACGAGCAAAAAGAAATTGTAGCAGCGTAGAGGGTTTTGAAATAGAGAAAGAAATTATGATCACGCGTTTTTTAGAAAGAGGTTATACTCAGAGCTGCATCATGAAAGCCAGCGCAGAAGTTGAAAGAAGAGAGAAGTGAGCTACTTAGAATTGAAGCCATTGAGCCACCGAGAGAAGAGATGGAGAACAAGATTAGGTTCATTACTACATATTCTAATCAAGCACACGAAGTGAGAGAATGCTTAAATAAATTCTGGAGAATACTTAAAACTGATAAAGATCTTTCAGCAGTGGTAGAACACTATCCACAGGTGACATATAGAAAGGCTAAATCCCTCAAAGATATTGTATGTCGAAGCACGGTAGGTGTGACCACTATGTCAATGGGTAACCAGGTAAAAGGGTTTTATACTTGCAATAAGTGCAAAGCGTGCAAGTACAGTAAAAACTGTAAACAAGTCAGGTTATCAACTACTTGCAAACCATTCACGATCACCAAATATGTTTCCTGTAATACAGACCATGCTGTATATGCCCTGAAATGTCCTTGTGAGAAATATTACATCGGAAGTACTATTCATCCAGCTAAAAGAGAGTTTTGGAACATTTGAGGGCAATCAATAAGGATGACAAACAGTACCCAATAGCACGACATTTCAAGTTAGTACACAAACAAAATGCTAACCTCCTTTCCTACTGTGTCTTAGACACCGTTCCAGTAAGAGGGAGGGGACAGGGTTTTGGAATTAAGACGCCTGGAATCAAGGATGATAATTGAATATCAGACAGTACAGCCATTAGGGCATAATATTGATGAGGAATTATCAGTGCATCTGGGCTAGTGATGATGATGTGAAATCCCCGTATTTTAACATGAACTCAGTATC
>CAWUFW010001572.1:825000-1135000 GCA_963921515.1 Calotriton arnoldi | reverse complement strand
AGTGCCTTGCTACAGGGTAAGTAGAATCATTGTTAACTATGGCCCTAAGATGTTGTAAGATGCTCTGGTGCACCGGTAGCTTTGTGCTTCCAATGTACCATAGGTTACATGAACAGATAAGTAGGTAAACTGCAAACTCAGTTTTGCATGTGAGGCGATGCCTTATGATGAAGGGATGTTTCCTAAATACTGAATCTACCTGGGTGATGCTTCTGCCAAATTTGCAAGCCCTGCAACTGTTGCATTTTTTGAATCCCTTGATATCAGACAACCAGTTACTCTTGGAGATGATTTCTGGACTGTTTTTCACAAGGGCATCATGCATGGATGGTGCTCATTTGTATGTGATGTCTGGTTGATTTGACACTACTGGGCCTAGTATGGGATCAGATTTGATGATGCCCCAGTGCTTGTTTAATACTGCTCTGATGTTGCGGGCTTCAGTGTTATATGCCGTGATGAATCTGGTTGTGACTGTATGTAATGGGGATACTAGTGTTTGTGTCATCCACTCGGGTGTCTTTGAGTAGGTCTTCCCTTGGGATCTGATTGGCCCTGTTCATAGCTTTTTTAATGTTGGCTATGGAATAACCTCTTAGTTTGAAACGTTGGAATGACTCTTCCTGGCATATTGCTAGATCTGATGGTGAGCTACAGATCCTGCGTATGCGCAGCATTTCCCCATAGGGGATGCTGGCAATGAGATGCTTGGGATGAAAGCTGGCCGCGTGGAGTGTAGAGTTCCCTGCTGTAGGCTTTCTATGTAGTTTTGAGTTAATTTTTTGCTCTCTCACATATATTTCTACATCCAGAAACTCAACGGATGTCGCACTGATGGTGGCATTGAATTCTAAGTTCAAAATATTAGAATTAATATCATCAATAAAGGACTTAGCGCTTCCAAATCACAAAGACATCATCTATATATCTTAGCCAAGTTATGACATTGTTGTTCCATGTTTCACATAACTGACCTCTAAGTGTCTCCTCCTCCCAGGCTCCCACATGTAGGCAAGCATAACTTGGCGAAAAGCAAGACCCCATAGCCACTCCCCTTAACTGTTGGTAGACTTTGTTGTTAAATAAGAAGTAATTGTGGCATAGGCACCATTCAATGAGGAAGAGCAAAAGTTCGTTATGTTTGTAGCAATTGATCGGTTTTTTGTCCCAAAAATATTTACAAGCTGCAATGCCGTCACTATGACTAATACTAGTATACAGCGACGTAATGTCCAGTGACATAAAAATGTAGTCATGACTCCAAGGAATGTCTTTGATTTTCAGCAGGAAATCACTAGTATCCCTGAGATAAGTTGGCATATATATATGTGTGTATATATACATCCAAGAAAAAGCCCCCGAGCTTTAGAGACGCACTCCACAAAGAACAGTTCATCCGAACCCTTTATTCACAGGAAACCGCTATTCACACCTGATCAATGAATGTCCCTGACGCGTTTCGATGCCTCCGGCATCTTAATCATAGGGTGGGTGAGTTGGGAAATCAGGAACGGACTGCCGCTCATTTTCATATAGCATGCGCTCTCCAGTGAAAAGCATGCTGGTAGCGGTAGTCCCAATTACTCCCCTTCGGTGGGGTCCGTTTCTCCAACACTAATTTAACTGCCCATTTCAAAGGTGTTATTGTTCTGCCCTCCGGTGGGCCCCAGGTTTGAAAAGCTGCTTCCCAATTGTTTAGTTCCTTGTGCTGGAAAGGCTGCAACGAAGTTTTGCAACCACACAGACCTTCAACTGATGTTAGTGGCGGTGCAATCTCCCACGGCCGGAGCCGCCGTGTGAAACATCCATCCAAGAAAAATCCCACGAGCTTTAGAGACGCACTCCACAAAAAACAGTTCATCCGAACCCTTTATTCACAGGAAACAGTTATTCACACCTGATCAATGAATGTCCCTGACGTGTTTCGATGCCTCCGGCATCTTAATCATAGGGTGGGTGAGTTGGGAAATCAGGAACGGACTGCCGCTCATTTTCATATAGCATGCGCTCTCCAGTGAAAAGCATGCTGGTAGCGGTAGTCCCAATTACTCCCCTTCGGTGGGGTCCGTTTCTCCAACACTAATTTAACTGCCCATTTCAAAGGTGTTATTGTTCTGCCCTCCGGTGGGCCAAAGGTTTGAAAAGCTGCTTCCCAATTGTTTAGTTCCTTGTGCTGGAAAGGCTGGAAAGGCTGCAACGAAGTTTTGCAACCACACAGACCTTCAACTGATGTTAGTGGCGGTGCAATCTCCCACGGCCGGGGGCTTTTTCTTGGATGGATGTTTCACACGGCGGCTCCGGCCGTGGGAGATTGCACCGCCACTAACATCAGTTGAAGGTCTGTGTGGTTGCAAAACTTCGTTGCAGCCTTTCCAGCACAAGGAACTAAACAATTGGGAACAAGGCTCGGACGAGCCGAAACGTTATGGCGGCATATAATTAACAAATAAATTTTGCACTTATTTGCTGGTCCGTGTCCGTGCTGGTTGTGGAGGTGACGAGGAGGAGTTACTGCTGCTCAGCTGCGGAGTTAGCGATATATATATATATGTGTGTGTATATATATATATATGTGTGTTTATATATATATATATATATATATATATATATATGTGTGTGTATATATATGTGTATATGTATATATTATATATATTAGGGAAGAAAACAGTGAACAAGTAGGAATGTATGTAGTTTAGAGTACATTTTATTTGAACAAGGAATTTCATTACCTGAAAGTGAACTCCTATGACAATGTAAAGGTTCAGACTTTTTAAATTATACAAATAAACATATATTTGTAGTTTTGAAAAAATGGGTCTGAGCAGTGTGAACAGTTTATAAATGAAAGAGTACTTTTGGGTACTTAGTACAAAATAAATAGACATATATTCATGATCCAGATATGAGATTCGGACCAAGATGACTATTAATTAAGATTGTCCTCATTCAGAATAATATATGATGGGTGGTAGGTTCAGAACAAAGATTCAAATTACAGAAATGTGTTTATTAGCCCAGATTTGTCTCAGACTTCGTGATTGCGACTGAACTACCCGTTTCATTTCACTTACAGAAGACACAGAGCAAGATCTCCAGGATGTCAGTGGATTGGGTGAACTGCACGTTCCGACTAGAGAGTATTCATCTGCCACTCTGCGAATCCTTGCCTGTATGCCCAGCCGCACTATTGGTGAGTGAGAGGAGTCAAGTTGTGCTACAGGTGAATGACAGAAAGCCAGCATCCCTGTGTAACTACTAATGAAAGAGAGGGACCTACTTACAATACTGGAGTATGAGGGCTCAGCAGCACTTCTCATGATTGAGAGAAGCCATGCCACACTGGTGATGAGTGAGGTAGGTCTCAGCAAAACTTGGTATGAGAGTGAAGCTGGAGCTCCAGCGTCACAATACTTTGGGAAAGTGAGAACCCTTGAAGGCTTGGCTAAAGTATGTCTACCTGTCAGTGAGGTTTGGGTAAAATGGTAGAGAGAAAATAATTCATATCACAGGTGTTGGGGTGGAGACCAGGTAGGTAGATCCTCTGGACAATGTCAAAGGGTTTAGGGTGGCCTCAGATTTTGGTAAATAATGCATTTGGACGAGGGGTGGTCCATGGTCTGATTGGGGATATTGGAACAATGAAAATTGGGATTATCAGGGTCTGGGTTTGAAGGTGAAAGTATTGGTGAGCCTTAAAATGAGAAGGCATTGAGGGCTGTGTGGAGCAGTAAGTGGCACAAAAGCAGACTCAGTATTTTGTGGGGCTCAAGAGGGTGCTTCAGAGGTTATGGAACAAACTGGATTGTTGACAAAGATGTTAGGCTCCATGGATTATGGGTGTCTTGGGTGATGGTGCAAGGATTATGAACATAATTAGACTGGGGAGGGCAGTTTTTTTTGTGTGATGTCCTATATCGGTTTGTACAGGCCGCAGCCGTGGTGCCGTCATCTCTGAATACTACAACCGTACAATGCAGCTGCGCCGCAGAAAGAGCCGTCCATCGATACATGACCTGGGGCGTTCAGCTCGACCCAGCATTCGCCACTACAACTTGGAGACCGATATTGACCTGGAGGAGGAGGCCGGTGAGTGTGCTCCATCTTCATGACATCCTCACGTGCCGACACAGGTGTACTGGTCTGTTGGTTGTTAGTGGAGTGTGTTGGTTGTGATGTATTTGCTGTAGCCAGTTGCCCAATATTATTTATATAATAGTTCAGGTATATATGCGTGTACATGACATGGGGAGTGTGGCATCCATACTTTAGCATGAGAATTGGGATACAAGTGTGCATTCTTTAGTCATAGACTAGATAGTGAATCTGGTATCCAAGGAAAGGGGCAGGACCACTGAGTGTATGCATACTAATAGCGGGAGAAGCTTGTGTATGTGTTTGCTGCAACAGTTAATTTGGGAGCAAATCTAATCTCAGGCCACCATGTAAACATTCTTTCCTCCCACCCCAGAGAAGCGCAACCTTCTGGTGATGGAGCTGCAGACCCTGTCGGCAGGGCAGAGGGATCGTATGCTTCAGAGTATGCCTCTGAGCCTGGCAGTGAAGCGGGAGCTAAGGTAGGTACAAATTGAAGTGTGATGTGCTCTGCAGTAATGCTATGCTACCACCTTCCTAAGTGCTTTGCAGTGAAGGGAGAGCTTAATGTGGGGAACTCAGCTAATCTTTTCTACAGTCTACTAATCTGACACCAAGAATGACTTATCAAAGTTGGTTCTTTTGCAAGCGCAATTTCTGCAAGAGTCCGCTTTGATACGGGTCTGTGCACGAGACCCCTGTTTTACAGTACTGTCGTAGTAGTCTAGATGAAGGGTCCAAGATTCTGAACCATTTAAATTTGCAGTGTTAAAAAAAAGTATTGCTAAATTATAAATCTAGTGAATTATTTACCAAGGTAGACTTGCCATATATGCTACAATGTAAGGAAAGTGCACAATTCTTAAACAGTATCTATACCGGTATAAAATCGATTTGCATTAGCTTTGCTATCACAGAAAGATGTTTGCACGCGTCTAGATGACATACCACTTTCAACTTTCATATGTAGTGTGCTGTGCTCACTTGTAGACCTTGATAATCCCACCTGCCTCTCACATTTCACACCTGTGACCTTGTACCTGGGACTGCGAGTTGAAGGTGCTGATGGTCATCACTCTTGCAACTCATCCTGTGCCCTTCAAAGCGTGTAGCATCCTGGTACCTGTTATTTCTTGCAGGCCTTTGGCCTCAAGCCTCCACCTGTAAACCTTGGAGCCAGAAATGATACAACCCTTAAGTTTACGTTCCCTGTGAATCCTTACACTTGTGATCCTGAGAGAGGCCCTCTCCCTATGAATATCTAAGGGTATAGCTCTCTACCCCTTTGATTCTCAGGGGTGTTTCTTTCCCCTGTCAGATTGAAGTCCAGTAACCCCTCATCCATGTCGATAGGGGATGTTGTCCACGTGGTGGCCTTGCTCACTGAACATGTCAAGTGCAGAGGTTCTTGTGTGGAGACACTGTCTTTATACATAGGAAATAGGAGCTTAGTATGAAGGTGTCCTGCAAAACACATCTTTGGAAACATTTTTCCTTTAGAAATACCCTAATCAGAAATTCTCTCCTACAACGAAATGGCTCAGAACCAGCAGGTGTAAACTAAACAGGAGAGGCCCCAACGATTTAATACATCCCACTCCTTCCAACAATCAACATATTCAGGTTTTGGTGAGTCTGTGACCTTTTTCCCCATGGGCCGTTGATCCATGGATGCACTCAACTTATTCCAGTTTCTATCCTTTCAGGCAAGTACAGATTGGTGGTTCTAAGAAGAGGGGCCGCGCGGCCTGCTGCAGGCGGGTCAAGTATGACATCATCATGGTAAGAAGCGAACCTCCACCCTGGCGAAACCTTATTTCTGTAAAAAACACAACCTGCAGCTTTAGGCACGAGAAGCCCAATATATGAAATCCAGCCCCAGACATACCTGTTGGGGAGACGGACCCCCCTCTTTATACCTCCCCCACATACCATGGGAATAGATGGGCTACTCTGTGCAGCCGTTTACCGAGCCCCCTACACACACAGTTGTAAATACCATGTGGCAAACTATCCCCGTCGTTAGAACCAGCACCATCTCTTTGGTGTCTGCCTTTGCCGCCACATGGCCAGATTTGGACCATCTTCCCCATTGACCTTATTCCTTCACCCACCCACATCTCATGTAGGAGCTAGACCGCCAGCTCTGTATTTCTCCCCTTCCAATTGATCTATCCCTTTGGTAGTAGCTGGGCTCTTTCTCTGTGAACCCGTCAGCACACACTGATATGTACCCTTCACTAGAAGTGTGACGCATAGAAGTGGAAGGAAGAGTGGATGAAATTGAGGGCCCTGGGTGAGGAGCTTTGTAAAGGGTGAGAATAGGACATGGATGAGGTCAGCAAGCATAGTCTGGTAAGATTTAAGATCATGCATGAAAGCTGGATGGCAGAGTGCTTCATATGAACCTGCCTGGGCTCAGTGGTGAGAGTTGAAACTTTGAATGAGGGTATGCATGACAGTGAGGGGTGAACTTCCTTGGGTGATTTGGACCAGGGTTGCTCTGTGACTTCAGGGAAGTAGAAAGGTTATGTAGAGGGTCAGTGTGGAGGATACTGACTTGTCTTTTCTATGGATGATAGCAGATGGCAGCTGGGTAGGAGCTAAAGGTGTACTGGTGCTGGGTAAGGGGGCAAGAGGCTTGTGAAGGTTATATGTGTAGTCTACGGGTTTAGTAAAAGTTTGGACTGCTCTTCGAATGAAGACCATAGGGTGTTTGCAACAGGATACGTTGGGTTCCTGGGGGTGTGTAAGTAGAGTTGGTTTGGCTCTAGTCTCACTTTGGCTGTCTCTTCTCTCAGGGTGCCCGGAGTGCCTGGATTGGGATTATCTCCTTTGCACATTCCCTGCTGCCCTGGTATTACGCCTTGAAGCAGATCAGTGGTCGCTTTGGCTCCAGCGTCCTCTCCTACTTCCTCTTCCTTAAGACACTGCTCTTGTTCAACATGTTCCTGTTCCTCATCTGCCTGGTCTTCATTGTAGTCCCACAGGCAGTGCACCCTCCAAGGACCCCAAACAGCAGGGACTTTGCTGGGCTGGAACTCCTGACTGGGGCGGTGAGTACTTTGCATCTTAGCCTCTTGTACCATCATGATTATCTAGATTGTTTTGTGTCCAATTCTTGAACGCGCTCACATACTGCTCCTTCACCGCAGGGCTATTTCACGCACACCTTGATGTACTATGGCTATTATAGCAACTTTACCCTTAATGAAGCGTGTGTCCTCCAACCCAACAGCAGCAACTGCGAGAAAAACAGCCAACTCCTCTACAACATGCCTCTCGCATACGCCTTCACTATCGGAGTATCGTTCTTCATCACCTGCATCATCCTAGTGTACAGGTAAGAACACCACAAAGCACAGAGGGGACCAGAAACATGCACGCACACACCAATAAAACAAAACTCTGACTACATATTTTAACTGTCTCAGATATGGCCTCTTCCCCTATACCCAAGCCAGACCTCCTACCGCAAGTTCTGTGGTGATTTATCTGTAATATTTAGTGATCGACCTAAAACCGAACACTCTCTTAGGAGGAAGTCTGCGATCTGTTGCCCCCTGGAATGATGTTCAGGACGAATATTTTAACTTTTTATGCCAATTGAAATTATACATGTTTGGAAAAAATGAGAATTAATCCAACACCACACAATATCTGGAAATCTGTATAGAGGCTTAACATAGTGAGCATGTTCCTACACCTCTGCATAACAAAATGTGGAATTAAGGAAAACCGCTTTGTGTCAACATGCTTGGCTGACAGGAAAGGAGGAGCTAAAAAGAACCTCTGTTGAAAATGTTAGAGACCTATTTCAATCTCAAATGATAGGAATAAACAAAAATAGAATAGGTACCCTTCTTAGGTCTCGCTTAGAGTCAGCGCTTGCACTGTCTCTTCGAGACATGCAGTATTCAGTATATGTGCATTAAGCTCTTCCCATGTTCCGCCCATCTTTACAATTTGCTTCTCTTCCTGTCCTTTGTAAATGATGGCTCTTGATTCGTCAATAGGCTTAGTAGTCCCTCCTTAGTACCTCCTTGTCTCTCTTTGTAACCGCCCATGAGGACTGGCCCTCTTACTATGGTGTTACGCAGCATATTTTATTTACTGTCTGTGAGCACTATTTTCTTTAATGGCTTTCTCCTATCGTGTGCACGACATGCTTTCCTGCAATCTGCAACTGCTTGTTTACAATTTACTACTGACAGACGCTCCCTCCCTCTCCTTGGCTCCCTCTTCCTCCCTCCTGCTTCTTTAATGGATGCTGTGTGCTGCTAGTTTTACATTGACACCCCCACCCAGCTTTAATTAGCACCAACATCCCTCCCTCCTGTTGCTTGTTTATATTGCCCTGCAGAAATGCGAGTTGTAAACGGAGGGTTTAGTAATGCATGAGGGCAGAGAAAGATTACATTTGGAAAAAACACTTTTTTGGGGCAAACCCACATTAAATGTAGTTTTAACCAGTCACCTTTTCTTTCTCAAAAATGACTTCCACTAAGGTGCAGTGTGGCACTTTTCAGAGAACCAGATTATTTATGAAGTGCCCTCTCTCCTATGTCCACAGAGACAGTTTAGCAATGCATTAAAGACACATTGTGTCCAAACGGCGCTGTCTCTGCGGACGTAGGAGAAGGGAGGGCGATTTATAAATCATCTTGTTATGCTTATTATATGTGCAGTAACAGCCCCTTGCATCTTTCATTTACTGTCACTTAATGCAGTTTTCTGGCTTTAATGCAAAGGGAGTGTTTTTCTTTAGCGCACATTTCAGTTGCTAGAAAACAGAACTTTAGAAAATGCAAATGTCACTGCTCTGTGAAAGCCAGTCTTTTGTTATTCTTAAGTAGAGTTTATTGCTAACGCTACTCACAAGCTTTTTTAGGGGTGCTCCAGGAAGGAGACAGCCCTGTTAAGGATCAGCAATCAAAGGCTATGTCTGTTTTCAAGAAACATGTGTTGCTTTTCTGTTACTATAATATGATACAGCGTGGAAGTTTTGTCGAAATCATCCATTTCTTTTTCTTTTTTAAGAAACATTTACGCGATACTTCCAACACTACTAACCTATCATAAAAAATATTTGTGATATCTTCAAAGGCTTTTTTTCTTTAGTATGGGATAGTGTGCTACTTTTGTAAAAATGTTCCTTTTCTAATCTCTTTATTTTTCAAAGTGTCTACAATATAATTCAAAATCCAAGTGAACTCAAGACCTGTAAACAGGGCATATTATGTAACCAATACATCTGGGCTATTTGTTTTAAGCAAACAACCATAACCCATAGGTTTCTACTAAAGGACTCCTCCTTTACTGGAATAACTTCTGCTCACTCAGGAAATATAAACAGGGTAGCTTTCTTTCTAGAAATTGTACGAATGTTAACCGTTGTTTTTCTGAAGCTTTTGCGTGATGTTTTAACAGTTTTTAAAGGGAAGGCTTTTTTTTATATGTACTCAGTCAGCACTGCTGTAGAAAGCCAACAAGCATTCAGCAACACATAAATCAAAACAATGTCACACAACACACAAAATTACAATCCACATAATACCACTTAACACCACATAATTCAACTCCACCTAATTGCATGCTACTCAATACCACATAAATACACTCCACATAAATACACTCTGACACATAACAATCCACATAAATACTCTCCACACATGCCACATAATTCCTTTCAACATATTTTCCCTCAACCCCACACTGTTCCATGCCACACTATTCAACTCCACACAAATCCATTCCACACTACATAATTCAACACCAAAACACATTCCTCTCCACAGCACAATTTCATTACACACCGCATATATTAAATTTAGAACACAGAATTCAACATCATACCACAAAATGCTACAGCACACCACATAATTAAACTCCACTACATAACAATCCACAACACAAAATGCCATTCCACACAATTCCAATACAATCAAAAACACCAAATTACTATTCACATAATACAACTGCACACCATGCCACATAATTCCACTACATAAATCCATGCCACACAACAATGCCACAACTAGCAATTCCAATCTAACCCACATAATTCCACTACACACCACATACATCCACTCCAGTCCATAACACATAAGTAAGATATTTATATTCACAACATCAGTACCTCGAAATCTTTCTTTTTTTAACACCCAAACACACAGATCTAGAGCTTTCCACACAGTTCCACGCCACACAATTCAACTCCACAGTTCCAATGCACGCCACACAATTCAACACCAAACCACATTATTCCACTCCACAACACCATTCCACTAAACTCAACAAAAAAATAACACAACACACCACATATATACAGTCCACACTAAACAAATCCAATCCACACCACACAATTCCACTACATACCACTCCACAACACAAAATACCATTCCACATGATTATACTCCATAACACAGAATCCCACTCCACATGATTCCAGTACACTAAATACCATATAATTACTATCCACATAATTCCACAGTACACCATGCCAGATAATTCCACTACACAAATCCTATCCACACCACACAATTACACAACTAACTAATCCAATACAACCCACATAATTCCACTGCACACCACATACATACACTCGATAACACATAGGTAAAAGATATTGCCATTTACAATGCCAATAGCTCTAACTCAAACTAATGCGCAACTGATTGCTATTTTCTGTTAAAAAATATCCCAGCAGTAGAATAAGTAAGGGTTCAGTACCTTATGTGGCTAATAGAGGTCCCTTTACAACTCCACAAAGACACCTGGTAACAGCCTGTGGTACTGCACCCTTTTCTTGCTTCGTGGATTTTCTTTCATTACTTATGCTACTGCTGGGACATTTTTTAACAAAATAAAATCTAACAAACATTCATTTGCAATGCGAATAGCTGAAACTTTCAGTAAGGCGAGACCTATTGAATTGGAAATGCTTGTTCTGTTTGCTGTCTGTGAGAAAAGACTATGTTTTCCCAGGATTTGTTTGTTTCCAGGTCTGTTCTATTCAGAAAGAAAAGCAACAGGCAAAATTAATCAAAATATATATATTTTTTAAATGATCAAAATTAATTAAGCAAAATTCATGTTCCACTTGTTCCATTCATGCTGTATCGCCATTTCTGCCAACCACAAGCAACGTTTTTAGACCAATTACATCCATTTTGTGTGTGATCGAGGTGGACTCTGTGGTTTCAGCAGAACCCAATAGGTTATCTTATGCTGGACTATAGCTGTGGTGAGAACCATGCGAAAAGTCATGCTGGACAAGTCTGTTGCAGATTCCTGCCTGGCTCTTCAGGCGCGAGTGTAGGCGCTTCCGAGCACCCAATAGCATTTGGAAAGAGGATCTAGAGATTGCGGAGTCTGCGCAGTCACAGACTCCTAGACTTGCAGGCCGCTAAATGCAGGAAAAGATAATGCTTTTTAGTGCCATGTGTGAGCTATGGCTATGTGCTTTATTTTACTCTCTTAATTTGAAACTCCTCTTCTTTCTTCTATGGAAAAAAGAACCATTTTACTTGGGACTGTACTTTGAGCCGCGTGCGTGTGATATTGTATCTTGGCAACACCACCGCTTAAAGTAAAGCTTGACAGATCGACCAAGGAGTATCTTGGAGCGTGAAATATACAAAAGGAGACTTGGCGAGCCAAATGCATTGCACAAGTAGCGTTCTCCCCGGGATAGTGAGAACAAAAATCTGAGTTTTACGATAAAAGTGTGCTTCCAAAATATAGATTTTAGTAATACCCAGCCCGTACGTAATGCAATTGTTTTACATAACTGTCCCTTCATCACGTCCTCAGGGATGGTAAGCGCTATGCAAATACAATTACAATTAAAAGCATGCACTTCAGAGCTCAGTTGTCCATTCAGAACCAACTTTTCTAGTAGGGTCTTTCAGTACATTGATAATATTTTGTGAAAAATGTATTTGAATATGATACTAAAGTACCCCAACATTTTAATGTCCGCTCCCATAAAACGCATCAGTGCTACTGATCCATTGATAAAAAACAGATACAAGAAAGTCAGAACAGGAATTCGTAATGTGCCTGCCATGTAAGTGACAGTTTACAGCAGCAATCTGTAATGCAGAATACCAGGTGTTTGTGCACTTCTCTGGGTATTTGTCTGTGTCTCTTATACTCCTACGTTGCTTCCTTTTAAACACTTAACATGTCTCATTCAGAAAACAAATTTACCACCTTGGGAAATGACTGACTCTTGCTTAAGTTTTGTGGAAAAGGTTGCGTTATTTGGAAACATGCGTAGCTCACAAGAAACGAGAACCTTCAGTCCGGCCTGCACATACTGGTTCTTTACAATTGTACTAACACTTGACTCTAACCCATCCCCATGCCTGATATTGCCCTCCCCAACAGTCTAGCCTCCCTCCTTTGTTTAACATCAAAACCCACAAAATGTTATAAATAAAGCATTCCTATTCTTCCAACACATTTCAACACAATTTCTATTCCAGCCTGCTTGCCCAAGCCCAGGCTTTCTCTGTTTCTTGTTCGTTACTCAGCTTCAACACCTCGTAGCGCTCATTTGTATTTCTTTCAGGCAAGCAGGCATCCTGGCAGGAAACCTTGTTTAGGTGTCTACCCGCCTTCGATTTCACAGCACACTCACTAAATGACACTCCAGTTGAAGCATTTTAACTATCGATTAACCGTTCGGAAACGGTTGACTTTTTCCAGATTCCAGGCAGAAGTGAGGCTGGGGGATGCAGGACCTCCTTCCCAGAACTCCACTGCCCCCCTCGGGGTCGCGCCTGGAAACGAGGTTGCAAGGGATGACCTGTGCACTGGCATTGTTCATGAAAACATGAAAGTCATGTTTTCATGAACACTGCTAAATTAAATGATGCGCAGGGAGTCAGTGAGGGGAAGTGAGGTATGTGGGGCCTCACAGGAGGCATGGGTGCTGGCTTACATTGAGCTGTCACTATTGCAATGATTGGGGTTGTCAGTACTAACCAAAGGTGGAGGAAGCGGGCAAGATCAGAGGTGCACAGCTTGCCCATACTTTTTTGATTCATGAAAAACCGTTCCCCTACTTTTTGTAAAAAGACATCTCTCCCGGACGGTTAATTCTGATAGTTTAAATGCTTCAGCTGAAGTGTCATTCAGTGAGTCTCCTGTGCTATGAAACCGAAGCTGGGCAGACAGCTAAACAAGCCTTCCTGCTAGGGTGCCTGCTTGCCTGAAAGAAATACAAATGTGCGAAACAAGTTAATTCTGCAAATGTGAAGGGTAATATGAAAATGTAAAGGTTGCTTGGGACCCGGTACTGGCTTTAATTGATCGAATCACTCAAAGCTTTGTGATGACAAAGATTTATTATTTTTGAGTGGAAGTGCAAAGAGGTAACAGCTAAACTGTGAAGAGTGTGCTTTTAATTGTAATTGTATTTATATAGCGCTTACTGTCTCTGAGATGTTGAAGGGACAGTTATGTAAAAAAAAATGCATTACATACAGTCTGGGTATTACTAAAATCTATATTTTAAAAGCACCATTTTATCTTTAACCTTTTTTGCACATTTTTTAGCAGTCTACCTTATACTGTCTGTAATGCAAGTTTAAAATAATTACTTACATATTCACAGGGATTTCTGTCACAGGCTGTGACCTTGTAGCACTAAAAATACACAAGGCAGCAGGGCTGGACTGGCCGCAGCGGGCACCGGGCGTTTCCCCGGTGAGCCAGAAGGGTGGGGGCCGGTTTTGTACCGGTGGGGGCTGGTTTTGTTGCTGGGGGCCAGTTTTGCAGCAGTCCTGCAAAATCGGCACCTTGTAACAAAAGTGCAGCAGCAGTGTTCCAGCCCTGGCAATTACATCCAACCGGCCCCCGAGGGCCAGTCAGACATAACTGCCAGGGCTGGTTTGCGATTCCAGTCCGGCCCTGCAAGGCAGTATGCTCCACTTCACCAACCAAGATTTAATTCTGTGGCTCTCTGGTTACACACAGACCTCTGCAGTGCAGTAAGTAACTGAGGTTTCATTATGTACTATTGTGCATTTCCCACTGAGTAACATCTTTTTTTTTTTTTTTAATTGAACCTGTGTATTATTTTACATGTAGCTGACATTGAAACACCAAAAGAACTTAAAGAATATTTGGTTTTTCAGCCATAACTTTGACCCCACGCTCACTGACACCGTCCCATTGCATGCAACATCACAGTTCCCATACTATTTTTTAATACACTTCGATCGTTGGTACTAACAAGACTTTATTAATTCCTGCAGGAGCCCTTCTTTTCAATCTTAGAATATCAACAGATTGAGAAAAATTAATGACGCTCTAAACTCATGACTTAGTTTCCATGCAGCTCCTTAATAAATAGATCACTGTGCTAAACTAGAATGATTGCACCTTATGAGCTGTAAGTAACAAAATTATCTCTGTGTCAAAAGTAGTAGCCCACTTACCTACCTTCATAAAATACAAGTCTGTGATCTGTATGGTATAGGATGTGCTTTGCAGCAGGTGCGTTAATCCTCTATGCTACTTTTTTTAGTCAAAACTGTGATTGGACAAAACACAGAACTCTCGCAGAATTGCATTAACCACCAGAGTTATTCTACCGCTAATGTAATCCCCGAAAAATTGCTGGGCACACAAAGATCTTTGCAGCAGGTGTCTTAACCCTGTAAGGTATTTTAGAAATGCAGCCTCTTTGTTGCCAATTAAGTAAGCTGCAGCAGATTTACTGACACATTTGTCCTTGTTGCCAATTCCTATGCAGCTTTCGATTTTGTATAAGTTGATGGTCAAACTCTGCCTTCAAGTTCCACTCCTCGTGACTCCACCCCCTTTTATCTGCCACACCCTGACCCACAATTTAGGGCTCCCAAAGTAATTGATTTTTCCAGTTCCAGCACCCTCCCCCCACCCGCCCTTCGGGAGGGGTCCCAATTATGCCAGGGCCTATCAATATCTATGAGAGGTGGGAGTCCCGGGGGGTGGGGGGAGGGAGGGGTGGGGGCTCCTCTGCATATTCTCCACGGGCACTCCTTATTTTGTGTTAGGCGCTGAAAAGGGACATTTCGTGTCACACAAACTGTACGAGCAGAGATCTTGCACGTTGTTGTTGTGACCCTGTCATTGCTAAACAGCAAACACGTTTTGCGTATTTCTTGCAGATCCGTAGCGCTGGTTGTGACAGTCCTGGCCGTTCCAGCAACTTCCGGTCTGGCTTCCTGCGAGTTCGTAGGCGGGGACCGAAGACAAACGGTTTCATGTCTAATTATAACGGAGCACCTGAAATCTTCACGGGTTTCTCTTTTTACCGCTGAAAGATGAGCCCGCATGTTAACGATGAAGCAGACAAAACGCACTTTGTCATAGATGTGTTGCTCCACAAAAGGAAACAATGAAAGTGTGTTGTCAGCCTTCACTAACAAACAGAGCTGGTGCAGTATGTGTAGCTGCAGTGTAAATTACTTATTTAAGCTGAACAAGTGAAGCAAAGCCAACTACAGAGTGCACTTGTCTAAAACAGTACAAGTGAAGTTAAGACAGATGAAGTGCAAGCCTTGCACACGTGCATGGTGCGTGCGCAGTGAGTGCACCAGCATTCTAAACTCCTCTCACAAACATAAGTATAGCAAGTGTAACAGCAACTACCCTTGTCTGACAGAAGGACAAAGTGAAGCTAAGACAGATGTAGTGCAAGCCTTGCACACGAGCATGGTGCGTGTGCAGTGAGTGCACCAGCATTCTAAACTCCTCTCACAAACATAAGTAAAGCAAGTGTAACAGCAACTACCCTTGTCTGAAAGAAGGACAAAGTGAAGCTAAGACTGATGTAGTGCAAGCCTTGCACACGAGCATGGTGCGTGTGCAGTGAGTGCACCAGCATTCTAAACTCCTCTCACAAACATAAGTAAAGCAAGTGTAACATCAACTACCCTTGTCTGAAAGAAGGACAAAGTGAAGCTAAGACTGATGTAGTGCAAGCCTTGCACACGTGCATGGTGCGTGTGCAGTGAGTGCACCAGCATTCTAAACTCCTCTCACAAACATAAGTAAAGCAAGTGTAACAGCAACTACCCTTGTCTGAAAGAAGGACAAAGTGAAGCTAAGACAGATGTAGTGCAAGCCTTGCACACGAGCATGGTGCGTGTGCAGTGAGTGCACCAGCATTCTAAACTCCTCTCACAAACATAAGTGAAGCAAGTGTAACAGCAACTACCCTTGTCTGAAAGAAGGACAAAGTGAAGCTAAGACAGATGTAGTGCAAGCCTTGCACACGAGCATGGTGCGTGTGCATTGAATGCACCAGCATTCTAAACTCCTCTCACAAACACAAGTATAGCAAGTGTAACAACAACTACCCTTGTCTGACAGAAGGACAAAGTGAAGCTAAGACAGATGTAGTGCAAGCCTTGCACACGAGCATGGTGCGTGTGCAGTGAGTGCACCAGCATTCTAAACTCCTCTCACAAACATAAGTAAAGCAAGTGTAACAGCAATTACCCTTGTCTGAAAGAAGGACAAAGTGAAGCTAAGACAGATGTAGTGCAAGCCTTGCACACGAGCATGGTGCGTGTGCAGTGAGTGCACCAGCATTCTAAACTCCTCTCACAAACATAAGTAAAGCAAGTGTAACAGCAACTACCCTTGTCTGAAAGAAGGAAAAAGTGAAGCTAAAACAGATGAAGTGCAATCTTTGCACGTGAGCATGGTGCGTGTGCAGTGAGTGCACCAGCATTCTAAAATCCTTTCACAAACATAAGTATAGCAATGTAACAGCAACTACCCTTGTCTGAAAGAAGGAACAAGCATTTGCAATGCAACAGGTCTCGCATTTGTGAAAGCTAGAGCTCTTGGTGTTGAAAATGACAATGTTTTTTTACTTTAGTTTTTTGTGTGCAGTGGAGTGATGATATTTGCATGGTGCTATTGCCATTTGTATGACCTCACAGCGCTGGAGAACCACAAAATGGGAAATAGGTTATGAGGGAGGAGAGACAAGAGTAATATGCGGACTCGGAAAAAAAAGTAACAACATCCTGGAAATAGGAAACACTCATGGGGAATGGAAGATTATGTAAAGCATGTGAAATGTAAGCAGGAACAACACAGTTATATCAATGCTTTTACACTTATTATTGAGAAATCATTGAGTGTTTTTGCCTGAAAAGTTAAGAATATGACTACAGGGCTGTAAGGAACCTGTTTCAATGTGCATTGCTTATATCCTTACAAAATGTAAGCAGTAAGGTTTAAAAAGACCACATCCCTGAACAGAGAGCCGGGGTACACTTTTTATAAAGTAAATTAAGGAAAACTGCTGATAAATCTCTTCTTTACGCCCATAAAGAGCAGAAAGCCTAACACACGAAATATCACCAATGCACTCTACGTTAACAGCAGTGCCTTTACAATGGGCACATTAAAATAGTCACTGTGCATTCCAGAGCGCAGTACTTCTATACAGGCACGCCAATATTCTCCACTCTGCTCACATAGACAAGGCAATAAAAGCAAACCTGCTCAAATAACAAAAGTCTGCTTTCAAGCTCATAGCAGTACCATTGTTGCATCCTCAATTTAGTATATTAAAAACAACATACACTTTGCAGGATTGAAGAGATATCTTCAAAGATATCTAATGTATCCTGCGTTTCGTGGCCGGCTGTACCTAAACTTAGTAGGCTTAGGCAATGTTGGTGAAAATAAACATGTCTCAATGATATTGGTTATTTGGAACACGTGTGCACATGCTGTGGTACCGGGTGGACCCTGGTTTCCGCTTACTGCCCTTTATGAGGCCGTCAAATTGCAAGCTGAAGAACGATGTGCGACAGCAGGGGCAAGTGAAAGGCCCCACTTGTGGCATGTCCGCTGAACCCTGAAGCCGCGTTGCGCTAAACGTACCGATTTGGCAGAGGCACCATATGCTGCCAGAGGAAAGAAAACACAGGCACTGTAAGATCGAGCCTGGTAAAACCCAGAAGGGAGACCGAAACAGGTGGAGACCTGCAAGGCCCAATAGATATCCGGAGGTAACGAGCACCACGAAGAGGTGCACCAGCTGGGCAGAGGCAAGTACGCCAAAATCCCCCACCCCTGGGCCTGGGACGGCAGAATTGAGTGGCAGATGTTCCGACCCGGCTCCAGGTATAGAGTGGGCGCAGTGATAACATAAGACATCAGTGTGAGGAGGCGGCCCAGAGGGTCTGGCGGTACAGCTCGAGGCCAGGAGAGCAGGCTTGGTGTGGAGGTAGCTGCTGAGTGTCGCCGAGAGATTCAACGCCCTTGACTGAAGCTAAACGTACGGAATTGGCAGAGGCACCATATCCTGCCAGAGGAAAGAAAACACAGGCACTGTAAGATCGGGCCTGGTAAAACCCAGAAGGGAGACTGAAACAGGTGGAGACCTGCAAGGCCCAATAGATATCCGGAGGTAACTAGCACCACGGAGAGGTGCACCAGCTGGGCAGAGGCAAGTACGCCAAAATTCCCTACGCCTGGGACGGCAGAATTGAGTGGCAGATGTTCCGACCCGGCTCCAGGTATAGAGTGGGCGCAGTGATAACATAAGACATCAGTGTGAGGAGGCGGCCCAGAGGGTCTGGCGGTACAACTCGAGGCCAGGAGAGCAGGCTTGGTGTAGAGGTAGCTGCTGAGTGTCGCCGAGAGATTCAACGCCCTTGACTGAAGGTGAGACTGAGAAAATTGCAGAGACAGCCGCATAGGGAGAAGCGCAATACCCTGATCGCTCCTGTGACCCACAGCGGAAACAAAGGGCTGGGACACAAGTGTAGTTCCGGGCCCAGGACCGCACGTGGTTAGAAGCGAGAAGAGCAGGGTTGTGGTAGTGCTAGTGACCAGGGGGCGGGATTGTTGCAGTGTGGAGGGAAAGCGCCCCAAATAGCCAGAGTGACCAGAGGGGAGCCAGGAACGCCACGACCTGCTCCGTAGGTGCATGGGGTTCCTCGGGCAATGGGACAGTGCCCCTGAATGAGGCGACGCCGGATCCGGGGGCCAGTACGGGCCTAGATCCCTGCGCTAGTGGAGGAGGACACCCGAGGCCCTCGTGACAGCCGCAGCAGGAGAACTCCCCGCAGAAGCGCCTGGAGCAACACATTAGCTGAGCAAGGCAGCGCTCATTGAATCTGGTGCGCCGGCCCCAGGGCACAGGCGCCCAGAGGTAGTAATTGTGATCCGGACATCCACACACTCAAAGAGGTAGCACCCCCCGAGTGGCGGAGGAAACCAGAGGCAATGTCGACACCACAGCACAACAGGCGAGCGGATCACCTGACTCGTCGGACGTGGAAAACAAAGCCCTGTAATCCCGCCCCGCTCGCAGAGACCCGTTGCGAGAAAATATTTAAATAAATAAACACCCGCGGCCGAAGCGGACCGCGCTGAAAATAAAAATAGAGTGCCTACCGACTTATGAAGGAGACCGTATAACGCCGCAAGTAAACGATCCAGTCCGGATGGGCAGGCCAAAAGGAGACAGGGCGGTAACAAGGAGGGACTAAGAAGCCTCATTTTCAATCGGAGGCCAGCGTTTACCATAGATGATGACGCACGCCAATGGAAAGAAGGGGCGGGGCTTAAACTCCACTTCTGAAATCTCCTCGATTACAAGAAGCCTCGCAGAGCGAGCAGCGCATGCGCGCTGCAACGCTAGGCAAGACCTAAAAAGTGAAGCTAAGACAGATGAAGTGCAAGCCTTGCACACGAGCATGGTGCGTGTGCAGTGAGTGCACCAGGATTCTAAACTCCTCTCACAAACATAAGTATAGCAAGTGTAACAGCAACTACCCTTGTCTGAAAGAAGGTCAAAGTGGAGCTAAGACAGATGTAGTGCAAGCCTTGCACACGAGCATGGTGTGTGCGCAGTGAGTGCACCAGCATTCTAAACTCCTCTCACAAACACAAGTATAGCAAGTGTAACAGGAACTACCCTTGTCTGACAGAAGGACAAAGTGGAGCTAAGACAGATGTAGTGCAAGCCTTGCACACGAGCATGGTGCGTGTGCAGCGAGTGCACCAGCATTCTAAACTCCTCTCACAAGCAGTAAGTATACTAAGTGTAATAGCAGGCACCCTTGTCTATAACACAGAATAAGGGAAGCTAGACAGATGTAGTTTAAGGCTTGCACACGAGCATGGCGTGTGCAGTGAGTACAACAGCATTCTAAACTCCTTTCACAAACAAATGTAAGTATCGGGTCGGATTGGTAAGGCGGGCATTCAGCGATGGGCCGGTGCCGGAGTTGCAGCTGTGGGCCGCTTGTGGGGGACGATTTAGGCTGTGGCTGTGCTGTTCAGATGCCGTCAGCTGCCTAGTGGGGACCTGAGCGGCCTTTCTGGGGCAGATGGGCCTCTATTACTTTCCTTTTAGCAACGGGACGGAGGCTGGGCCGGCAGTGGCGTAGCAAGGTCAGGTGGTACCCGGTGCGGAAAATTTCTTGTCACCCCCCCACATTGAAATTATTAAAAGAAGGAAGAATAAGATAATTAAAGCTTTGCCTTTCTGTTTTTTTCTTTGCTGCGCACCACTCGTTTTAAATATTATTTTTTCAAAAAAGTGTCGTGAGCCCCAAATTATTATTTTATTTTAAAAACACATATTTTTGCCATTTTGTCACCCCCCTCAGGGATGACACCCGGGGCAGTCCGCACACACCGCACCCCCCTTCCTACGCTGCTGTGGGCCGGCCCATTAATGTATGCAGATTGAGCAGAACCAAGGGGCCTGAGTAGAAGGGGCACTTATATTCAGGTGTTGTTCACCATTGGAACTAATCAGTGCACAAAGAGTCCTGGTGACATTTGCATTTTTTTTTTACCTCTGTGAATTTAGGAAAGCATGCCTGTTTTAGAGCCCCCCCCTCCCTATTTTTATAATAACACTGAAGCAATGGTTTGCAAAATGGCGCAATCCGCAATTGTGGCCTACTTTCTTTTTTAGGGTGCCCGGGCCTATTTTTGATCCCAATCCAACCCTGGTATGTATAGCAAGTGTAACAGCAGGTAGCCCTGTACTCAAAGATGGGATAAGTAAAGCTCAGACAGATGAGTGCACGCTTTGCACAAACACAGCTGCTGTGCACGTTTTTATTAGATTCTTGAGAAGAAACGCTTCTTGCATGGTCGGGCTGCGGAAAAGAATAAACAGACAGGGTTTCCGGTCATATTCTACCGTCAAGTGTAGTATTCTGCGAGCTCAGCTGCCCCTCTGCTGCACTAGTTCAGTACTTCGCAGCATGGTTTGCAGCTCACCTGTAGGTCTAGTTTTTTTACCTTCGACTGTGCTGAGACCACACGTAAAATTTCAAACCCGTTTTACAATATGAAGGGATTCTTTAACTTTCCCTTGAAATGTTTTAAGACTCCAGTTACAATAATAAATAAACCTCTCAGACTATTTGGGGGAAAGTAGGACTTTCCCCAGATATTGTAGGACTGAGGTTAGAAAAGCAAATGAGCTGTCACAGCATCTGCAAAACGGACACCCCACGAACAAAAATAATGGTATCTCCTCGACTCCCTACCCTTGCATCCTCAGGAACTGTAGCGCCTAGCAGGTCTTCTTGAGTGTCGGGCACCTCACGTACAAATCTGTTGTATTGTAGGTAGAGCTGACCAGCCCTATGGATTTCTTTTCAGCCTCTCGGATAATGTAGTATCTGCTTCATTTCTTACAAAATTGTTGCTACTAGCAGCTCCCGTATTCAGTGGGCCATGCTGGGCTCTTTTTCATGTCCTTTCATAGTTTTTAAACGGACTATAATGATGCAGAGCTGTACTTTCCCACAGTGTGTTGGTGTTTAAAGTATGCTTATTTTGTTGTTTGTGGCAGAGAAGGGGTTACCTCACTGTCACTTGTCCCGTCTACACTCTGCCTTCTTGCTGATCCTGCTGCAGGCACTCCCTCATCTACACTCTGTTCATCACTCACACAGTAATCCATCAATGCACCTTTTGCTTCTCCGGCCTAGTGTTCGCTGGCTAGTATTTGTATACTGCTACAGCCAGATCCTATGCATTTAATGTTTGAACTTCCTACTTACAAGCGCCATATAAAATCTCACTGCTTCCACTTGTCCAGTCACTCACTTGTCTGCCTTATGCAAACTGCAAGGCCTCAGCATTTATTTTGCTGTTTTTATATAGCGCAAACTCGACCCTAAGGTATTGTAGCACTTTACATGAGCACCAGTTACATTACACAAGCACACATTTCATTTTTGTAAGCATGGGGAGATTATGTGATTTGCCTAGAAGCTGATGCAGAGACTCGAACATGGTTCCCCAGCTCCAAAGTCGGCAGCCCTGGCCATTACGCCACATCCCTTTCCAGAAGAATGTCATTCCAGGCTATTCCCAGTTCCTTCCCAGCACCTTCCTAGACCATGTTGTAATGTAGCCTTATATAGCCCACTGTCCCCAGTTGTTAAAGGCCCTGAACCTAAAGATGGAGAATGAGGGAGAGGGCCTTTAACAACCAGCATTGCCCGAGAAAGAATGGCTATAAGGCTATTAGAACATTCCATCCACTAAGGGTAGAATGTCCTGAATTAAAAAGGGAGAAACATAAAGACAGACATTGGAATGCTGGAGCAGAAGGCTTATTTCAGCCAATATTAACCCTGAGCCAGTTCATTGTCTTCAATGGAGTTCTCTATATTCCAATGTTCTAATTTGGGTTAATGCACTGTATTGTTTTCATTTGCAGCATGTCCCGATCGTTTGGGGAGAGTTATCGCTTGGGTGGCACTTCGGGAGACCATGCACTCAAAGTATTCTGCTCTTGGGACTACAAGATGATCAAGAAGCCTTGTGTGCTTGTGCAGCAAGAAAACATCCGCATCCATCTGAAGGTGAGGAGCCTGGACGCTAGTCCCCCATTAGGGTCAACCATACGCCTTGGTGACTGGCTGAAATGAGACCCTGGTGACCAAGTCATTAACGTTGCAAATGGGAGAAGGGGCCAACGTGTGAGTGATTCCAACAATGAAGGGAGCAGGACTCCCACTGATGACATCATCCCCAGGTCTTTCATTGATGACGTCACTAGATAACCCAATAACCCTCAAGTTTATTTGGTGTCGGCAGGCATTGGGTGAGTTAGAGAGCAGCATGGCAGGAAGGAGTGAGCTGGAGCCTCTGGGTGTGTTTTTAGGTCGAGCCTAGCGTTGCAGCGCATGCGCTGCTCGCTTTGCGAGGCATGCTGTATTAGGGTATGTTTTAGAAGTGGTGTGGAAGCCCCGCCCATATTTTTCATTGGCTGGCGTCATCGTCCATGGTAAATGCTGGCTTCCGATTGATAATGAGGCTTCTTAGTCCCTCCTTGTTACCGCCCTGTCTCCTTTTGGGACCGCCCATCAGGACTGGATCTTTTACTTGCTGGGTTATACTGTCTCCTTCAATTAGTCGGTAAGCACTTTTTTTTCATTCGCGCAATGGCGACAGCTTGTTCTAAACGCTCTCAGTTTTCTATAACTGCGCCACAATAAGATCAACATATTCCTCGGATCACACCTATTGGTCTACAGCGGAGCCAGGATTTGAACCTGCGTCCCCTTGTTCTTTAATGGCATCTCACACTTAGACGTCGCCATTCTTGTAGAAGGGGAACAAA
Organism: Calotriton arnoldi; assembly: GCA_963921515.1. Taxonomy (NCBI): domain Eukaryota; kingdom Metazoa; phylum Chordata; class Amphibia; order Caudata; family Salamandridae; genus Calotriton; species Calotriton arnoldi. Next base: position 1,111,275 of record CAWUFW010001572.1, on the reverse strand, counting down.
AACACCTCAATTTACAGACTCCGCGTGTTTCTTACCTCCGTTTTACTTTCGTGCATAGAACTGGCTCTGAGTTTGTGAATTGCAATTGATGTTAAACTGGCGCTTTTAAGAACACCCAGTGTTGGTAGACAATGGGCATGCCATGGGATCGCACAACGCCGGTCCCTGGGGAAGCTGAGATTGGAAGTTATGTCAACATTTTAACGATTAGGATTAGGGGAAGGACTGGCAGCAATTACTCCCCAGAGCAGGAAGTGTTTGTGTACAGTTGGCAGTAAATAAGGACAAAGTGAGGCTCACTGCCTCACAACATGCGGGAGCTGCGGAGACGGCGGGTTCTGTGCCTCGACCCAGGCAGCGCAGTCCCACCGGGGACTACCTCTGTCTTTCTAAACGTACTGTAGACATGCTGAAAAGTGCTGGTACCTTCCACTGAGAGCGCCGTAGAGCTGCTTTGAAGTGGTGGGACTGTCCTAACAAAAGTGCTGTAGAGCTGCAGAGAAGTGCTGACACTGTCCCCATAAAGGTGCAGTAGAGCTGCAGAGAAGTGTCCATATATTTATCTCCGAAAGAAGTTCCCTGTACGATTTAATTCAATTATTTTCTCAGCATGTGGGTAGATAGGCCCTCGGCGCAACAACAGGGTTCTGTCTTAATTTGAGTGCTATAAAGATTAGGACTTCCTGTATTCGTGTAGCCCAGAAATTATGTAAACATCCTTATGAGGTTCGTAACCATGCATACTTCACTCATATTCCTGATGCTCATAGAATAGTGGCACTGGTACAAAGCAGGTGGGTGTAGCAATAGGCTACTACACCCCCAAAACAGGCTAGTTTAGTTAGTAGATAAATATATGAATAATTGCTGCACTGACGCAACTTCAGCTGACCTCAATGAACTCATATCAACTTATATGGATATCAGGATTTTACACAAGTTCCTATTTCCAAGCCCTTCCATAATCTCAAAATAGGAACAAATAGCGGGTAATTCGCTCTGAGAAAGTCAGCAACCCCATGGACGCTCATTCATCAAAATACCAGGGGTAGTGGAAGTGACATCACACACCCTGTGGCCCTAATAACATCAATAGAAGTGACATCAAAGGAGCCTTGACCCTGTTTTTTTTCAAGAAGGTGTGTTCCATGACCCTGACATCACAACGGTTGACATCGCTGAAGTGCCATAATAACTGCCTGATTAATACAGCAGCATAACACAGACATGTCTGTTTTAGATACCACCCATATTATGGAGCTGACTTGATCTTTGAAAGTTTTGTGGCCTCATACTTTCCCTGAATTGTAGTGAGCGAGAAACTGAATAAACAAGACCTAGGGGGTTTCAAATTTGAAAAGAATGGGGTGAAATCATGCAGTTTATAGCACAATTTTACCATAAATGTGCTAATATACCATAGGTGTGGAAAGGGCACTCATTAAATATTCATATCCTTTCATGGTGTGCCAAGCCAATGAAACCTGTGCTACCCAGGAGGTGATGCCATTTTGTCTAAAATGTGATATGGGTGCCCTTGTATGTGAAAAAAATACGTCATTGTGCCAGGCCAGAATTTTGTCATGGGTGCCTCTTTATTTAAAAAATGACATAGAATGTACCAGTGCTAGAATTTTGAAATTCATGTCATCCACATACCATAGGTGACCATTAAATCAAAAATTACCTCAGTATTTCAAGGCAGAATTTTGTTGTGGTTGCCACCCTCCCATATGCCAGGTTCCCACCTTTATGCCAAGAATTATCTCTATTTTGCTAGTACCAGCATTCTGCCACTGGTGTCCACATGTCAAGAATTTTTTCAGGTATGCAGGTAGTTTTACTTGGGCGCCCTATATGCTATGAATTACCTCTGATATACCAGTACCAGTATTTTAACATTGGTGCCCTTTATGCAATGAATTACCCCCAGTGTGCCAGTGGCAGTATTTTGTTACATGTGTCTGTCATTCTAAAAACTGCTGCAAGTATGCCAGCACCAGTTTTTCACCTGGGTATCTCTATAAAGCAATAATTAATTACCTTCAGTATGCCAAGGCTAACAACAAACAAACTCGGAAGCATCACATCACATTCTCGCTTACATTCACTCATTCACACTCATTCTCTCACTTGCCCTCATTCATTCTCACTCTCTTACACCCCCTTACACTCATTCTTTTTTTTAAAAATATTTTTATTTGCATTTTAAACCAACACAAATCAATAAACATGTCACAGTTAATTCCAGGCATGCATAGACAGTACACTATACTCAACATCGTATTACTTGGCACCTCCCCCCCACCTCCCCAGGCTTCTAGAGTCTGCGGCACCCCGGCCGTGCAAGAGTTCAAACCCGGTCTGACCCTCCCTCCTTGTCGTTTCCGGAAACTGGGAAACACACACCACGGTTCCCGCAACAGGACTACATCATTGCTTCCAGGCGCACAGCCAGCTAGTCTGCTCCCAGCCCCGCCTCCATTCCATAGTATTTCCTCCAGTTTCACCAGACCTTACGGAATTTCCGGGGGCACCCTCTTGCTGTGTAAGTGACTCTTTCTGCCGCCATGTACATGTCCATCCCCCTCTTCCAATCTCCAAGCTGGGGAGGCAGCGTCGCCCCCCCCAGGTACGAGCCACATCTCTCTTCGCCACCACTAATGCCAGCAAGGCAAAAATAAGCTGTGGACGCCCCAGGTCAACATCCCCGGGTATGCCCAAGAGAATGAATTTGGGATCGAGGGGTAAAGTTTCGTTCAGGATCTTGCTTAATTCTCCCAAGACTTGCACCCAGTAGGCTTGAATGACTGGGCACTCCCAGATAGTGTGATAAAAGTCCGCCTGTGGCCGTCCACACCGTAGGCAATGCGGTTCGCTGGCGCGACCCATACGGTGTAAGCGGGCCCTGTCGTAGTATATCCTATGCAGTATCTTATATTGTTTAAGTCTAAGGCGAGATTTAATAGCCACTTCTCTGTGATGCATCAAGGCCGCCTCCCAGTCGACCGTCTCTAGCTCTCCCAGGTTCCGTTCCCATGTCTCCCTCAGTTTCCCCAGCCCGTCCGGCATATTATTATTGAGGGTTCGGTACGTAAGAGAAACCGCCTTTTGGGGTATCTGTTCCTGTAATAGGCGCCCTTCCAGTGGTGCATATTCCGGCAGCTGGGAAGCGAGCGAACGTTCCGCCGCCCAAGCATGCCTCAGCTGCGCGTATTTAAAAATTTGGGTGGTATGTAGACCAAACTCTGACGCTAAGGTCCTAAAAGTTTTGAGTTCCCCTTTGGCTTCCACGTCTCCTAAGGTGGAGATGCCTATGGCGTCCCAACCCCCAAAGCCCCTGAGTTTGTGGAGCTCCCTCAGCCATGTACAGTGCCAGAGCGGTGTCTGCTGCGTCGGTTTGTGTGTCCAGCCCATTACCTTGGTCGCTCTGTCCCAAACCTCCAATGTGACCTGTGTAGCGGGTAGTAGGCGGCCCCTGCCTCTCCCCCCATAAAGGAAGTGCAGGGGAGTACGGTATCCCATTGTGTCCCTCTCTAACCTATATGTGGGGTGGTCTGCCGATGTATGTATCCACTCATTCACCGGTGTCAGATGTTCCGCCCAATAGTAGGCCTCAGTATCCGGAAGAGATATCCCCCCATTATATTGATTCCGCTGTAACGTTCTCAGCGCAATCCTCGGGTGTTTCCCGAGCCACAGCAGGGAGCGCAGTTCTGCATCTATCTTCCGGAAGGTTTGCCTAGAAATGGGGAAATACTCATTTTTGAGGGCGTAAAGAAACCGAGGCAGGGTGATCATTTTGAACATCGCTGCTCGGCCAAGTATTGTGAGGGGGAGTGTTTTCCACCTCAACGCATCCGCTGCAAAGTTCGTGATGACCCGCTGTATATTATGCTGATAGGAGAGTGTTCTATCTATAGTGAGATAGATTCCCAAGTAGGTAAATCCCGTCGGTGCCACCTGGAGGGCCCCTGGGAGAGGGGGCCATTCCTCCAGGGTTCTGGGGCTGTATATGTTCGATTTGTGCCAATTTATGGCATATCCCGAGTAGGACCCATACTTGCCCATGAGCTCAAACAGGGCTGGGATTGTGTCAACCGGTCTGGTAACATATATTAATATATCAGCGTATAATGAAATCTTCTCTTCCCCCGTATCATTCGGTGTGATTTGGAACCCTCGAATCTCCGGTGTCTGTCGGATCTTACATGCCACTATTTCGATCGTGAGGGCAAATAGTAGGGGGGAAAGCGGGCATCCCTATCGTGTCCCCCTCCGAATGGGAAAGTCGTCGGACAATATTCCGTTCACATTAACTCGGGCGCGGGGGTCCGTGAATAGGAGTCCGATCCATGTCCGGAACTTGGGGCCAACCCCAAACTTAATTAGGGTCGCCTCTAAAAAGGGCCAGTGGACAGCGTCAAACGCTTTTTCTGCATCTAGGGAGAGAAACATATGGGGGTCTTCACGATCCTGCACCTCCATAAGCCAATTGTGGGTCCTTCGTAGATTGTATCTAGTTGCCCGACCCGGCAGGAAGCCCGTCTGGTCTCGATGTACCAGATCCGAGATGACCTGGCGTAGACGAAGGGCCAATATAGTCGCCAGGAGTTTGACTTCGATATTGAGGAGGGAGATGAAGCACAGTCTTCCGGGGGCTTCCCCGCCTTATAAATGGGGATAATGGTAGCCATTCGGAGGTCTAGGGGTAGAACACCATCCCGGGCCGCGTCGCGAAACAGGGCCAGAAGGTGCACGGCCAGGAGATCTGCTCCTTTCTTATAAAATTCGGCGGGCAACCCGTTTGGACCTGGGGATTTCCCGGGACGTAATTTCGTAATTGCTTCTTTAAGTTCCTCAATTGTTATGTCTGCTTCCAACCCGTCCCGTTCCACATCACCCAGGCTCGAGGTCTGGATAGCTTCCAGATATGTTGAGATGTCTGACGAGGGTCTCAGCTCCCGGGCCTTATAAAAGGCCTGGAAATAGGAGGCAAACGTCCGTACTATTTGCGCATCACCCGTCTGCTCCCTCCCCAGGTGATCCACTACCTTCTCCACCCACCGGGCTTCCATCTCCTTACGGCTGAGCCAGGCCAATAGCTTGCCAGACTTATCCCCGACATCATATAATCTATGGAGAACCGCTTGCGCCTGCGTTTTAGCCTCTTCGGTAACCAAAGCCCTGTAATGTTGTTGTGTATCCGTCAATTGTCGGTGCACCTGTGGGTCCTTACCCACTAGGTAGTTCTGTTCTAGCGCCAAGATTTGGGATTCCAGGATGGTTATCTCCTCCTGTAACTTCCGTTTTTCCCAGGATATTCGATTTTGGGCCCTATCGCGGAGGACCGTCTTGTAGGCCTCCCACAATATAACTCCTGACTGCACCGTACCCGTGTTTTCTGAGGAATAAACTTTTGTGTCAGCCCGGAGTCCCTGCAACACTTCTTTATTCTGTAAATCCCAAGCCGATAATCTCCAGTTTTTTTGTCCTCCCCGGGGCCTTCCCCCTCCTTTAACCAGCAGGGGTGAATGATCCGAGATTCCACGGGCTAAATAATCTGCCTCGTAGATTTCCCCAGAGGCATTTCTGGGGAAAAAAATATAGTCCAGGCGTGAGTGGACCCTGTGCGCCCCAGAGTAATACGAGTACTGTTGTGTATCTGGGTGTATGGTTCGCAATACATCAACCAAACCAAGGGTGTCTGCCAGTCGGGCTAGATGCGTAATCGGAGAGGGGTCAGCACAGTCTCCAGAACGGTCCTTAGTGGTAAAAATGACATCATTGAAGTCGCCCCCAATGATATGCAGCGTGTCTGGTGTCTCTTGCAAAATATCTGTTAACCCGTGGAGGGTCCTTGCTTGTAGCCTTGGCGGGGCACATACGGATATAATGGTGACCTTCCGTCTCCCCCATGTGCCCGTCACCCCCACGTATGTACCCTGAGAGTCGGTCCATGTGCGTGTCACCTTGTAGGGGGGGGACTTTTTAATCAGGATGGCTACCCCCCTCGAGCCCGAGGTGTATCCTGCATGTGCCAAAACTGTGTATGCTCCCCTCGCCAGAAACCCGCACTTTGTGCCTCTAAGATGAGTCTCCTGTAGGAGTACCACATCTGGGTGAATCCGTTTTACATAGGTGCTCACCAGTCCTCGTTTAATTTTATCCCCCAGGCCATTTACGTTCCAGGTAAGTACAGTGAAGGGACCGGTCTCTGACTCGTTCCCGGGTTGTCTATTCTCTGTCCCCGGTCCCATAAGCCCGAGTAGCTATGTCATGTCCCAGGTGAGGGAAGTGGGCCAGTGCGCATGCTGGTATGATCCTGTGACTACTGTGAAACAAAAGGGAACATGAAAAATAAAACCCATACAAAATAAACTGCTGATAATCCCTCAATCCCAACCCCCCACCCCACCTCCCTCTTCCCCGTTGTCTCATCCTCCGTCGGTCCCTCGAGGATGCGCCTCAGGGTAGTGGAGGTCTATCGCCCTCCCCGGATCCCAACTTAAGCCACAAGTTCCAACTCCTGCAGCAGTCTCAACAACTTTGCAGTGACTTTGGCTTCCCCAGAGATGGAGGGCCACTAAAGAGAAGTCCCTGCTTCAAGAAAAAGGAGAAACTAGGCAGAGAGGGAAAAGCTCAGAAGAGTAAGAAAGAAAGGGAAAGAAGGGCTACACACCGCCCCAGTCCGCAATTACTCCAAACTGTTCTCCTGCCGGTTGTGTGTTGGTCTTCTTACACTTCGCAGGGTTCAGCACGTGGAGCTGCAGAGTAGGAAGGGGGGCGTGTATGGGCGAGTGTCCATCAGGTGAGCTCCGGCGTCTCAATCTGGTTCCGCGGTCAACCACACAAGCCCTTATTCATGAATGTGAGTCCGGTGGTTCCACGAGGGAGGCCAGGGCATCCGCCGCTCCGTCTTGCTCCATTGCCACTATTTCCACCACCAAAGGATGCAGCGAGGGTCCCACAGTTTCCTCTTCTTCGGAGGTAGTGTCTCTATTATCTGCTTCTGTGTCTGGGCCTGGGTGGTCGGAGAGGCGGAGGGTACGTGAACCCCCCGAGAGGTGAGAGTCCAGTGAGCGGCCGCTGCGCCTCCGGGATCGGCCTGGGTCTCTTGTCGCATATGGGGTCACCTCCTGAGGTCGGTCCCTGTGTGTTTGTCGGGGCCTCAAAGATCGTCGGGGGCCCGTATGTCTCTTGGCTGCCTCCCCCGGTGGTTGGGCACGGCGTGCCGTCCCCCCAGGTCGTCCCATCTCAGGTCGTTCCTCCAACCACCTCCATGCCTCCTCTAGTGTCTGGAAGAAATGCGATCTCTCCTGAAACAGCACCTTCAGTTTTGCAGGGAAGAGTAGCATATATTGGATCTTATGTTCTCGCAGTTTTGCCTTCACCGAATCAAAAGTGCGGCGTTGTTTCTGCACCTCTCTGCTATAGTCAGGGAAAATCATTATGCGTGAGTTTTCGTGTCTGATCTCCCCGAGCTTCCTGGCTTCCCTAAGGATCATGTCCCGGTCAAGAAAGTTTAAGAAGCGTGCTATGACAGGCCTGGGCTGTGCTCCAACGGGCGGTCGGGCCATCAGTGCCCTGTGAGCCCTTTCGATGACGAAGCAAGTGGAGAATTTGTCTGTCGGGAAGGTGCGCAGGAGCCAAGCGTGGAGAAACTCTGACATGTTTGTTCCTTCAATCCCTTCCCTAAAGCCCACAAAACGGAGGTTATTGCGGCGTGCCCTATTTTCCGCATCATCCACTCGCCACTGTAAATCGACACGCGATGACTGTAGGTTTGTCACCCCCTTGCGTAAATCCTGGAGGGCATCTTCCGCCTCCCCGAGTCTAGACTCTGACTCTGGCGGTCAGGTTCCGTAGATCCTGTCGCAGTAGCGACACTTCCGTGCCCATGGCGCCTATTTTCCCCTCCAGTGCCGTCCTGGATTCTTGGATCGCCTGGAGAAGGGTGTCTGTATCAGAGCGGGCGGCCATTCGTTCCTCTGGTGGGGGGGTGACGACCTTCGTGTAGCGGTCCATTTTCCCCTGTCGGGAAGGCTTCGGATCCTTGTCTTTGCCCATGATGAATTTCCCTGATTGGGGCCACACAAGTAGGTGGGAGGGAAGCGGGTCCAAGCCGTGGGGGAGGTCGATCAAGGAGCAGGTCCCCTCACTCCCGTGTCCCTGCGGCCCCTGCTCACGAGCCTCCGCGTCGAGGCTCCCAGCCCCCTGTTCAGGTTCTGTCCGGCTCTATGTGGGATCTGCTTCCGCCTGGGCACCCTGTGGATTTAGGCTCTTATGGCAGGCTCATCTGACCCGGATGTCCTGGCGGTCGGCCCCCGCACCCGGACTCAACAGGGGGACATAGGTCTATGGGGTCGTTCCTCCGTCCGGGTATTCTGTGTAGTGCCTAGGGGGCCATCTGCGTCTGGCCGTCTCTCAAGCCCCGTAGTCCCCTCGGGCCTCGCCCTCACCACACGGCGTCGCAAATCGTCTTCCTCCGCCTGGCCTGGGATCGCTATACCCGGCCACTATCTGGCGCCGGCCTCTCGGAGTGGAGGCCTTCAACAGTCTCTGGGTGTTGCGGACCACTACAGGGGATGAGGGGGGCAGTTAATGTACTTATTTTGCGGGGGCAATGTTCCTCTTAATGTCCTCCCCCAGGGCGTTGCTAGATCTGAGTCCTGGAGCACCCCCTTCGCAGCCCCGGGCCCCCAGGCGTCGCACTCCACCACCCGGTGCCTCCGTCCGGCTAGGCGTGTCTCCTCACCTCGTGGGGCTGATGGGTCTGGCGGGGCCGGTGGTCACTCAACGTCCGGGTCGGGTGCCCAGCACCCCGGGGCTCCGGTGGGCATCTGTCGCTCTCCCGGTGGAAAGGCCGAATATATCCTGGTCCCCGGTGATGGCACCCTGTGTCGGCAAGGCGGGTCAGGATCTTCTCCGTATGCCGCGGGGAGGGGGGCACTGAGGCCGATGGTCCTCCAGAGGCCCGTCCCCTGGCCGCTGCTGTATGTAAGCCTTACTTTGTCTTCCGGGCGTCCCGTGCCCCAGGCGTCACGCTCCCTCTCCCGGCTCTCCCCGGCTGGCCGAGCCGCGTCTCCGCTCTTCACTCGCGGTGCCGGCGCTCACCATATGTCCAGGTCCAGCGCCCGATGTCTCGGGAGAGGGGGCGGAGGAGATCTCAGCCTCTGACGGTGCGCCAGGCCCCGCAGAACCTCCTACAGTCGTCCAAGCGGCGCCACGATGATGAGCCCAGAGGGGGAACGGAGGACAATATTCCTCCCGGCACCAGTCCCCAGGCGGCCGCTATCCCCACGGCCTGGCGTCTATCTCCACGACGCTCCGACTCCGTTCAAGTCCGCCTCGGCGCCATCTTAGTCAGGGTCGCGCTCACCGGCTCAACTTCGGAATCGGCTGTCGATCGCCCTTGGAAGTCTTCGGACCATGTCCAGATGGCAGCGGAGCACTTCTCTGCATTCCGCCAGCAAAAATGAGTTTTCTCCGGGCCTGCAGGTCGCCGGATTAGGTGTCGGATAAAGCTTGCAGCCGGAGCTCGGCCGAAGCACGTCTCACTCGGCCATGCTGCTGGCCACGCCCCCCCCTTACACTCATTCTTATTCATCTCGTACACTCACTTGTATTCACTCTTAACCTCACTCATTTTCACTCAGTCATACTTACGGACACTAAGGCCCAGTTTTTCCTACGCTTTGTGCCAGGTTTGTGCCACTTTTGTGTCCCAAACGCAGTGTAAAGTGTTAGGGTGGGATCAGGATTTGCGTTGTAAGGTATCCCAAATGAACCAAAGTTGCGCTTTGGGTTATTTTGGGTCAGGGTGAATTCCATGGGTGGTTGCATGGGTATTCCCATGCAACCACCCATGGGTTTTGAAGGAAATCCCTATCTATAAAAAGTAGTAGACAGGAATTTGCACCAAAATCTTCCGCTTACGCGAAGCAGGCATAGCGAGGAGAAATGTTTTCATTTCTCTTCTTATTTTATACTTTGCATGTGTGCTGCATTGTACAGCACACAAACAAAGTGGGAAAAGCCTTGAAGCATAGTTTTTGTACTGGAAGAGAACGCCTTTCAGTACAAAACCCATGCTTCAGCGAACTCATACACTATGGCATAAGGGTGTGTATTTTGGCACATGCCCACCAAAAGTGCGCCAGCACACAGGGAGAGAAAAAAAGTGGCACATCTTAGTAGATAAGGCACATTTTTAGTTCGAACCTGGGCAGCGCATGTGCTGCTCTGCGGCATGCTGTATTGAAGTATGGAATAGAAGCCCCGCCCACTCTGCCTATATTTGTCATTGATTTGTGTCATTGTCCTTCATAAATGCTGGCTTCTGATTCGTTAATAGGCTTGTTAGTCCCTCCTTAGTACTGCCTTGTCTTTATTTGTAACCTCCCATGAGGACTGGCCCTTTCACTTTGGTTGTTACACGGTACGTCTTATTTAGTCGTTAAGCACAATTTTCTTTAACAAGTTTTTCCTACTGCAGGCACGACATGCTTTCCTGCAACATTTAGCGCGCCATGCGCGCTTTCACTTTCGGAGCTGCCTGGGACAATGGCGGGCACTTCTTTGAATATGTCTCGCATTTACAAGAGTTTGAGCTATTGGCATTGTAAATGACAATGCCTTTTATTTATGTGTTAATTAGCAAGACAGATAAATAAAAGGCATTGTCATTTACAATGACAATAGCTTAAAGTCTCGAGAATGCGAGACCTATTGCATTGCAAATGCTTGTTGTTTTGGGTGGTGGTCATTATTTCTGAGCACCACAGTAATCCGATGCCTCCAGGCTTTCTGGTATAGTTCCCTTCCTGCGCTCGCGTGCTACGAGTTCTGCTACCCCTGCTCCCTCGCCTCTGCCGGATCACTCACTTGTAGGATTAGTAGATGAACTGACATTGCCCAACAGGGGCATCTTTCTAATCAGCCTGGGTTGAGTGTTTCACATTGAGGAAACAGAAGCTGCAGGCTCCCCTCTCCTGACACACTTTGTAATCCACTTTGCTCCTCCAGACATGCTTACTCTTAGAACCTAAGTGCACCCAGCGCCTCCCTCCCTAGATGCCAGTGTGTGGCTCAGAGGGGCACCCACCTGGAAAAGATACTGTACCGCTTGTGGATCTGGGGCCCCGGTGGCTCCTAGTCCAGCCCTGCTGAAAAGGGTGTGGATTGTCCCCTTAGCTGTGCACATATCTGCTTGAGTTCTATGAGATGCCTTGGCCTGTAGTCAAGAGCTCTGGACGTGTTTGGAATCGCTTCCTCTTCTGGACAAAGAGGGTGAATGGATTGTGTGAAGAGCTTCTCTCCTGTGGGACAGAGAGGGCAGCGAAGCACTTGTGTGATTTTGTCTGTTTTGTGTGGTTGGATATTCAGGATGCAGGCTAATGCTGTACGTTTTATCCACTGTAGGAACTGCTGTGCGATCGGTGGCTGGATTCTCAGCAGATGGGACCCCGGCAGAAGCTACAAAAAATGGGCATCCGTCTCCTCGTGTGGACACTGTGCATTGGGAGTGTCTTAGGCAGCGCAATCGCTGTCTTTTACCTTTCGGAGTACCTTCACAAGGTTTGATTCTGGGCTGAGATGCTGTTGGGCTCCTTTGGTCCTGGGTCCCTGGCTTCTGTTGGTGCTGGGTCCCTGGCATGCGCTGGAATTGGGTACTTGGGCTCTGGTGTCATTGGAGCCCTGGGCTTTATCATCTCACTGGAGTCAGGGTTTTTCTTCTGGACTATTCTGAATGCTGTTACATAGTGATAGAAGAAAGGGACATGTCTCTGTAGCAACAAATGGATGCTGACTTACCCTTGCTTGATCACCTACGTGAGAGTCCAGAACCGGCCAACACTGATGACTCTACAGGCTGCTTCTTAGCAATATTACAGTGTGCAAGTTGAGATCAGTCCAGTCAGTGCAGCATCTGCCTGAAGCAATGCGAGTACGGCTGTAGGTACAAAAATGGTTCCTGAAAACCACAAGAGGGAAAAGAAGTAAATGTACTAACACAGGATGTTTCCTAATCATAACGAACGGAGTCATTTCACAAGCTAGAGTTCATCACTCCACTTTTAAACTAATTTTGGAACAAAAATATTAATATTGTTCCAATTACTTTGCTCTGTGGTTGATTACAATACGGGCTCCCTGAGTTCCTACATTTTTATGTTTAAATTTCTTTATTGATTTCAGATCAAGAGAAAGACAAACAAGAACAGTATGCGCTGTACATATCGTTGTGTAGCCCAACAGTGGACTGCCTTAAAAAGAAAACAATGAACCGGAAAATAACCCCCCCTCCCACCCCTCCCTCCTCTCTCTCATCCTGTCAAAGGCTTAAGTCGGTACATTGTTCTTCCAGACTCTGCAGCAGCCAAACATCCCTAGTAGATTGGGCTTAGTGTTGTGCATGTTTGTCCGAGGTCGTCTTTAGAGGTGGTTCTGCCAGTCGTAGTAATCTCAGGTATTTAGGGCAGGTAAGTTCTGTAAACTCCGAGGTCAACAGTTTTAAGAAGGGTTCCCACAGGTCGTGGAAGGAGGCACCTGGATTCGTGAGTGATAATGAAATTTTCTCCATCCTGAGTATGCCCCAGAGCCTATGAAGCCATCCCAAACGGGTTGGGATAGTTGTAGTGCTCCAGTGGGAAAGAATGTTTTGTAGGGCTGCCCCCCTAGCTAAAGCCATTTGCCTGCCTCTTCGCGCCCTGAGTGGGAAGGTGACCGGACTAGGGAGGCCCAAAAGAGTGTAAGCTGGGAAACGGGGAATTTAGGTATCGAAATGGAAATCAACATCATCTAATATCTGCTTCCAGTAATCCACCAGGTGAGGACAATCCCATAACAGGTGAGTCCGGCGAACCACATGCCCTCCAACATTGAGGGTTTCGAGATGGGTTGCCCTTATGGAGTCGGGAGGGAGTTAAATACCAATAGGTGGCAATTTTAGTGGCCGTTTCAATGCTTGCAACGTTTCGCGCTGTGTGGCGAGCTCTGTAGTAAATTTCTGACCATTCTTTCTGTGTCTGTGTCATGATCTACCAAGTTCCGCTTCCCATCATAACTGACCCAGAGATTTCCCAACATCCGGGATGCACTTGATAAATTTATATAAGTCTGATGTCAGGCGGGCGTCTGTATGTCTCGTGAGTAGCCATTTTTTGAAAGGTGTGAGGTGTCTTTCCACCCCACCCGAACCTCTGGGTACATCACTCCGTGTCGAATCTGTAAATAGCGGTAGCGTTCCGTCTCCGGAAGGTCGTGTCCCCTGCGAAAGTCAGAAAATGTCAGGGGGCCTGTCGTATCAAAGAGGTGTCCTATGGAGCGCTGACTTTCTTTAGTCCAATGTGCAAACCCCAACACGTCAAGCCCTGGCGCAAAATCTGGGTTGTTCACTATAGGTGTGATTGGAGATGGGAAGGTCGTGAGTCCCCGGGAGTCGGCCACTCTGTCCCAGGCTAGGAGGATGGGGTGAGTCACCTTAGAAAGGTATAGGTTCCGGGGTCTGGCGCCCTTCTTGAGGAAGGGGACTCCCCAGAGGGGCTGTCTGGCAAGGGACCAATCCATAAACAGCCAGTGTTTCTCGGACTCTGGACGAGACCACTCAACCAGTGGCCTCATCTGAACTGCCCACCAGTATGCTTGCAAGTTGGGGACTCCCAACCCTCCCTCGGCAGGATCTCTATAGCTTAGTTCCCTACGCAGTCGCGGCCTCTGGTCTTGCCAAATGAAGCGCTCTAAGTCCCTTTGCAGGGAGTGGAGTACACCCGACGGGGGAACTAGTGGAAGCGTCTGGAATAGGTATATTATCTTAGGAAGTACGGTCATTTTTACGGCCGCAATTCGGCCCAACCAGGACAGCGAGTGAGGCTTCCACTTACAAAGGCAGTCCCTCACGTGCCGTAGCAGCTTCGTGTAGTTCAGCGAGTTAGTTTCTTGAAGGCTTGCCGTAAGCTGCAAGCCTAGGTAAGGAATGGCGTCTTGAGCCCAGTGAATACGTTAAGATCGCTGAAGTGCTCCCAAGGTGTTGGGACCGAGAGATAGATTGAGGGCTTGTGACTTATGCACGTTGATCTTGAAGGCTGACGCTTGAGCAAAACGTTCAAACTCCGCCAGTAAGGCTGGGAGGGACTCCTGAGGTTTCTCCAATGTGGCCACTACATCATCGGCGTAGAGACTAATTTTATGCTCTTCACCCCCAAATTGCACCCCTGAGATTAAGGGGTCGTCCCGAAGCCGCTGGGCCATGGGCTCCATATACAAAGCGAACAAGAGTGGCGACAGTGGGCACCCTTGCCTTGTTCCCTGTTGAATGGGGAAGGTGTTTGAGATGAGCCCATTCACTCGTACTGAGGCGGAGGGGTTTGTGTATCTGCTGAATACCCAGTCAATGAAGCGCTGTGGGAGGCCGAAATGTACCAGGGTCGCCTTAAGATACGGCCAATGAACCCTGTCGAACACTTTCTCTGCGTCGACAGATAGTATCATGCGCTCATTAGGGAAGCGTTCAAATTTGTCCACTAAGTGCAGAAGGCGTTTCGTGTTATCGGAATACTGACGTCTGGGGACGAAACCCGACTGGTCAGGGTCTATCAAGCCAAGCAGGTGAGGAAAGAGTCTCTGTGGCAGAATTCCAGTAAAAAAAATTTAGATCGACATTAAGAAGGGATTTAGGACGAAAAGACATACATTGTCGTTTGTCCTTGCCCGCTTTGGGAATCACTGAAACCAGTGCCTCCAGCATCGACGGTGGGAGAGGGTTAACCGCCCCAACCGAATTGTACACCCTCACCAACAACGGGGCCAATATTGTGCAAAAGGTTTTAAAGAAGGTGGAGGAGAAGCCGTCGGGCCTGGAGATTTATTCGCTTTTAACTTAGATATGGCAGAAATAACCTCTTCTAACCTAATAGGGGATTCGAGATCCTCCACTTGACTGGGTGCCAACTTGGCAGTGTTCGCCCTCTGTAAATATTGCGCTGGGTTTCCCTCAGGTAATTCCTGGGCCCCGTACAAGGACTCATAGACCTGCCTAAATGTTTCAGCAATGCCCTGATCAGTGCTCTGTTCCTGTCCTTGTTGATCTGTTACTGTGGGGATGTGAAATGACTGTCTTTGCGCTCGTAATCTATTGGCTAAGAGCATCCCACTTCTATCTCCCCTCACGTAAAAAGTGTGTCTGAGCCTAAGAGCCGCATACTCTGCTCTATCTGTGTCTAAGCCTGCCAGTTGGGCTCTCGCTGCCTTAAGTTGTTTCCAGACCCTGGGCGCACCAGTCCGTTGGTGGATGCGTTCTAGTTCAACCACTGCGTTCGAGAGTTGCTCCCTTTTTTCTCTCCTTAACTTATTGTCCGCAGCGGATATTGCTAAAAACTCCCCTCTGACCACCGTCTTCAGGGCATCCCACAAAATCGCTACCGACACATCTGGAGTGTCGTTAATGGCTAGGTAATCAGTTATGGTTTTAGTGACTTGCTTAACTACTGAGGGGCGCTGCAACATCGTCTCTCTGAGGCGCCAGAGGCGGCGGGAAGATCTATAGTAGTGTAGAGACAGGGAAATACGCACGGCTGAGTGATCGGACTGGGGGCATGGAAGAATCTCCACCCTTTGTGTCTTTTGTGTCAGTGTATCCTATGTCAGTATGTAATCTATTCTAGCATACGTTTTGTGAGTATGCGAATAGAACGTATACTCCCTAGAGGTCGGGTGGTGTAGTCGCCAGACGTCCTTGAGCCCTGCCTCGGTCAGTAGTCGCCTCCCTTTCCCAGTGAGGGCCCCAGTCTGCCCCGAGCACTGGCCAGATCTATCCAGGTCATTGTTGAAGGCCAAGTTGAGGTCTCCCCCCAAAGTAATGCTCTATTAGGGGGGCTAGACAGCTCCTGAATCGCATCTCGGAGAAACCCTTCCTGTCCGTCGTTGGGAGCGTAAACTGTAGCTATTGTAAAAGTATGCTGCCCCAATGTGAAGGTGTACGCTAAAAGTCTCCCTTTGATCTCAGCCAATTTTACCCTGGAACCTAGCAGAGACCAGGATAGCCACCCCCGCCGTCTTAGAGGCATAAGATGAAAACAATTGGTGGGGGAATGCCCTGGAACGTAATCTGTGGGTATCCTTTGCCAGGAGGTGCGTCTCCTGGATGAGACATATGTGGGCGTCGGAATTTTCTAAGGACAGGACTGATCGCCTCTTAATTGGGCTATTAAGGCCCTTGACATTGAGCGATACGATTTTAACATCCTCTGTCATGAGAGGGGAGATCGAAATGCACAAAAAAGACTTGTAGGCCCGTACGCACCCCCACCCCAATACACACTATGTTCATACCTGACCGGAGTATCCAGTGGTCGCCGTGACATTTACGTCTCAAAGGTATTCCATAATTGGAAGGAGGAGGAGAGAACCCCGTTGCCCCAATAACAAAACAAACAAAACTGAATAACAACTTACAAAGTCCGTGAATGTCCTGGGTTACAAACCCCATGGTGAGGCGTGAGATGTTCAGCAGGAACCCCTACGCCACCCCCATCCCACCCGAGCCCCAAGTGCAGAGATCCGGAGGTGCCATTCTGTCCCCGACTCGTCCCTTTAGTGTCAGGCTGGTACGCTCTCAATCTGCGGCAGCTGAGTCCACTTCCAATGTTGCAATGACTGCTTTCCTTTCTTTGGCCATCGTCTCAGGATCGGGACGGAGTCGCAGCGGGTACCTTCCCACCCGTCGACATTTTTCATTTCCGGCGCGCCGCCCTCCGGTGTCCTCTGGTGCTGAGGTCACCTCGTCGTCTTCAGGCAGATTGATCAGCTATTTGGCTTCCTGCAAAGAGCGAATTTGACGATGCCTGCCATCCCACTTAAAAATTAACCTGAAGGTGTGCCCCAGGAATATGAAATGTCTTTCGAGCGCAGGAAAGCTGTGACTGGCCTAAACTCCCTATGTTTTGGCAGAGTGGAAGCAGCTAAGTCCTGGAACAAGAGGGGCCTAGACGAACGAATGTCTATAGGGTGCTTGTCCCGTGCCTCCCGAAGAATCTGTTCTTTCAGCTGAAAGTTGTGGACACATGTTAAAATGTCCGGGGGGGAGGAGCCGTCGCTGGTCTCTTAGGCCCTACCCGATGGGTCCGGTCCAGTTTGATCCGTTGTTCCAGGGGAGCGCCCAAGATGAAAAGGAAGAGTTCCTCCACGAAAGCTTCTATGTCCTGCCCTTCCACTCCCTGAGGAACAGCCCGGATTCGTATGTTGTACCGGCGGGAACGATTTTCGAGGTCCTCCATGTGGGCTTGGAGGTCCAGTTGCTGATCCTGAAGGCGGAGGACCTCCTGCTGAAGCTGGTCAACCTCCTCACCCCTCGTCAAAGCTTGTGTCTCCAGTGTGTCTACTCTATCGCCAACTGAGTCTATATACCTTCGCAGTTCCCGAAGTTCAAGGGATATTTCTTTCTTCATGGCATGGAATTCCCCTTTCAGCGAGGTGAATAAGGATTCAAGGAAACCACGTGTGACTGGTCCCTCAACGTCGCCTTGTTCGTGTTCTGTTGGGTGCCCACTCGAGGACGGGGCCGCTTCAGCCCCTCCAGCGCTGGTTTTAAGGAGATCTTTCACTGATCGCTCTTTCTTAGTTTTATTGGTCGCTATGGCTGGGAGTCACTGCTTCCCGCTTTATGTCGGGACTCCGGGCTATGATTAGTAGATATGTGAGGGAGGGCGCGGGGAGCCCACCCTCTCCAAAGTGCCTCCGAGCAATCTGATGTTGCACCGTACGACTATTGCCCTCTTCAGAACCAGGCCGCTGAGTCTCAAAATCCGGCCATGCGGTCTCCCTCCTCACCGTGTAATGTCGTCACTCCTGTAGTGGGGGACGATCCCAGCAAGCCAGCCCCTCCACTCGTGCTGGTCTCCCGGCCTTGCCCAGCAGTCAGCACCGGTGAGCCTCAAGGGGCACCTCGGGGTACCCTCAGGCCTACTGCACAGGTCTAGTCGCACCCAGGTGCTGCTCGCGATCACGTGCCTCCTCTGTCCCTAGCGCTCACTGTGTGACTCTCCAAGCTACTCTCTGCAGCGCTTCAGTCTTTTTAGGGGGGCTCAACGTAGATCGTACCCCAGGGGGCGACAGCCAAAGTCCCGGGCCTTCCAGCCATCCTGTGTTGAAAAGCCCAGGGTAGAATCACGTCGCTGCTGCTCAACAGGGCCGGCACTGCACCCCGGGCGTGGGCCTCCACGCCGCTCCGCATTACAGGGCGCCCGCTCCGAATGCCAGATCCCTCTAGCGTACGCAGCTGCTAGGGGCACCTCGGTCGGCAGACACAGCTCTGCAGACAGGTGAGGGACGGTACGGCGGTGGTCTTCCCTTCGGTTGGGCTCACCTGCTGCAGGCCGCATATCCGCGGGCCTCTTGGCAAACTCCAGGGCCTGAGGACCCGATCATACCCCCATCAGTGTTCTTCCGGTCCTCGAGGGGCTCCAGTGGGGTGGCCTTCCTCCGCCGAGTCGGCGCGCACCGACAGAGACGCTGCTCCGCTGTCCCAGGATCCCGGAGCGCAGGTAGCAGGACCGCTGCTGTCCTCCCTCTCAGGCAGCATATTCAAGCCGGCATCGCCTCTGGTCAGGCCACATGCGCCCGCCCTCCGCCGGGTGATCGGAGAGCACAGTGGCGCAGGAGCAGCAGGCGCGGACCCCCGGAGCCCGCGTCGCGCTGCTTCGCCTTCACCGGGTTCGGGTTGTCGCAGGGACGATCACCGGGGTTATTAGCAGCGTTTCTGCACCTTCCCGGGTCCGCTGTACGAAGCTGTGGAGCTGGGGCCCAGGAGAAGGACGGGAGCGGCGAGCAGGCACGTCCTACTCGGCCGGCATCTTGGCCACGCCTCAGAGTTCCTACATTTTTAGAACGCGCTATCCAGAGATGGGTCTGCTAATATGTGAAATGTTAGCCCATGCCTTCCCAGTACTACGTATCTGAATAGCAGTAAGCCCACAACACAAAGTAGGAGTAAATCCTAGGTAGTCTTTACTCCTTCATGCATTGCAACAGGCTTAAGGTGATTTTACTAAATTCTGCAATCAAACAAGACAGTCAACAAAACGAAAATAAGCAGCTGAGGGAATGGAGGGAATGGAGTGAGTGCGGTTGGGAAGGGAGTAGCGCCTGGGTGTGGAGGAGGGCCTGGCAAAGTCTGAGGAAGATTGTAAATAGTAGGATACTGCATATGGAGAATGAGTACCTGACCCTGGTGTCTTGCGCTCCACAGGATTACACTGTCCGCGAGAGGCGTAGCACTGCCCTGCAGCGGGAAGCGCTGTTCCTCCCACTGCCACTCGCAGTCTGCTTCTTAAACCTGTTGCTGCCATATGTATACAACCTGCTGGCCCTGTGGGAGAAGCTGGAGTCACCTGGGCTTGAGGTCTACGTTGCCATCTGCAGGTACCAGAAGGATTACACTGCATAAAGGGGGTGGGCTGTGGCACGCACAACACCTGTGAAGTCGTACACTGGACAAGGGATGTAGGCTGTTCAGCGGGGAGTATAATGAGCGGGGTTGTTTTACTGCATAGCAAGAGTATGGGGGCTAGCATACTAGAGAGGGGCTGGGATGCTGCACAGGAGGCAAGACTTTGCACAGGTTGGAGTATGTGGCACAGTGGGTGCAGGGAGTAATTTCACATTCTAGATTAGAACATTGCATCCTGTGCAGGGATATGGGGCTGTCCTACAAAAACAGGCCGTGTATAGGCCGGATTGAGTAAAATCAAGCATGGGTATTATTGTGCACAAGGGAGGATATCCTATATGTTTGGTGGTATCCTCGGGTAGGTTGGGGACGTCCAGTACAAGTGGACAGGTGTGTGTGAGAGATGGGCACCATTGAAAAGCGACAAGTAGAATTATGCACAGGGGAGAGTAAGGTATCCCCACTGTGGTGGGAAAAGGATGTGGTATATCCTACTCAAAGACGAGTGGACCAAGCTTATATCCAACCCCTCAATAGGTCCCTCTCTGCACACACATTCCTTTCTTTCTGGAGTCACTGGCAGCTTGTTCTCTGTTTCAGGAACTTGCTCCTGAAGATGGTCGTTCTGGGTGTGCTCTGTTATCACTGGCTGGGCCGAAAGGTTGTCTATTTGGAGAACCAGGTAAGTGTCATGTCTCTTACTCGTTTATTGAAGGTGCCTGCGCACTCTTGCTGGAAAAAAATCAATGTTAGCAAATAACTCCCTAAAATTAAGCAGATGTGGTAGAGGGAATGCCCGTTATAAGAGGTGGGACGCCGAGCACCCCAGCCTCACTTGGTACCTAGTGGGCTGCACTGGAGAAATTGAGCTCCACCCCTAGAACTGCATAGAGTGTTTTGGCTGGTTGTGAGTGATATGAAAGTCACCTTATGTAATCGTCAGTTTTGTTAATATAAAATGCACATACTTGGATGTACAGTGCCCAGTCAAATGTCTTTTTGTGCTTTTCTGGGCTTGTCCACTAAAGAGTTGCTTATGAATTTTTTCTGGTTTGTAGCGCTGAGAAAGCCTCATGTTCTCAACAGTGGCACTTCCTGAGCCTCTGTACCCAGAGGTCTGGCTGTTTGTCGTTAAAGCAGAGTTGTGACTCTTCAGTCTTGTTTTCCTTTTTAAGTCCAGGATTAGCAACAAAACCGGACCACTTAAGAAGGTGTTGAGGAGTGAGATACTGCACAACACAGCACTACAATATCCCATAAATCAAGGGTTTTCGTGACAGGAATATTTTCTAAAAAGAAATACATCTTTAATCACCTTAAAAAGATCACATAGTAAGATCATTAAAAAAAGATTAAATGACGTCTACATTCCCCTAACAAAAGACATACCCTACCCAATTATTTTTGGAGTCAAAAAGTGTAAATGTGAGCCAATCATTTTATTTTTTGACTTGGAGTTATAGAGCATCAGAAGCACCAGAGAGTTGTATAAAAATAGTCATCTAAAATATTTCTGAAAATAAAATGCTCCAACACACAGCGTCTCTAAAACATCCTGAAAACAACATGTAATAGTTTTACAACTCTGACTCCTCAAAAACTGAACTGGTAAGTTTATTTGAAGATTACAGCGGCAACTCGACCTGATGGTGCTAGCCCAAGCACCAAGCTCCAACTGACATTTTATGGAATCTATAGTTCCCCAACAACCCAAACGGAGTCCAATCTTCAAGGTTCCATCAAAGATGAAGTATAAACACAGCACAATAGTTCACTAAAAGGAGTAATTCCAAAAGAATAAAAACAGTGACCTTGTGAATCACCTCAAGTAAAAATCAAAGTGAGCCTTCAGTTTTTCTGAATATGCAAATATTAAGAAATAGTTCTGAGATCCAGGTGAAGCTAATCCCAAAAGAAGGTCACTAGTCTGAGAATGGAATGCAACTTTTCTTATTTGCAAAATAAAGGAATCTCTTAAGCACAAAATAAAGCGTCTCGATGGGCCTCGTTATCGACTGGACATGATGCTCAGCGTTACCAGCAGCTAGGGTGTATTTTGCAGGTTCCTGGCTTTCTTAGCTCAACATCCTATTTTATACAGTAGTCTTACTTTCATGGGAAGCCAATGGAGTGAACACAGATGGTGTCGTAAATAGAAATACATGTTCGAGGCATGTGAGCTGTAGATCACATGCTGTGCATACTCCTGCCATCTAGTGTTGGGTCCGGATGTTTGCACTTTGTTTTTCTCCAAAGAAGTCTTTTCCAGTCACAAGGTAGGTGACTCCTCCTTTCGGTGATAGTGCGCATGGGCATCGGCTCCATTGTTAGATTGCTTTTTCCGCCATCGGGTTCGGATGTGAATTACTGCGCTCCGGTTCGACACCGTTTCTTCGGTTTTTCTCGGTGCGCAAGACACTCACCCTCGACGGTATTGTTTCCGATCGCATCTCCCATTCTTCGCGTATCGTATTTACTTATTAAAACTATCTTTCGATCGGAAAGCTCGTGGAAGGCCGTCGGGCCTACCCACGTCGGTCCGACCCGCAGTCGATGGAACGAACTCCCTTCAAATTCTGCCCTCGGTGTCACGCGAAATACCCGCGCACCGACTCACACGAAGTGTGCAGCCTGTGTTTGTCTCTGGAACACAGAGAACAGGACTGCGACGCGTGCCAGGATTTCCGCTCCAAGGCAGAGCCAGCACAAAAGCTCCATTCCGGACATCTTCGGGCAACAATCGGACGAAGAGGCCGGGGATGCCATGGGAACCTAGGAGGAGCAGGAGCCGATCTCCATCTCAGAGCACGGCTCCGACTAAGATGAAGACATCCCGCATGGACAACGTACTGTGAGTACAGACCCTCCCTCGTCCCAAGATCCACCTCGACACAAAAAGAAGGCTCCGGTCCAACCCGCGCCCTCGGGCCCCGGTCGGCACCGAGACCACGCTTCTGACGCCCCTCCTTCTGGCTCGGCACCGAAGCCTACAAAAAAGCCTTCCGGCTCCGAAAAGCCTCACTCCAAATCGAGCTCCAAGCCAAAACCTTCAGGGTCGAAACAAAAGTCCGGCTCCGACCCACACCATTCGGCACCGAAACACACTTTGGATCCGAAGACACCAACGCCTAAGACTCCGGCACCGAAACATTCGGAGCCGTAAGAGTGAGATGTGCCGAAATCCCCAAAAAAGCACATTTTCGACGCTCCGATCGACAAACCGGACCCGAAATAGAAGGTGTTGTACATTCATCCAAAGACTGGACACATCACCACTAAAGTGACTTTAAAAAGAAAGATTGATACAGAAGAGGAATATCACATTCCTTTGAAGAAGAGAAATGTTGGAACTAACCCTTCCCCAGCTCCTCTTCCTCCTCTTCCATCACCTCCTTCCCCTCATTTTCAACCAATTTCACCTGAACATTCACCACCACATACACCTGACAACCAGGATGATGGGGATGGCAATTGGGATGAAGATTATCAGCCAGTACATACAGACCGATGGGACGACTACAACACTAATTCGCCCACAGGCAATGATCCCGACTTGTACCCTACCAAGCCCTCTCCACTGGACGACAGTGTAGGCTACATTGAATTACTGGGTAGAGCTGCCAACTACCATGGGGTGCAGCTGCACAAAGAATCCCTGGTAGAGGATTTCCGCTTTGAAACCCTTAGCAGCACACAGAAGTCATCACACACACTACCCATGCTCAAAGGGATGATTAGGCATGTAGATGACATCTTCAATGACCCTGTCAATCGTATTCTTACCCCTAGAGTAGATAAGAAATACAAGCCAGCGCCATCTGACCCAGTATATGTAAGGGGACAATTACCTTTGGACTCCCTGGTTGTGTCCAACGCACGAAAAAGAGCCAACTCCCAAACTACAGGAGATGCTCCACCCCCGGATAAAGAATCCAAGCTTATTGATGCTTTGGGGAAAAGGGTGGCCTCTCATGCAGCAAATCTTTGGTGCATCTCTAACACTCCAGAGTTGATAGCACTATACAACCGTCCGCACTGGGACGAGATGGAGCAATTGATCCAATTTCTGCCCCAAGAACATAGATCTAAAGCGCAAGACCTGGTGCGCGAGGGACAACTTATTCCAAGCAAAGCAATCAGGTGCTGCAGACACTGCTGCTAGAGCTGTAAACACCGGTGTCCTTTTAAGGAGACACGCCTGGCTCCGCATATCTGGGTTCAAATCCGAGGTTCAAACCTCCATATCAAACACACCCTTTGATAAGGAACACCTCTTTGGCCCAGTGGTAGATTCTTCACTGGAAAAGATGAAGAAAGACACTGAAGTGGCCAAATCCATGGGAGCCCTTCAGTCAACACAAGCCCGTGGTTCCTTTCGGCGCTCTTTCTACCGCGTAGGCTCCAAAAATACCTCCTCGGAGACCACCTCCATCTACAAGGGCAATAACCAACCCTCTGCCTCTAAGGGTTACTTCAGAGGGGGTTACAGAGGCAACAACGGCAAAGGCATGGGTAGAGGTTCAAACACACGCACCTCCCCCTCCAATACAAAGCAGTGACTTGCCTACACTTCCCTCCGACCACTCAACACCTGTCGGGGGAAGACTTTCAGATTTCCTACCAATAAGGTAGTCAATAACAACAGACAAGTGGGTACTACAAATTATCTGTTCTGGTTACTGCCTGGAGTTCACCAACACTCCTCCGAACATTCCCCCAAAGTCACACAAACTTTCACCAGATCACCTACACCTCCTCAAACAAGAGGTACAGTCTCTTCTTCTAAAGGGGGCTATAGAGCCCGTACCACCACAACATCACGGGTCGGGCGTGTACTCTTTTTACTTCCTAATACCCAAAAAATATGGTTCCCTCAGACCAATGTTAGATCTCAGAGAACTCAATCTTTGCATACAGTCAGATCATTTCCACATGGTAACACTTCAACAAGTACTACCTCTTCTGCAGAAAGGCGACTTTCTGTCTACTCTAGACTTAAAAGACGCCTATTTTCATATTCCAATATACCCCGCTCATCACAAATTCCTCAGGTTTGTGTTAGCGGGTCAACACTTTGAGTTCAAGGTACTCCCGTTCGGAGTCACCACTGCCCCCCAGAGTCTTCACAAAGTGTCTGGCGGTAGTAGCTGCTCACCTGAGAAGACAAAGCATCCATTTCTTCCCATACTTGGACGACTGGCTCATCAAAGCCAGCACGTACCAGCAATGTTTTCAGCACACTTTCAGAACAATTCAGTCACTACATCAACTAGGGTTCACAATCAATGTGCTAAAATCACATCTCCAACCAGCCAATACTCAGGACTACTTAGGAGCCACTCTAGATACTCAAAAAGAATTCACAATATTCAGGCTTTAGTTCTCCAGTTTCAACCCAATCATTGGCTTCCAGCTCTGGTTTATATGCAACTGCTGGGAATGATGACATCTTGCATCATGATCGTCCCCCATGCCAGGCTGCACATGCGTCCACTTCAAGAATGCTTAGCCAGTCAGTGGAACCAGTCACAGGGTCTATTAACCGATCTAGTGTTGGTAAGCGGCCGTACTCATCGCTCTCTGCAGTGGTGGAACACACAACATTTATCAAAAGGACGGCCCTTCATGGTTCCACAGATAGTACTAACAGCGGACGCGTCCCTCACTGGTTGGGGAGCTCATCTTCAACAACACACAGTGCAAGGCCTGTGGAGCAAACAGAAAAAGTTGCTCCATATCAATCATTTAGAGTTGCTTGCAATCTTTGTAGCTCTCAAGGCGTTTCAGACTCACCAGGAGGGCAAAACTGTCTTGGTTCGTACAGACAACATGACAGCTATGTATTGCATACAAAAACAGGGGGGGGGGGACACACTCTCTCCAACTGTCCCACTTAGCCCAAGACATCTGGAGGTGGGCCATTCACCGCAAACTTTATCTCCTAGCGGAACACCTCCCAGGAGTGAACAACCAGATTGCAGAACTTCTAAGCAGGCAGAGGCAGCAAATACACCAATGGGAACTTCACCCTCAAGTTCTCCTCCCATATTTCCAAGCTTGGGGAGTCCCTCAGATAGATCTGTTTGCCACACACCAAAACGCAAAATGTCAAAACTTCGCCTCCAGGTACCCACACCCGCAATCCAAAGGCAATGCACTATGGATGAACTGGTCTGGGATATTTGCCTATGCTTTTCCGCCTCTCCCACTCATTCCATTAGTGGTTCGGAAGCTCAGGCAAACATCTCTCACACTAATCCTAGTAGCTCCCACATGGGCACGTCAACCTTGGTTCACAACCCTGTTGGAGCTGTCTCTAGTCCTGCATCAAAAGCTACATTTAACCTCCAATCTCCTCACACAAAGCCATGGAGAAATCAGACACCCAGATCCCAAACAACTGAACCTCACGATCTGGCTCCTGAAGTCTTAGAGTTTGGTTATTTAAACCTTCCACTAGAATGTATGACTATCATTAGGAAGGCTAGAAGGCCTACCACAAGAGCCTGTTACGCAGCTAAGTGGAAGCGATTTTGTTATTTATTGTAATAACAATCATATCAACCCTCTTGATTCTTCCATACAAAACATCATCTGCTATCTGTTACACTTGCAACAGTCAGCGTTTGCTTACACCTCCATCAGACTACACCTGGCGGCAATAGCGGCGTATCTACAAATCTGAAAGAGACACGTTAGTGATAGATTCCTTACCTTAGAATATCCCCAGGCGTCAGGCTGGATCCGGAAAGTTTTGCGTAGCAGTACCCTTGCGCGTCGGTAGGCGGCGTCGTGCGGCTCCGCGTCCGTCGTCGGCGTCGTGATCGCCGGGATGACGTCGCGGGCAGTACTTAGGCGCCGCCCCTGCGCGCTGACGTCAGTTCTTCTTTTTCCGCGCCAGCAAGCGCAGATCCGGGAAGAGCAGTGCCCTGGTCATTTTTTGACCATACTTTTTGGTGATTTTTTCACTGTTTTTCCATTTTTCGAGGTGTCGTAGGGATGCCCGGATTCAAGCGATGCGGCGCCTGTGCGCGGATGATGTCCGTCACCGACCCGCATCGGGAGTGTCTCTTCTGCCTCGGCCGAGGCCACGACACGGCGTCCTGTACCGACTGCCAGGCCCTCCACCCGAAAGCTTTGCGAGAGCGGTCTCGAAAGCTCCTCGAGGCCCGGCATTCGGCTCCGCGGAAGGCCCGGTCGCGTGAGAGGTCCAGGGGTCGATCGCGGAGTCCACACCGGTCGTCGGCGTCGAAGTCTTCTTCGTCCGGTAAGTCGAAGCACAAAAGTCCAAAAAGCATCATCGCTCTAGGACTTCGCCTCACCGGTCTCGCGACTCGGCTGAGGCCCCTCCCGGCACCGTCCCCGCCCCCGCGGCCCCGGACATGCCTGTGGAGTCGCCCCCGTCATACCCGCCCTTCCCGGGTTCGGGGCGGATCCGGCCAAAATACAGGAATTCCTGTCGGCCATGGCCCGCCTCTTCGGGCCTTCAGGCCCCTCCGGTGCGCCTTCGGGCCCCGCGGGCCCTGATGGGGTTGCTCCGGCGTCGCCGGCGGCTCCGGCCCCGGCGTCGCCCGTGCCTCCAGCCTCGATCCCGGCTCCGGCTCCGGCCCCGGCCTCGATCCCGGCTCCACAACCCCCATCGACGCCGGTCGACCTAACCACGCCTCCGCCGGCGCCGATGTCTCCGGTGCCGTTCTCGACGCCGCCCTGGGCTCCGGGCGGCGTCGTCCCCAGTTCCTTCCGGCTCCGGACATGGACCCGGAGCGACGTCGCTCGACGCCGGCTCCGGCGCCGATGGGACCTTGGGTCCCAAATGTCCCTCCTCCTCCTTATTTTGCACCAGAGGAGGACCAGGAGGACTGGGAGGGGTCTGATGACCCTCTGACGCGCAACTGTCAGTTTGATGAGGACTGGACAGAGAGTCTAGGGGAGGCCAGTGGTCTGGATACTTCCCCTGACACTGGCATGCTGTCTCCTCCCGTGGCTACGGAGGAGGGGGCCAATTTTGGTACGGTGTTGCGTAGGGCTGCTGGGGCCTTACGTCTCCAGCTCCCTACTTTGACGGTCAAGCCTAACATCTTGACAGAGGTGCTTCAGCCGGCAGCCTCCTCTGCGGAGACTGTGCTGCCGTTTAACGACGCCCTCACTGACGTTCTTTTGGGCGCCTGGTCCAAGCCCAACACAGGGGCTCCTGTGGATCGGAACGTGTCACGACGCCATCGCCCTGCTCCGGGCGACCCCCTGTTTCTTTCTGTCCACCCCACTCCTGAGAGCTTGGTTGTCCAAGCCTCCGCTTCCCAAACCGCCTTCCCTACCGCTCCTCCGGATAGGGAATCCAAACGCCTGGATCAGTTTGGGAAGAAAGGTTTTTCTTCCTCCAGTGCTGGCTTGCGGTCCGTTAACACCGCTTGTCTTTTGGGCCGATATACCCACTCCCTGTGGGATTCGGTGGCGGATGTTTTGCCCCAGTGCCCTGAGGAGGTCCAGGCACTGCTTTCCCGCGCCATTGCGGAAGGAAGGGATGCGGCCAAATACACTATCCGTTGTGGCCTTGACACCGCCGACTCGCTGGGCAGATCGATTGCAACGACGGTGGCGCTCCGACGCCACGCCTGGCTGAGAACCACTGGTTTTTCAGGGGATGTCCAGAATACTCTCATGGACATGCCCTTTGATGGAGTCGGTCTTTTTGGGTCCAAAGCAGACCATGCGTTGGAGCGCTTTAAGGACTCACGGGCTACTGCCAAGTCCCTGGGCCTTACTGCTACACGCCCTCCGCTGCCTTCTGCTTTTCGCCCCTATCGTGGCCACGGTAGGGCGCCCCTTCACGTCAGCAGCCCAGCCACCGGCCCGCGCAGCAGGCGTCTTCGCGTGGCCGAGGACGTGGATTCCGCCGTGGCGGATCGGGCAACCAGCGTGCGGGTCAGGCCACCACCTCCAACCCGTCCGCGGCCTCCAAGCCCTCCTAGTCCCTCCTTTCAGGTGCACAGCACGCCAGTAGGGGCAGGGTCCGCCATCACCTTCCCCACTGGCGCACCATCACCTCGGACAGGTGGGTCTTGGACATTGTCCGAAGGGGCTACTCCCTCCCCTTCGAGACCACCCCCCAGCCATGCCACCTCAATTCCACCGCATGTCAGGGGATCACTTGGTGCTTCTACAGAAGGAAGTCACGGCCCTCTTGGCCAAGAGGGCCATCGAGCATGTTCCGACCCCAGAAGTAGGGCGTGGTTGCTACTCCCACTACTTTCTGGTGCCCAAAAGGACAAGGAGGACATGCGTCCTATCTTGGACCTCCGGAACGTCAATCGCTTCCTCCGGAAGGAGAAGTTCAAGATGCTCACCCTAGCTCAGGTCTTGACTGCCCTCGACCCTGGAGACTGGTTGGTAGCGTTGGACTTGCAGGACGCGTATTTCCACATCCCCGTCCTGCCGGCCCACCGGCGTTACCTTCGGTTCACGGTAGGCCCCGAGCATTTTCAGTTCACCGTGCTCCCCTTTGGCCTTACCAGTGCCCCTCGGGTGTTCACGAAAGTGATGGCGGTGGTCGCAGCTCATCTGCGCCGGGCAGGGGTTTCAGTCTTCCCCTACCTCGACGACTGGCTGCTGAAGGCGGGCTCGTCCCAGGCAGTCGTCTCCCACCTCCAGACTACGGCCGAACTCCTGCACTCGCTGGGGTTCTCCATCAATGTGCCGAAGTCGCATCTGATTCCTTCTCCACAGCTCCTTTTCATCGGAGCAGTTCTGGACACGACGCAGTTTCGGGCCTATCCTCCCGAACGGCGAGTCCGGGATATTCAGGCTATGATTCCGATCTTTCGGCCTTTATCCTGGGTTTCGGTAAGGATGACCCTGAGGCTGCTGGGCCTCATGGCCTCCTGCATCCTGCTGGTCAATCATGCCAGATGGCATATGCGGGCTCTGCAGTGGGACCTGAAGTTCCAGTGGGCGCAGCACCAGGGCAACCTGGCCGATCACGTCCAGATCTCGGAGGGGACTGCAAAACAGTTGCAGTGGTGGCTCTCGAACCGGCAATGGGTCATGGGCAGATCCCTCTCCCTTCCCCAGCCAGAGCATACAGTTGTGACGGACGCGTCCCTTCTGGGATGGGGCGGTCACATGGGAGAGGCGGAGATCAGAGGCCTCTGGTCTCCGGCGGAGTCCCGGCTCCATATCAACATTCTGGAGCTCCGGGCGATCCGGCTTGCACTCAAGGCATTCCTTCCCTCTGTCAAAGGGAAGGTAGTGCAGGTGTTCACAGACAACACCACCGCCATGTGGTACTGCAACAAACAGGGCGGGGTGGGGTCTTGGACCCTTTGTCAGGAGGCTCTGCGCCTCTGGACATGGCTGGAACATCAGGGCATGTTCCTGATGGTTCAACACCTGGCAGGTTCTCTGAACGCCAGGGCGGACGAACTCAGCCGCAGGTGCATGATGGATCACGAATGGCGTCTTCACTCGGAAGTGGCGCAAGGACTCTTTCTACAGTGGGGAGAGCCTTGGTTAGATCTATTCGCCACCGAAGAGAACGCGCAATGTCATCAGTTCTGCGCGTTGGAATTTCCAAGGCGGCACTCGCTCGGCGACGCTTTTCGTCGCGAGTGGAGTTGCGGTCTGTTGTACGCCTTTCCGCCTATACCACTTCTACCCAGAGTGTTGAAGAAGATTCGGCACGACCGGGCCCAAGTCATTCTTGTGGCTCCGGACTGGGCTCGAAGAGTTTGGTATCCCGAGCTACTCAATATGAGCATAGATCCCCCGATCCGTCTGCCTCTTCGGGAGGATCTTCTGTCGCAGCAGCAGGGGACGGTCCTCCACCCGAACCTGTCCAGTCTACACCTGCTTGCGTGGAGATTGAGCGGCGGCAGTTGATTCCTTTCGACTTGCCTCCCGAAGTTTGTGATGTGATTCTGGCAGCCAGGCGTCCCTCCACTAAGGTGGTATACGCCTGCAGGTGGAACAAATTTGTGGCATGGTGCACAGCAAAGGCTGTGGATCCCCTTTCTGCCCCTCTTTCCGAGGTCCTTCTGTTCCTTCTCTCTCTGGCCCAACAGGGTTCTGCCCTGGGTACCATCAAGGGTTATCTTTGTGCTATCTCGGCCTTCCTCAGGCTCCCTGATCAGCCCTCCCTTTTCAAGTCCCCTGTTGTTAACGGGTTCTTAAAAGGCATTACTCACCTCTTCCCTCCTGTTCCGTTTGTGATGCCTCAGTGGGACTTGAACTTGGTTCTTACCTTTTTAATGTGCGCTCCCTTTGAGCCTCTGCATAACTGTCCTCTTCGTCTTCTCACTCTAAAGACAGCCTTTCTGGTGGCCATCACCTCCGCTCGGCGGGTGAGTGAGCTCCAGGCTCTTTCTTGCAAACCTCCCTTTCTGTCTGTTCATCCAGACAAGGTTGTTCTTCGGACGCGTCCGTCCTTCTTGCCAAAGGTGGTTACTGCTTTCCACATTGGGCAGACCATCACTTTGCCCACCTTCTTTCCGCCTCCGCATCCTTCCAGAGAGGAAGAGAGGCTCCACCGTCTGGACCCAAAACGTGCGCTCTCCTTCTATATCGACCGCACAAAACACTTCCGGGTGGATGACCAGCTCTTTGTTGGCTACGTGGGCGCCAAAAAGGTCGGGCGGTGCACAAGAGGACCATCTCCCGCTGGGTTACCTTGTGCATCAAGACCTGCTATTCTTTGGCCAAGAAGGAGCCTCCTGTTGGGCTGCGTGCCCATTCCACCAGGGCAACGGCTGCTACCACGGCCTTGGGCCGCGGTGTTCCGCTGCCGGTTATCTGTCAGGCAGCTACGTGGGCCTCGCTGCACACGTTTACTAAGCATTACTGCCTTGACAGTCAGGTCCGGAGGGACGGCTTCTTTGGCCGTTCTGTCCTCCAGGACTTCCTTGTCTGATCTTTGTTCGCAGACCCACCACCGGGGTTGGTATTGCTGGGGTATCTATTCTAAGGTAAGGAATCTATCACTAACGTGTCTCTTTCAGATGCACAAGTTACTAACTTGTGTAACGATATATCTGTAAGAGACAGTAGTTAGTGATAGATTCCTACCGCCCACCCATCCTCCCCGTTCTGCGAACTGATTTCTAGGGTTAAGGACATCCCTTTCAGGGCCCTAGTATTTTTCAGACACCTGTGTCAGCTTCTTGCATGGCTCTGCGTTCCTGGCGCGGAAAGTCGTGTACAGAACTGACGTCAGCGCGCAGGGGCGGCGCCTAAGTACTGCCCGCGACGTCATCCCGGCGATCACGACGCCGACGACGGACGCGGAGCCGCACGACGCCGCCTACCGACGCGCAAGGGTACTGCTACGCAAAACTTTCCGGATCCAGCCTGACGCCTGGGGATATTCTAAGGTAAGGAATCTATCACTAACTACTGTCTCTTACAGATATATCGTTACACAAGTTAGTAACTTGTGCAATAGGCCGCATTTGTTGTTGTTTAGAGTACCCGTAATCAAAGCTTTCATGGAAGGACTAAAAAGAGTCATACCACCAAGAATCCCACCTGCCCCAGTGTGGAATCTTAACATAGTCCTCACAAGATTAATGGGCCCACCTTTTGAGCCCATGCACAAATGCGAACCACAGTTCCTCTCTTGGAAAACCGCTTTCCTCATTGCAATCACTTCATTAAGTAGAGTGAGTGAACTACAGGCATTAACCATACAAGAACCCTTTTTCCAACTACACAGAGATAAAGTGGTTCTTCGTACCAACCCCAAATTTTTACCTAAGGTAGTATCTGCACTTCACATAAATCAGTCGGTAGAACTACCTGTATTCTTCCCTCAACCTAATTCAGTTGCAGAACGAGCTCTACACACCTTAGATGTCAGAAGAGCACTCTTGTACTACATTGAAAGAACAAAATCATTTCGTAAAACAAAACAACTCTTTGTTGCTTTTGCGCCACCACACAAGGGCAATCCTATCTCCAAATCTGGTATTGCAAGGTGGATTGTTAAGTGCATTCAAACTTGCTATGCAAAAGCAAAGAGAACTCTAACTGTACCCCCTAGAGCACATTGCACTCACAAGCTAGGGACCACTATGGCTTTCTTGGGAAATATTCCCATAGTTCACATTTGCAAAGCTGCAACATGGTCTACACCGCACACATTCACCAAACACTATTGTGTAGATGTGTTAGCGAGACAACAAGCCAATGTGGGTCAAGCAGTACTTAAAACACTGTTTCAGACAACTCCAACAGCTACAGGATAGCCACCGCTTCGGGAGGATACTGCTATATAGTCTATGCACAGCATGTGATCTACAGCTCACATGCCTCGAATGGATAATGTTACTTACCCAGTAAGCATCTGTTCTTGGCATGTAGAGCTGTAGATTCACATGCGCCCACCCACCTCCCCGGGTACCTGTAGCTGCTGCAGTTCTCTCTTTAGTTTACATACATACGCATGGACATCTTTATTCTTTGCTATTACTCCATTCTCACCCTCTGCGGGAAAACAGTCTAACAATGGAGTCGATGCCCATGCGCACTATCACTGAAAAGAGGAGTCACCTACCTCGTGACTGGAAAAGACTTCTTCGAAGAAAAACAAAGTGCAAACATCTGGGCCCAACACTAGATGGCAGGAGTATGCACAGCATGTGAATCTACAGCTCTACATGCCAAGAACAGATGCTTACTGGGTAAGTAACATTATCCTTTCCGGATGGAGGGAATTGGCTTCCTTTAGAATACAGCATATGCAGGCTGCATCCTGAAAGTAGTGTATCCTGGGTAACAAACCATTGGCTAGAGGAGAGAGGTATGCAGTGAATAGAATCATTCTGATGGATACTTCTTACTGCAGATTCCTCACCTTGTGAATATTCCCCATGGACCAGGCTGGATCTGGAAACTTTAAAGCAGTACTCTTGCGCGCTGGTAGGTGACATCGTGTGACTCTGTGCTGCTGTCATTCTGCTCCAAAAGTGACACATATAAGCGCCATCCATGCGCGCTGTCAGTTCCTTTCTTTCCTTGCTTTCAGACACAGATCTGGAGCTACTCCTTTGTCTCTGACAAGATTTTATTCTCTAATCTTCAAAAAATCCAATGTACAAGGAAAATGTCACCTCCCAAATCAACCAGAGTTTAAACCATGTAGGGATGGTTGAAAACAAATGTTGATTACAAACCATCATATGCCTCTGTTGCATGGGGTTGGACCCAACTCCGGAACCTGCAACGACTGTGTCCAGATGAATCTAAAAGCCATACGCCACCACGAGGCAAGGTATTATGTTGCCAAACACCCATGCTGTGATTGGTTGAAGTTGAAAGGAAGGTCCCATTCCCGCTCATGAAGTCTTCCCTGTGGCAGATCTTCGTCAAGGTCATCAGATAAATCCAAGAAGAAACGGAAGTCCAGGCGGGATTTGGCCCCTTCTTGCCACTCTAAAACTCCAGAGAAGGCGTGAGGACATCAATGTGTCTTCCGGTCCTGCACCTGATCTCCATCAGAGTCTATTTCGAGTTTGATCCTGTTGCAACTTGATTCTAGAACCATCAGTGACATTGCAGCAAATAGAGACCTTTTATGAGGCCTTGCTGCACCTCTCTGGCACCATATCAGCTTCCTCTGATGTGAGTCAGGGACCCAAGGTTCTGCAAGGGCCTCTAGTCAACCTTCCGCCTGCGTGTCCGCCCTAATATCTCAAAGAGGTCCTCCAAACACACCGGGCACCCACATAACCCCTGTTGTCCTTCATTGAAGCCCTCATGAATAACCTTATGGGCTCTTGGGCAAAACCATGCTCTGGACCTCCAGAGCATGGTTTTAACATAACAAATTGCTCGTCACCATAGACCAGCACCAGGTGACACTGACTTTCTTATACACCACCCTACGACTGAGAACTTGGTGGTTCGGGCATCCACATGTAAGGTGAACCCATCACCCTGCCTGAGTCCAAACATATTGAAACTTTTGGAAAGCAGATGTTCTCCTCTACAAGCCTTTTTCTGCAATCTGTCAATGTCAGCTGTCTCTCAAGTCGCTAGACACATGCCCCACGGGACACAGTAGCCTGCGATATAGTACAGTTTCATCCCTTCCCTCCCCCCCCGGAGCAGAGAGTCCAGGGCATTTGGGCTATGGCCCCGATGTTTCAGCCTCTGTTCTGGGTCTCAGTGCAAATGACGCTGGAATTGCTAGCCTCCAGCATCCTGCTGGCGAAGCATGCCAGACGACATATGTGGGCTTTGCAGTGGGATATAAAGTCTGAGTCGGCACAGCACCAGGGGTATCTGTCAGACTGTATCCAGATTTCGGAGGAGAATGCAGAAGACCTGCAGTGGTGGAAGCTGGACAAATTTTGGGCCACTGGGAGGCCCTGGTCCTTACCACTCCCAGATATGACAAAGGTGAAGGATGCATCACTTCTTGGTTGAGGAGGTCATATGGTAGAGGTGGAGATCAGAGGACTCTGTTCTCCGGCGGTGACCCAGCTCCACATCAATCTGTTGGAGTTGCGGGCAATTCCCTTAGCACTGAAGGCCTATTTGCAGTAGCAACTGGTGTGCTGGTGGAGTGGTGGGGGGTGGGGGGTGTGGCACGGCAAAGAAAACTGAAAAAAAGGGGGAAAAAAGAAGGTACCTGCCTCCCACCGTTCTTCTGCTCTGAGTCCTCGCTGCAGCACAGGCTCTGAGACTCCCCTGCGGCCATTCGTGACGCTTCTCTCATGCTTTAAAGCAGCATCAGGATTGGCATGACTGCCCTGAATTTGCACTCCCAGAGAACCTGGGAGCCTGTGCTTGCTGTCTCCAACCCGGCAACACAGCTCGGGTTGGAGACAGCTTAGTACACATGTCTGTTTGGCCGTCCTCAGATGGCTGGCCAAAGCGGCATGCTCACTGATAGCAGTGCCCACCACTCCCTCTCGTGACTGCCCCTGCGATTTCCCCACCCCCAAGACTCTGCCCGGCCCTTAATACATGAAAAATAAAACGATAATAAACCTGTTTTATTATCATTTTATTTTTCACGTTTTGAGGCTGGCAGTGGGGGCGACGCTCCTCCGCCATAGCGAAGTAGCTGCCACTGCCTTCCTGCCCCCCATCAGAGGACGCCAGTACAGGTGCTCATAGACAACACTACCACCATGTGGTACTGCAATAAGCAGGGCAGAGCGGGGTCATGAATCCTGTGCCAGAAGGTTCTCTTCTGCTGGAAGTGGCTGGACCACCTAGGATTTTCTCTGGTGGTTAACCACCTGGCGGGATCTCTAAATGCCAGGGTGTTGGAACTGGGGGTCTCTAGTTGGCAGAGGTAGGTACCTTTGTCCAAATAGGGACCCTTGCTTCTAGTCAGGGTAAGGGGGTACACACCTGAAATAACCCCTGCTCACCCCCTTGGTAGCTTGGCACGAGCAGACAGGCTTAGTTCAGAGGCAGTGTGTAAAGCATTTGTGAACACATACAGTAATCCAGTGACAACACTACAAATGGACACCACACAGGTTGTATTATAAAAATAAGTATCTTTTATATAGATTTACCACAAGACCATAAACGACAAAATAATCCACAATACTGTACTTTAAAGATGGTAGAAATAGCTTGAGTCTCTTAAAATGGAAAAGCGACACTTTGAGTTCAATGTACCTGAGATGCGTAACGCAAGGCAACAAAAGTGTTGCAGGGAAGGTGATGCGGTAGTCCCTTACACGCAAGGACGGTGATGCGTTGAAGAACTGGTGCAAAGAAACAAAGTGGCGTCTTCTTGAGGTTGCGACAACGAAGGGGTAATGCGTGCACGCCCGACGGCCGTGCGGCGATTTCGATGAATCTTTGGAGCCGCGACAGGCCCTGCGACACTCTTCCCTGGCGATGCGACGGCATCTGATGCGAGGTCGACGATCTTCTCCTGGGATGCGGGGCGCCTCGTGTTGCGATGCGTCGGCGTCTGATGCAAGGTCGATGCTCTGCCCCGGGAATGCGACGGCGTCTGATGCGACGGCGACACTTTTCTCCGGTGCTGCGAGGCGCTTCGAAGGATGCGAGGGTGTCAGTGGCGCGCTTCTTCGGGGATGCGCCGGCATCTGTTGCGACGTCGACACTCTTCTCCGGCGATGTGAGAAGCAGCGGCTGCGGCGACATGCTTCTTCGTCTTGAGTCGCGCTTCCAGCTCCCAGCGACACGCAAGTGTGTCAGAAGGCCCAAATTCCCAGCAAGGGAATACAGGGGAGCTGGTGGGTGAAGTCTGTTGTCCCTGAGACTTCAGCAGGAGGCAAGCTCTGAAATCAAGCCCTTGGAGATCCTTCACAAGTTGATGAAAGTACACACAAAGTTCCCTTCTCCTTTCTTTGGCAGTCAGGCAACCACTGCAGGCAGATCCCTCTAGCTTAGGGATAGTCTTCTCCTCAGTTTCTTCTTGGTTCCGCTCCTCAGCAAAGGTTTCTTCTTGTTTCCCAAAAGTGATCTAATTTCCTAGGGGTCTGGGTCCCCTTTTTATACACCTTTTCTCTTTGTTCTCTGAAGGCAGAGAGGCCTTTGCCTAGTCCAAAACCAGTTCTGGTCTGTCCTGGAGCACTTTGTTTACAGGACTCCTTCTTTCCTTTCAGAATGTGGGGCAGAGTACTCAGCCGCCCGGCAGGAGGTGAAGCCAGCATTGTGGAAGGCAGGCACAGCCCTATTCAGACCCTGTGCTGACTCACCCTGTCTCCTGGAGTCCCCCAGCCCCTGTCACTCACGAACCCAGACAAAGAATACACAACCTAGCAGAGGCAGGCTTGGAAGCTTAGGCAAGAAAATACCTACTTTCTAAA
Source organism: Calotriton arnoldi (assembly GCA_963921515.1). NCBI lineage: Eukaryota > Metazoa > Chordata > Amphibia > Caudata > Salamandridae > Calotriton > Calotriton arnoldi. Next base: position 1,074,036 of record CAWUFW010001572.1, on the reverse strand, counting down.
AGTGGTATTTTCAAACACAGAATGTTAAAACCAACTTCACTAAAAGATGTATTTTATCATCCTGAGTTCAGCCATACTAAATTCGTTTTTCTACCATGTTCCCTGGGTCAGTTAGGATTATAAGGTGTAATAATCAAAACTTGCCATTTTGGCCTATGGGGAAGAGGTAGCCTTGCAATAGTGAAAAATTAAAATGGCTGTAATTCACTATTAGGACCTGCCACACACACCAGGGCATGTCCTACCTTATACTTACAATGCACCCTGCCCTAGGGCCTACTTTAGGGGTGACCAACATGTAGTAAAGGGAAGGTTTAGGGACTGGTAAGTGGGTGCACTCACCAAGTCGACATGGCAGCCCTAGGCTGCACACAGGCTCTGCAATGGCAGGCTTGAGACACACTTTACAAGCTGCTTCTGTGAGTGGCACAACCAGTGCTGCAAGCCCACCAGCAGCATTGGATTTACCAGCCCTGGGCACACTCAGTGCACTGTACTAGGGACTGACAAGTAAACCAATCATCCAATCATGAAGTCAATAATACATAACACAATTTATCATAGGGAGCACTTGCACTGTGGCACTGAATAGCAGTGGCACAGTGCCCAAAGCATCTAAACCAGCAAAAACAGATCAATAACATTGGAGGCATCATCAAAAAATGGAAGGGAGACCCACGCCAAGGATGCCAGGTCTAACACGTGTCCCCTCCAGCTGAGATGTGGGGAGAACTATCCTACCTCTAGGGAGTTCTCTTCACTAAGGCGGAAAAATCTGGACAGACCATCAGCATTGGCGTGTTCTGTACCAGGGCGGTGTTCCACTGTGAAGTCCATCCCCTGTAGGGAAATGGACCACCTCAACAGCTTTGGATTCTCACCCCTCATCTGCATCAACCATCTGAGGGGCCTGTGGTCTGTCTGAACCCGGAAGTGAGTCCCAAACAGGTATGGTCTCAGCTTCTTAAGTGCCCAGACCATAGCAAATGCCTCACGCTCAATAGCACTCCACCTCTGTTCCCGTGGAAGTAACCTCCTGCTAAGGAAGGCTACAGGTTGGTCTAGGCCCTCCTCATTCATCTGTAACAAAACAACCCCCACACCATGCTCTGAAGCATCTGTCTGAACGATAAACTCTTTGGAGAAGTTGGGGGCCAGGAGCACGGGCGCTGTGCACATGGCTGTCTTCAAGGTGTCAAAAGCTTGTTGACAGGTGTCAGTCCAAATCACTCTCTTGGGCTGCTTCCTGGAAGTCGGCTCTGTCAAGGCTGCAACAATGCTGCCATACCCCTTGACAAATCTCCTGTAATACCCGGTGAGTCCTAGGAAGGCTCTCACCGCTGTCTGGGTCTTGGGGGGCTCCCAAGCCAGAATGGTATCTATCTTGGGCTGTAGGGGCGCCACCTGGCCGCTCCCAAACTGGTGTCCCAAGTACACCACGGAACCCTGCCCGATCTGGCACTTACTCGCCTTGATCGTGAGGCCTGCCTTCCGCAGAGCCATCAACACTTCCCAGAGGTGGCGTAGATGTTCTTCCCAACTGGCGCTGAACACTGCGATGTCATCCAGGTAGGCGGCACTGAACTCTTCCAGTCCAACCAACACCTGGTTGACCAACCTCTGAAAGGTGGCAGGGGCATTCTTCATCCCAAAGGGCATCACCCGGAATTGGTAGTGCCTATCTGGTGTGGAGAATGCTGACCTCTCCTCCTTTGCCCCATCAGTCAAGGAGATCTGCCAGTACCCAGACGTTAAGTCAAATGTACTGAGGTACCGGGCAGCCCCTAACCGATCTATGAGCTCATCAGCTCTGGGAATGGGGTGTGCGTCAGTCCTGGTGACGGAATTGAGTCCTCGGTAGTCCACACAGAACCGGAGTTCGGGTGTGGTACCAGGCGAGGCAGCCTTTGGGACCAAGACCACTGGGCTGGCCCAAGGACTGTGAGAGGACTCAATTACCCCCAATGCAAACATCTTGGAGACTTCCTCCTTGATGCAAGCTCTCACCCTGTCCGTCACCCTGTAAGCCTTGTGCTTGACAGGAAGACTGTCCCCAGTGTCCACATCATGGACGCACCAGTCAGTGACACTAGGAACCAGGGAGAACAGGTCAGGAAACTGCCCCAACAGTTGGCGACAGTCACCTTGCTGCTCAGATGTCAGGGAGGTAGAGAGGTTCACACCCTCCACTGATCCATCTTGCTCTTGGGCTGACAGGAGGTCAGGAAGAGGCTCGGTCTCCTCCTCCATCCCAGCATCTGTAGCTAAGAGCATGCCCACTTGGGACCTCTCCAAGTGGGGCTTCAGGCGGTTGACGTGCAGGACCCGCAAGGGGTTCCTGGGAGACCGCATGTCCACCAAGTAGGTAACAGGACTCTTGCGCTCCACCACCTCAAAGGGTCCGGTCGTCTTATCCTGGAGCGCACAGGACTCCACTGGGGCCATGACCCACACTTTCTGACCAGGTTGAAGCTCAACCAGAGTGGCATTCTGGTCGTACCACCGCTTCATTTCCTCCTGGCTGGCTTCCAGATTTGCCTCAGCAAGTTGCCTGAAACGCCTAGTTTGGTTCCTGAAGGCCAGCATGTAGCTATATACATCCTGGGGAGGTTTCCTAGGAGATTGCTCCCAGCCTTCCTTGACCAAACTCAGAGGTCCTCTCATTGGGTGACCATACAGAAGCTCAAAGGGGCTGAACCCTAGAGACTTCTGTGGCACCTCACGGTATGCAAAAAGAAGGCATGGCAAGAGGACGTCCCACTTACGCCTCATGGGTTCTTCCAGACCCATAATCATGCCCTTCAGGGTCCGGTTGAATCTCTCAACCAACCCATTTCCTTGGGGGTGGTAAGGAGTGGTGAACTTGTACGTTACACCGCACTCCTGCCACAGGGACTTCATATACTTTGATATAAAGTTAGTACCTCTGTCAGACACCACCTCTTGAGGGAACCCCACACGGGAGAAAATTCCTATCAGTGCCCGTCCCACCACGGGGGCCGCCACTGTCCTCAGAGGGATGGCTTCAGGGTACCGGGTGGCATGGTCCACCAAGACCAGGATGAACCTGTTGCCCATGGCTGTCTTGGGGTCCAGTGGCCCCACAATGTCAATACCCACCCGTTCAAAGGGGGTGCTGACTACAGAGAATGGCTGGAGAGGAGCCTACTGCTTCCTCCCACTCTTCCACTTGCCTGGCAAGTCTGACAGGTCCTGCAGTGAGTGGCGGCACTCCTGCGCATCTGGGGCCAAAAGAAATGGGTGACAAGCCTTTCAAAGGTCTTGTCCTGCCCCAGATGTCCTGCTAAAGGCACATCATGATCCAAACCCAGTAGGAAGGCTCTGAAACGCTGGGGTACCACCAGCACACGGGCTGACCCAGGCTCAGCAACCTTAGGCTCGCTATACAGGAGACCATTCTCCCAGTAGATCCAATGTGATCCAGACTGATCACCTGCTGTCTGGTCTGTGGCCTGTTGCCTCAGACCCACGAGAGAAGGGCACTTGTTCTGCTCCTCGCAGAACTCCTCCCTGGAGGGTCCTCCATCTTGCTGTCAATGGGTCAGCTCAGGCAGGTCCCCCAGTTCAGCTACCTGTTCCCCTGTAGGCTCCAGGGCATCCCCCTCAGGGTCTGCCTCCTCCTGGACCGTGGGAACTTCGGGGGCCGGTTTCCGCGCCCCTGCCTCTTCTCTCTCCGGCAGGCACCTGGGCCTCCCTCTCAGGCTACAGGTCCTCTTGAACACCTCTGGCTGCCATGGACCGGGTGGTCACACACGCCCAATCAGGCAAGCCCAACATCTCCAAATGAGCACTCCGCTCCACCTTAGCCCAAGGGGAGCTCTCCAAATCGTTCCCTAACAAACAGTCAACAGGCATGGCTGGCCTCACAGCTACTTGAAGAGTACCAGAGACCCCCCACTCAAAGGGAACCTGAGCCACCTTGCAGTGGCTCTCTGTGTTGTCAGCGGCAACAACTGGGTAGAATGCATCAGGGACCACCTGCTCTTTAGACACCAGGTGACACTTGACAGCTGTCACACTGGCTCCTGTGTCTCTCAGAGCCTCCACCCTATGGCCATTGATGGTCACCCACTGCCTGTACTTCTTAGTGTTCTCAGGCAGTTGGGTCCTAGGGACCACCTCAGAGTCTCCTAATGAGACAAGGGACAATACTACAGGATCCCGCCCACCTAGGGCACCCATCTCCTCCCCCAGGGCTACACTAGCCAACTGCCGGGGGACTGCACCAGGTGGTGCTGGCTTTCCAAACAAAGGGCACTGGGGATCATTGGCCCTGTGGCCTAGGGCGCCACACTTGTAGCACACCACGGGTCCCCTATGAACAGGTGGACTTGTCGGGGCCCCGTGCTTATTTTCAGGGGGAGGCTGGGAACCTTTCCCTTGGTTCCCTTGGGGTTTACTTTGGGGCCCTCTCTGGAACTCCCTCTGTTTACCCTTGTCCCCCCCACTCCTCTGCTGGGGACCCTGCCCACCCTTGGCGGAGTCTCCCACGTGACCCTTGTGGACCCGGGTGCTCACCCAGCGGTCCGCCTCCTCAGCAAGCTGCCTAGGATTAGTCAGTCTACTGTCAATCAGGTGCTGGCGTAGCTCAGGTAAACAATTACTGGACAAGTGCTCCCATGCAATCAAATCAAAGAGCGCCTGAAAATAATTTGCTTTGCTACCCTTTACCCAACTATCCAAGGTCACATACTCAACCCAAGTACTGCCTTCAATCTTCTTACAGTTCCTGAACCTCTGCCTATAGAGTTCAGGGGTCAACCCATACCTGGTCATCAATGCATTCTTCATGTGGCTGTAGGAATTATAGACTTCAGAGGGCAAGTCCAACAAGGTATCCCGCCCCTCACTAAGGAACCAACCCCGCTCCCCAATCCTTCTCAGGGACCCGTGGGAAGTCATGGCTACCTCATAGGCCTTGAACCATTGCCCAATATCATCATTCTTAAAAAAACTCCTTTACCACATCCTTGGGAATATACACCGTAGCCTCAACAGGCACTGACGGTGTGCTGCCACCAGAGGAAGTAATCTCTAACTTCTTGGCTCTGAACTCCATCTCCCTCAAACTTTTTTCATGCTCATGATCCATTCTTTTCTCTTCTAAGGCCAACTTTCTAGATTGCAATTCAAATTCCAACTGCCCCTTTAACTTGAGCTTGGTCAGCTCCATCTCATGCATCCTACTCTTTTCTCTGTCCTCCAGCTCTTCTGGGGACAGACCTCTGGCAGAAACACTGCTACCCACGGGGAAAGATGCTCTCCTCTCCCCTGGACCCACTGGCCCATCCAGCTGCTCATCTGCATTCTCAGCCCCCTCCTCATTCTCAGGGGTATTCCTTGCTTCAACCCAGGCCCTCAGCGCCTTTTGGAAATCATCCTTCTTGGTGATTCCGATCATAGAAACTTTGAACCTTCTGCAGAAGTGCTTGAGCTGGTTAACGGTGTAGCATTCCAGTTTCTCCTCTTCCCAATCATTATCAACAGATACTATGGATGCTGCTGTATCCATGGTGATTAAACTTGGCAGTTTTTAGCAAAAATAGAAAGTCCCAGAAAAGAATATCTACCAAAAGTATGTGGTTGCGTTTTGGTCTGCACTCACTAGGTAGTGTTCACCAATCACTGTACATGAGTCACAAATGCAAGTCCAGAATCCCCACCGCTGACCACCAATGTTAGAACTGGGGGTCTCTAGTTGGCAGAGGTAGGTACCTTAGTCCAAATAGGGACCCTTGCTTCTAGTCAGGGTAAGGGGGTACACTCCTGAAATAACCCCTGCTCACCCCCTTGGTAGCTTGACATGAGCAGACAGGCTTAGTTCAGAGGCAGCGTGTAAAGCATTTGTGAACACATACAGTAATCCAGTGACACTACAAATGGACACCACACAGGTTGTATTATAAAAATAAGTATCTTTTATATAGATTTACCACAAGACCATAAACGACAAAAATAATCCACAATACTGTACTTTAAAGATGGTAGAAATAGCTTGAGTCTCTTAAAATGGAAAAGCGACACTTTGAGTTCAATGTACCCGAGATGCGTAACGCAAGGCAACGAAAGTGTTGCAGGGAAGGTGATGCGGTAGTCCCTTACACGCAAGGACGATGATGCGTTGAAGAACTGGTTGCGACAACGAAGGGGTGAAGCGTGCACGCCCGACGGCCGTGCGGCGATTTCGATGAATCTTTGGAGCCGTGACAGGCCCTGCGACACGCTTCCCTGGCGATGCGACGGCGTCTGATGCGAGGTCGACGATCTTCTCCTGGGATGCGGGGCGCCTCGTGTTGTGATGCGTCGGCGTCTGATGCGAGGTCGATGCTCTGCCCCGGGGATGCGACGGCGTCTGTTGCGACGTCGACACTCTTCTCCGGCGATGCGAGAAGCAGCGGCTGTGGCAACACGCTTCTTCGTCTTGAGTCACGCTGCCAGCTCCTAGCGACACGCAAGTGTTTCAGAAGGTCCAAATTCCCAGCAAGGGAATACAGGGGGAGCTGGTGGGTGAAGTCTGTTGTCCCTGAGACTTCAGCAGGAGGCAAGCTCTGAAATCAAGCCCTTGGAGATCCTTCACAAGTTGATGAAAGTACACACAAAGTTCCCTTCTCCTTTCTTTGGCAGTCAGGCAACCACTGCAGGCAGATCCCTCTAGCTTAGGGATAGTCTTCTCCTCAGTTTCTTCTTGGTTCCGCTCCTCAGCAAAGGTTTCTTCTTGTTTCCCAAAAGTGATCTAATTTCCTAGGGGTCTGGGTCCCCTTTTTATACACCTTTTCTCTTCGTTCTCTGAAGGCAGAGAGGCCTTTGCCTAGTCCAAAACCAGTTCTGGTCAGTCCTGGAGCACTTTGTTTACAGGACTCCTTCTTTCCTTTCAGAATGTGGGGCAGAGTGCTCAGCCGCCCGGCAGGAGGTGAAGCCAGCATTGTGGAAGGCAGGCACAGCCCTATTCAGACCCTGTGCTGACTCACCCTGTCTCCTCGAGTCCCCCAGCCCCTGTCACTCACAAACCCAGACAAGGAATACACAACCTAGCAGAGGCAGGCTTGGAAGGTTAGGCAAAAAAATACCTACTTTCTAAAAGTGGTATTTTCAAACACAGAATGTTAAAACCAACTTCACTAAAAGATGTATTTTATCATCCTGAGTTCAGGCACACTAAATTCGTTTTTCTACCATGTTCCCTGGGTCAGTTAGGATTATAAGGTGTAATAATCAAAACTGCCCATTCTGGCCTATGGGGAACAGGTATCCTTGCAATAGTAAAAAACGAAAATGGCTGTAATTCACTATTAGGACATGCCACACACACCAGGGCATGTCCTACCTTATACTTACAATGCACCCTGCCCTAGGGCCAACTTTAGGGGTGACCAACATGTAGTAAAGGGAAGGTTTAGGGCCTGGTAAGTGGGTGCACTCACCAAGTCGACATGGCAGCCCTAGGCTGCACACAGGCTCTGCAATGGCAGGCTTGAGACACACTTTACAAGCTGCTTCTGTGGGTGGCACAACCAGTGCTGCAAGCCCACCAGCAGCATTGGATTTACCAGCCCTGGGCACACTCAGTGCACTGTACTAGGGACTGACAAGTAAACCAATCATCCAATCATGGAGTCACTAATACATAACACAATTTATCATAGGGAGCACTTGCATTGTGGCACTGAATAGCAGTGGCACAGTGCCCAAAGCATCTAAACCAGCAAAAACAGATCAATAACATTGGAGGCATCATCAAAAAATGGAAGGGAGACCCACGCCAAGGCTGCCAGGTCTAACACAGGGCGTACAAACTGAGCCACTGACGCCTAGTGGACCACAAAGGGCAGTTACAACCAGAAGTAGTGCAGGGCATCTTCAGAGAATGGGGAGAACCCTGGTTCAATCTTTTTACCACCAGCGAGAACGCGCAATGTGAGCATTTTTGCGTGCTGGAGTTCTCAAGAAAGCTGTGCCTCTGAGATGCATTCTGCCTAGAGGGGAGTGTGGGACTCCTGAATGCCTTCCCGCTGCTACCTCTCGTGCTCCAATTTCTGAAAAAGAACAGGAACGACCAGGCCAAAGTCAGCATAGTGGAACCTGAATTTGGCAAAGAGTGTATGGTACTCGGAACTCCTGGGCATGACCATCTGTCCTCCGATCAAGCTGCTGCTTAGGGAGGATTTTCTGTTGCAGCAATAGGGCATGGTCTTGTACCCAGGCCTGTATAATCTGCATGTCTATTTGTCGAGCTTGAGTGGCAACAGTTGACTGTATTTTACTTTCCTCTTGAGGTCGTTTTCGTCACACAGCATCCCTCTACAAAATTTCTATACGCCAGTCAGCCATTGGGACAAATTTGTGGCTTGGTGCATTACCCATCAGATTTATCCACTACAAGCCAAGTTGTCTGCAGGATTGTTGTTTGTTTTATCCCTGGCCCAGCAAGGACTTGCTCTGGGTACTGTAAAAGGTTACTTGTTGAATCTTTCTGCTTATTTTGCAGTTGCCGGATCAGACTTCTTTATTTAAATCACCTGTGGTGATGAGTTTCCAGAAAGATGTCCGCCAAAACCTTTTGTGATGCCATAGTGGGGCTTGAATTTAGTCCTTACCTTTTTGATGTGCACCTCTTTTAAGTCACTGCTCAGCTGTCCTTAATACACTTGCCATTGAAAACGGTCTTTCTCATTGCCATAACATTGGCTCAGTGTATGAGTGAGCTGCAGGTGCTCTGTCAATCCGCCATACACAACATTCTTCCCAGACAAGCAGGTGTTGAGGACCCAAGCTTCCTCTCTGCTTAAAGTGTTCACTCCTGTTCATTTCGGGCAGGTTATCTGCCTTTCAGCATTCTTTGCTCCACCTGCTCCCACTAAGGAGGAAGTGAGAGACTCCATTGATTGGACTCCAAGAGAGCTCTAACTTTTTATATAGATAGCACCAAACACATTGGGTGGATGATCAGCTCTTTGTGATCTTCTCCGGGGCAAAGAAGGACAAGCCAGTGCAAAAACAAACCATGAAGATGCATGAAGATCTGCTATGCACTGGCCAGGAAGCACTCTTCATAAGGCTTACAGGCACATTCCGCCACAGCCAGTGGTGCTTGCATGCGGAGTGACAGTCCCGGACGTTTGCCAGATGGTTACGTGAGGGTCGGTACATATGTTTACGAAGCACTACTGCCATGACAGTCGGGTTCGTCAAGAGGGGCATTTTGCACACTTGGTCCTTCAGGAGTATTTAGTCTGAGCCAGTTTACACACCCATCACTTGGGGAGGTACTTCTGTGCTATCTATTTATACTGTGAGAAATCTGTGGTTAAAAGAACAAGTTACTCACCTTCGATAACGCTCTTTCTGGTGGATACTCTAACCGAAGGTTCCTCACCAACCATCCCATCTCTGTCTTCTGTGAACTGGACTTTTTTCCCTCTAAAAAAGCCCCAGGTTTAGAGAACTTTACACTGATTATGCCAATCATCAGCGTGCATGGGTGGTGCTTATAAGCAGCTCCACTCATCGATTCCAGATCGGAACATAAGCACAGGCCCTCTCCACCTACCGGCATGCAAGAGTACTGCTTTAAAGTGTCTGGATCCAGCCTGACACCTGGGGGATATTCACAGGATAGGGGATCTGTGGTTGGATAGAGTATCGACCAAAAAGAGTGTCACTGAAGTTAAGTAACGTGTTCATCATTACCAGTCCCAACTCTGCTAGCTTCAGTCTCACAAAGGCAGCTTGTCAATATTTTCCACATTGTTCCGGACAGTTGGCAAATCCCATTTTTTTGATTTTGTAAGTTGAACCTTAGTTACCAGGTGAATTCAATAGGGGCTGCCTGGAAAGACAAACATCTCTGATAACATTGTGGTCAAATCCATTACAAAAAAACTGAATGAGTGTGGCTTCTGTCCACTCAAACTGGCAGTGATGACAGTGTGAATATAGCCCAGGAGCTCTTATTACCTTGCCCAACCACGTATAGTTTTAATCAGGATCTGTGTCGTCATTTAACAAACTGATGCAAAGTCGCAGCATTAACAGAGTATGTTACTTTTTCTTCTTGAATTTCATACTAAACATCTAAAGCAGCATGGTAGGTTTCCCAAAAATGAGTTACATGTTTGTCAACTTGATAATCACAAAGCCTGCTCATAATATATTAATCTTTTCTTTCTCTTCTGTAGTTTTTACAGAGGTAGATGACTGACAAATGTCCTCGTCTTTGATCTAGTCTTTCTCTAGGAGGGAAAACCATGCCTTTAAATGTAGCCATTACTATTTCAACACTGGCATGCCATTCTACTAAATGAACATGGTACTATACCTAATCAAGTATCAAACATTAACTTCAGAATCATTTCCAAGTTCTTACTGGCAAGCACATCTTGGTAAAGCAACATTGGTATACATATTATATCACAACGCATTTTCATAGCTCCCTCCCGGTCTGTCAGTTGAAACTAATGCCAGGTACTTCAAACAGATGCTGGAAACCTTTCATTATTCCTATGCACTGAAATAGGCAGTGATTATGTGCTTTACATTAGAAATAGTTTGTGTCTCTGTCTTTTTTGTGTGTAAAAATCTCATCAATTAGTCAAGTCGATCTTGCTGTGCCTCATGTGGATGCTTTGGACTCGTGCCTTCTAAATACCTCTTCTTTGTCCTTAGTGCTGGGAAACGTTTGTGGGGCAGGAACTGTACCGGTTTGTGGTCATGGACTTCATCTTCACAATGCTGGACACCTTCTTTGGGGAGCTGGTACTGAGGTCAGTACCACCCTCCCTGGCATGCCACCCAATCTGATTCTGAGTTTAATATCTTCCTCTCTGGAGCATCTCTCCAGAAGGTCCTCAACTTACTAAACCTCTCATTGGACTGTCTCTGTAGGTAGATTGAGGTTAGTAGCTACCCCAGTTCATCCCTACTCTGGTCCAGATGTTAAGTATCCACCCTTTGAACCACCTCCTGAGGTTATTACATTACTTTGTCAGTTTCTCCTTCAGGGGGCCTGAGGTTAGTACCACCATCCTAGGAATATTTATGGCTCTTGGCCAAAAAGAGCCAAGGTGCTCACAGACAATTTAGGGGACCCACAGAGAGTTGAGGACACTCCTGGAGTGGCAAGGGCCCATGAGGCTGGGCAGGGCCACTAGAGGAAGGACCGTTGTATGCACAAAAGGGCTGGACATTTTAGGGTGGCCAGCTACACCAAGGGTGACGGGGTAGGGTGGATAGCCAATCATTGTGTAGAAGTGAAGGAGGGGTGATAGAAACCAACAGTGACCAGAGCCGCCAACTTCTGTTGGAGAACAAAGGTACCACCTGTCCCAGTCCCTGGCTGGGAGAGCCTCCATGAAGGGAAATGCATAACTAACCCAAGAATAGGTTGGTAAATGTTTCTCTCTGCTGCTCCTGCCCACCATTAATTCCCTTTGTAACTCTTAGTGCCCCTGAATATCTGTGTCCCCTTGATTGTCTGTTGACCCCATGGCCCATTTGTGCATCCCACGATTCTAGTTTGTGTGCTTTTTGTGTGTGTCTGCGTACCAGACCTTCTGTGTGCATATGTTTGTGTGCCCGCCCCTCTCTCAGGTAATTCTTGTCTTCATGCCCATATTACACTGTGCCTGTCTCTCAGTGGGTGCTCTGCGCGAGCTGCCCCATACCGGTGTTCATGCCACACTTTGGATACCTAAAACCCCCTCCCTACTGGTGCAGCTGCCTTCATGGCTGTGTCCTTTACCAGCTTTGTGTACCTACCTGCCCTACTCCTTTTGTGTGCCTTTGCCTACCTGTGTGAGCTTTACACCTATATCAGTGCCGGTGTTCCTTTTGCCTGTACTCATCCTGTCTCGGTCTGTGCCCCTTTCCTCCCTCTGTGTGTGCCCTTCTGCCTTCTGTGTGTGTCTGTCCTCCCTTGGCATGTGCCATCCCGCTTCTGTGTGTGCCCCATCGCTACTGATGTGTGTGCCCCTGCCTTCCCTCGGGCCCTGCCCTCCCTCTATGTATGAACTTCTCCCCCCTCTATGTATGCGCCTGTCCTCCCTCTGTGTGTGCCATTGCCCACCCTCTGTGTGTGTCTTCTCCTACTTGAGTTCCTCTGACCCCTTTCCTGGTGATCTGTGTGATGCTGCCCTCCTCTCTGGGTGCTCCTGCTTCCTCTGCATATCCTCCTGTCATGGTTCACTCAAGTTGCTCTGTGTGTTTCTGTCTTTAAGGTTAATTTTGGAAAGAAGGCTGAAGAAGAAACGGAGGCCTGAGTTTGACATAGCTCGGAATGTCCTGGAGCTCATCTATGGGCAGACGTTGGCATGGTAGGAGTTGTGCATACTCTGTCCGGTTTCACTGGCCTGTGTTTTGTGAGGTGGATACATTAACCCCTTAGGGGGGTAATTCCAATGTGGGGGATTCGGGTGCTCTGTGGGATTTCCTGTACAATGTAGAATATTAGATGGGTCTCTGTACACTGTGGAAAGGGGGGTGGGGGGGGCTCTGTAGATGTATTGGATGGCATAAGGGTTTCTAGTTATGTACAGAGTAGAGTGTGCTTGTATACTTTAGAGGGTGGTTTCCTGTGTGCGATTTCATATCTACTGCCTGTGTTTCTCTGCACATATGCCTAATGGCTGGGCCTGCCTGTCTTGTACACAGCTTTGGAAGGCTTGGTCACTCATGTCAGGGGAAGGATGCCTGTATCGAGGAAGGGGTTGTCGGAGGTGAGAGGGGGAAAGAGGTGGTGTTCCCCTTTATAAGTGGTGGGTAAGAAATGGCGGTGCTAAACTTTCCTAGGCTATTCGAAGGGTGCATGGAAGGGCAGTTGGTTCCAGTTTAAACTGACAGGGATGATCCCAGCATATATTCAGGACGGTTCCTGTTAGTGTGAGAGAGAAAATATATCTACATATGTGTTTTCTGATGAATGTTTTCATGTGGTTCCTAGTGTCTTCAGGTCTTCCATGTACGCTATGCTAAGGGAAGGGGTGCATGGACCAGGGGGTTGGGGATACTTAATACATCCAAGTATAGGCATTTCCTACATAAAAGCAGGGGTTTTCTCTGTGCACATTTAATGGGTGGTTCCACTCTACACTGCCTCTGGCAGACTGCTTATTCCAGTATGTGTTGCTGTGAGGAAGCAGGTATACACAACTGGACTGCACAGGGCGCTTTTTATGCATGACGGCACTAGACTAGCACTCGCTCTAGAGATCGTGACTAACTCTGGACTCGTTGTACATGGTGTTACTTTGCTTATGAGTCACTCAATATGACCTGACAAGATAGGGCTCACTGGAAAGGAGCTGACTGGGTTACATTACTTTCCTGGACTCAACTGAATTTGAGACTGACTGACCATGACTTTACAGGGTTCAGGCCACAAAGTACATGACTTGAGTGGGACTCCCTATGTATGATCTTACTGGGTTAGCACTGACTTTCAAAACCTACTTCAGCTGAACATGTACTGTATGAGACTTCAGAGGGTTGGGACACTATATAGGACTGGCTGGCCCTTCTGTTCTTTTTCTATTACACTGGTGTACAGGCCTTGTTAGTGGCGAGACAATGAGCCAAGTACGATCTTGTGGTCTAGTTGGGATTCATTCAGCCAAATTCAAATATCTGTTGGCTTCTCCAATCCGGTCCTTGTGACTGACTGGCCAAGGTGTAGCTAATGGGTCACTATCTGGTTCTGCGGACATGGAAGATGGATACAAACCAAACAAGTATTTTCAATGCAATAGGTCTCGCATTTGCGAGAGTTTTAGCTATTGGCATTTTAAATAACAAAATCTTTTATTTATGTGTTTTCAAAAGCAACACATATATAAAAGGCATTGTCATTTCTAATACCGATAGCTCAAACTCTCACAAATGCAAGACCATTTTCATTGTGGCCGCGCCCCTTTCTTTAGATGCTGCTCACCTTATTCAGGTTACAGTGAGCAGCGTCTAAAGAAAGGGGCGCAGCCAACATTAAAGTGAAAGCGCAGTATGGGGCGCTGTCATGTTAAAAAAAAAAAAAGAAAACAAGTTTTTGTAGCGCGCCCGCTAAAGTGAAATCGGACCGTGGTGTCAGTTAAATAAATAAGCTTGGCCGCTAAAGTGAAAGCTGACCGCGCTGCAAATGACAAAATAAATACATTAATAACAACAATGTAAAAGAGGGCGGTGACGTGTGTGGAATATAGGAAGACCATTAAAGAAAATAGTGCTCACCGACTAGATAAAGCAGACTGTGTAAGACCACAAGTAAAAAGTCCAGTCATTATGGAAGGTTACAAATGCAGACAGGGCAGTACCAAGGAGGGACTAGTAAGCCTATTCACGAATGAAAAACAATGATTTTGAAAGGACTGTAACAGGAGCCTATTGAAAAGATGGGCGGAGCTTTTATTCCATTCCTCAATACAGCATGCCTCGCAGAGCAGCGCATGCGCTGCCCAGGCTCGACCTAAAAATGAAGAGTAGGTTTCAGGAATCTACAATGGGTCAATGAGAGTAGCCTGAAATCTCCCCCGCACCCGCCCCCCCCCCCTCCCCCTAGTCACAGCCATCAGATACATTGGTTTCCTGGAAAATTATGGGATGAATATTTGCAGGCTGGGATGTCCGAAATAGACCTCACCAGCTTAATGGATTTCACTAATCACCAGTCCACCAAAGAACCACATACATACAACATACATCCTAACCTACATCCCTCCCCATGATGAAGACTGTGCAGCATGGCTAAAGCTAATAAAACCATTACAAATTAATGGGGTAACCCAAATAGCGCCACAGTACCTGGGTACAGTGTAATATGAAAAAGTTTGGTCCTTGACTAGCTTTGAAAAGAACAAACAATGTAAGAAATGTATTATGATATGGGGGTTGCCAGATTGGTCATCCTCTGGTAATTAATACAGTCCAGCTGTAATTGCACACCCTGAACGACAATTCCTCAAAATACACAATTCCTTAAAATACACAATCCGTGTGTATAAACTACACCCACACGTTTTTTAGTAGAGTAATTTCATGTTCGAGGCATATGAGCTGTAGATCGTATATAGTGTGCATAGATCGCCATCTGGTGTTGGGCTCGGATGTTTGCACTTTGTTTTTGTCTTGGAAGAAGTCTTTGTAGTCACGAGGTAGGTGACTCCTCCTTAGGACGATAGTGCGCATGGGCATCAACTCCATCTCCAGATTGTTTTTTTCCGCCATCGGGTTCGGATGTGATTTGCTGCGTTCCGGGTCGATATCGGTTTTGAATCTCCCCTCGACGCGCATTCCCTCTCCACTTGACGGTATTGTCTCGATCGCGTTTCCCTTTCGACGCGCATCTTTAAAACTAACTCCTCGACCTCGATCTTCGACGCGGGCCGTTGGGCCTATCCGCGCCGACCACGCCAGCAGTCAATGGAAAGGCCTCCTTTCAAAAAATGCCCCAGGTGTGGTGCTAAGTTCCCACACAGTGACTTGCACGAGGTTTGTAATCTCTGCCTCTCCCCGGAGCACGAAGACAAGAACTGCGAGGCCTGTGCATCGTTCAGGTCGAAGAAAACCATCCGTGACCGTCGGGCTCGACGTCACGAAATGTCTTGCGGAAGCAGCTCGATTCCGGACATCTTCGGACCAGATTCCAATGTCCAGCCGGAACAACAAGGTGATGAAGAAGACCTCTCCGTCTCCGAGGCCGACGACTCCGACGTCGAAGAGGAGACTCTCACCCCGGCTCAGCGGTCCGTGAGTACCGAAACCCCTCTCCCAAAAAACAAACCTAAGGCTCCGGTCACACCCTCGCCCTCGGGTCGACACCGGCAACATGTCTCAGACGCCCCGCCCTCGGGCCCGGCTATGAAACCTAAAAATAAGCCTTCCGGCTCGGGCTCGGGCTCGAGCCAACCCCATTCCGGTGCCGAAAAGTCACCTTCGGCACCGAAGCACCAGACCAAAGATGTGCCACGCCCTTCTTCGTCGACGCCAAAGACAGCCTCGACGCCGAAGCCCTCGGCGTCGAAACATACCAAGGACAAACATTCGGAACCGAAAAAATCTTCGGAGCCGAAAACGGCTTCGGAACCGAAAAAATCGTCGGAGCCGAAAAAAGTCTCGGAGCCACAAACTCCTAGAACAAAACCTAAGGAGTCCAAGACCCCGCAGAAAGCCTCAGAGACTCGGTCCGAAGAACATTCTGACCCAAAATCTTCGGCACCGAAAAAAGACATTTTACCCACACAGCCTGTACATGATTTTTCGGATCCAAAACAAAAAACTCTTTGTATTGACCCACAGACTGGCAAAGTCGTCGCCAAGTCTCCAAAAAAGAGGAAACTGGACACTTCAGAGGAATCGGAAATACCCTTGAAACAAAGGAGATGAGTACTAACACCTCCCCCCTCCTTCTCCTCCTCCAGCTGATCCAAATCTTCTAATTTCTCCACCACACTCCCCACAACATACTTTTTCACCTCGAACATCAGATACTGAGGATGATCATACCGATAGGGGTGGGAATATAGATCCACATGGGGATGATGATGCACATACCATCCCACACGACGTAGACCCTTGGGATGACTACAACACAGATCCCGACCCACACAATGACCCGGACCTCTATCCATCTAGGCCATCACCACCAGATGACAATATTGGTTTTGCGCAACTAATCAATATGGCTGCCCAATATTCTGATCCCTTAGAGGAAGATTTTTTACTTGAAACCTTTGCACCCTCGCAAAAGTCCACGCACACCCTGCCAATGTTAAAAGGCATGCTCAAACATGCCCCAGAAGTTTTTAAGCACCCTGTCAGAGCCAGGATTCTCAACACCAGGATAGATAAAAAGTATAAGGCAGCTCCAAATGACCAAATTTACATTAAAGGTCAGGTCACTTTGGATTCTCTTGTGGTGTCTAATGCACGCAAGAGGGCAAACTCACAGAGTACAGGCGACACCCCCCCTCCTGATAAGGAGTCCAAACTAATAGACGCATCTGGTAAACGTATTGCGTCACAGGCTGCAAATCATTGGCGGATTGCCAATGCCCAAGCTTTATTGGCCAGGTACGACAGGGCTCACTATGACGAGCTTGAAAAGCTCATGCAACACCTTCCTGACCAGTACAAACAAAAGGCCAACGACCTTATACAAGAGGGGAAATTGATCACAAACACCTCAATTAAATGTGCGCTCGACGCGGCTGATACCGCATCTCGCGCCATTAACACTAGCGTTTTGTTGCGCAGGCACACTTGGCTCCGAGTCTCCGGATTCAAACAGGAGGTGCAATCTGCTATTCTAAATCAGCCCTTTGATCAAGAACATCTTTTCGGGCCCTCAGTTGACACATCTTTAGAAAAAATGAAAAAAGATACGGACACTGCTAAGTCCATGGGGGCCTTACAATTCCCTTCCCCTAGAGGTTCTTTTCGCCGCTCCTTCTACAGAGCTGGCTCCAAAACCATTGGCTCAGAACATCCCTCTTCTTCCTATAAAAGCCCCACTCAATCGTCCTCCAAAGGATACTTTCGCGGAGGCTACAGAGGCAACAATGGTAAGGGAAGAGGTCGCGGCAACAATAACCGCAACTCCCCTACCACCAAACAGGGACTTCCCTGCCCTTCCCCCCGATCATCCCACTCCTGTCGGGGGATGTCTCTCACAGTTCCTACCTGTCTGGAATTCAATCACAACAGACAAGTGGGTAAGACAAATTATCCAGTATGGTTACTGCCTGGAACTCACCTCTACTCCCCCAAATATTCCTCCCAGACAACGTCCAATGTCCTCGGAACATCTGACACTTCTCAAACAAGAGGTTCTCTCTCGATTACAAAAGCATGCAATAGAACCAGTCCCCTTGCCTCATCAAGGCACAGGGGTTTACTCCCTCTATTTCCTAATTCCTAAAAAGGACGTCTCTCTCAGGCCCATATTGGACCTCAGACCGCTAAACCTCTACATTCATTCGGATCACTTCCACATGGTCACTCTCCAACAGGTGCTCCCACTGCTTCAACAGGGCGACTTTCTCTCCACTCTGGATTTAAAGGACGCCTACTTTCATATTCCCATGCACCCCGCTCACAGGAAATATCTCAGGTTTGTGGTAGATGGTCAACACTACCAATTCAAGGTCCTCCCATTCGGGGTGACTACAGCACCCAGAGTCTTCACCAAGTGTCTCGCAGTAGTTGCGGCCCAATTACGAAGACAGCACATTCATGTCTTCCCTTATCTAGACGACTGGCTCATAAAAGCCAAGTCACACAGCAGCTGTGTGCAACACATACACAAAACAATCCAACTGCTTCACAACTTGGGATTCACGGTAAACCTCACCAAATCCCACCTCCAACTGTCCAGCATACAACAATATCTAGGGGCTACAATAGACACTTCAAAAGCTCTAGCATACCCCAACCCAGTCAGGATAAGCACCATACAAGCTCTAATAGCAACATTTCAGCCTCAACACTCACTACCAGCGCAAGTGTTCATGCAACTAATCGGGATGATGGCCTCTTGCATTCTCATCGTCCCTTATGCAAGACTCCAAATGCGTCCCTTACAGGAGGAGTGTTTGGCACGTCAGTGGAACCAGGCTCAAGGTCAGCTAACAGATCTGGTGTGGGTAGACGACCGCACCCATCCCTCTCTGCAATGGTGGAACACACAAAACCTTTCCAAAGGGCGGATGTTCCTCGACCCGGTTCCACAGATAGTACTAACAGCAGACGCATCGCTCACCGGCTGGGGAGCTCATCTTCAAACCCATACCATTCAGGGCATATGGACCCCTCAACAAAAACAATTCCACATAAATTACCTGGAATTGTTGGCAATCTTCCTAGCGTTAAAATCTTTTCAACTCCACCTCGTAAGCAAAGCTGTCCTAGTCCGTACAGACAACATGACAGCAATGTATTACATACAAAAACAGGGGGGGGGGGGGACACACTCTCTGCAGCTTTCACACCTAGCTCATAGCATATGTAGATGGGCCATTCCTCAAAACATATATCTCCTTGCAGAACACCTCCCAGGAGTACACAATCAAATTGCAGATCTACTCAGTCGCCAAACACAGCAGATCCACGAATGGGAACTTCATTCTCAAGTTCTCCTTCCATTCTTTCAAATGTGGGGCCACCCAGAAATAGACCTGTTCGCCACACACCAAAACACAAAATGCCCAAGCTTCGCATCCAGGTATCCACACCCATTGTCCAAAGGCAATGCGCTATGGATGAACTGGTCAGGCAAATTTGCTTACGCTTTTCCGCCTCTCCCGCTCATTCCGCTAGTGGTTCGGAAGCTCAAACAGCACTCCCTCACAATGATCCTGATTGCTCCAACATGGGCCCGACAGCCATGGTTCACAACCCTCTTGGAACTATCAGTAGTTCCTCATCAAAAGCTACGCCTCTCACCCAAGCTTCTCACTCAGAACCATGGAGAGGTAAGGCATCCAGAACCCAGTCAACTCAACCTTGCGATCTGGCACCTGAAATCTTAGAGTTTGGCTACCTTAATCTCCCGCCAGACTGCATGAACATCATTAAAGAGGCTAAACGTCCTACCATTAGAGCTTGCTATGCCGCAAAATGGAAAAGATTTGTAATTTACTGTACAAATAACAAAATCAACCCACTAGATGCTTCTATTCAAAACATCATCTGTTACCTTTTACATCTACAACAATGTAACCTAGCGTATACATCCATTAGACTACATCTCGCTGCAATAGCAGCCTATCTCCAAAACAGACAACACTTGTCTTTGTTTAGGGTACCAGCTATCAAAGCATTTATGGAAGGACTTAAAAGAATAATTCCACCTAGAGTTCCACCCTCTCCAGTATGGAACCTGAATGTGGTACTTACCAGACTCATGGGTCCCCCATTTGAGCCTATGCATAAATGCGAATTACAATTTCTCACCTGGAAAGTAGCTTTCCTGGTTGTGATCACCTCTCTCAGAAGGGTTAGTGAACTCCAGGCATTAACCATACAAGAACCATTTCTCCAAATCCATCATAACAAAGTGGTTCTTAGAACTAACCCAAAATTTCTACCTAAAGTCGTCTCTGCTTTCCACCTTAACCAGTTTGTAGAACTCCCAGTGTTTTTCCCTCTACCAGACTCAGTAGCAGAACGAGCTCTTCACACTCTAGACGTAAAAAGAGCGATACTTTACTACATTAAAGAACAACATCCTTTAGAAAGACTAAACAACTTTTTGTGGCTTTCTCCCCATCTCATAAAGGCAATCCTATCTCAAAAACAGGGATTGCAAGGTGGATTGTTAAATGCATCCAGATATGCTATGCTAAAGCCAAACGCACCTTAACCATTCCCCCTAGGGCTCACTCCACACGTAAACTAGGGGCATCTATGGCATTCTTAGGGAAGATTCCCCTAGATGACAGCTGCAAAGCAGCAACTTGGTCTACACCACACACGTTCACAAAACACTATTGTGTAGACGTGCAAGCAAAACAGCAAGCTAGTGTGGGACAAGCTGTATTAAGAACACTTTTTCAAACCGCTGCAACAGATACAGGTAGCCACCGCTAAGGAGGTAACTGCTGTATAGTCTATGCACAAGTATACGATCTACAGCTCATATGCCTCGAACAGAAAATGCTACTTACCAGTATGCATCTGTTCTTGGCATGTAGAGCTGTAGATTCGTATACGCCCACCCGCCTCCCCGGATACCTCTATCTGTTCCAGTATTATCTTACTTAGATACATTACACATGGACATCTTTTTCTATTTCTTACTAACTCCATCATAACCCTCCATGGCAAAACAATCTGGAGATGGAGTCGATGCCCATGCGCACTATCATCCTAAGGAGGAGTCACCTACCTCGTGACTACAAAGACTTCTTCCAAGACAAAAACAAAGTGCAAACATCCGAGCCCAACACCAGATTGTGATCTATGCCCAAGTATACAAATCTACAGCTCTACATGTCAAGAACAAATGCATACTGGTAAGTAGCATTTTCCTTTTTTTATATATATATTTTTAGAGTTGATTACAAACATAAATCAACAGGTAAAGATATTACCACACAAGGGATTAAGAGGTTGCTCAAAGAAAAGGAAAGGTAGTGCTCGTTCTAGAGAAAAGGAGTGAAAATCAGAGGATCTTAAAGTTACACAGTGTTCCTTTTTTCAAAACGGTGCTGGTCTAAGAAAAAACTAGTATCATGTAGCCTGTCCACGACATTTATTCAACACTATTTGCATTTATTCTTTTGAGTGCGTGAATGCAACATCCAATTGCGGGGGACAAATAATAATTGTGGTACAGGCCCTTGCTGAGGGGATGCGTCTACTTTTCGACCCGTCTTGTGCGTAGAGGGTGGTTTGTAACCTCCGCTTGCAGGTCTTCTTCAGGACTGAGTGGTGGGGGGGGGCAACCTAGGAATTAATTCAATGTATTAGTGGATGCAGGCTCCAAAACTTTAGTGTGGGTGGAAGGGTCTAAATACTGACCTAATACTGGTGCCAATAAAGGGTGTCTCAAGTAACTAATCCAATAAAACCAGGTGCCAAGGAAGGGCATGCCCGGCAACTGTTCCCATTAGTGGATTGATTCTGAGGAAGGAAGCGAAAATGGATTACTGGTCCGCGCAAAACCTTAAATCATTAAGATTTTATTAATTAAATTAATTTTATTCGTCGACGCATCCCCTCAGCAAGGGCCTGTACCACAATTATTATTTGTCCCCCGCAATTGGATGTTGCATTCACGCACTCAAAAGAATAAATGCAAATGGTGTTGAATAAATGTCGTGGACAGGCTACATGATACTGTTTTTTTCTTAGACCAGCACCGTTTTGAAATAAGTAACAGTATGTAACTTTAAGATCCTCTGATTTTCACTCCTTTTCTCTAGCACGAGCACTACCTTTCCTTTTCTTTGAGCAACCTCTTAATCCCTTGTGTGGTAATATCTTTACCTGTTGATTTATGTTTGTAATCAACTCTAAAAAAATATATATAAAAAAAAAATGAAATTACTCTACTGAAAAACGTGTGGGTGTAGTTTATATACACGGATTGTGTATTTTAAGGAATTGTGTATTTTGAGGAATTGTCATTCAGGGTGTGTAATTACAGCTGAACTGTATTAATTACCAGTGGTTGACCAATCTGGCAACCCCCATATCATAATACATTTCTTACATTGTTTGTTCTTTTCAAAGCTAGTCAAGGAACAAACTTTTTCATATTAAAGCTAATAAAAAGCACTAGGACGCAGAGAGGGCTATTGCACTTTTTTTATCTAAAAAAAAAAATGTGCATTAGTAATGGTTACGCCATTGTAATTCTGTTTTTAATTATCTTTAGCCGTGTGCTTCCCCATACCATCAATCATCTTTGTTGGAATAAAACAAACTGGGGAGTGGGTTGAGGAATGAGGTGTAACAAAGGGAGGGAGGGTGGTAGAGAAGGACACTGGTGGGGGGAGAGGACAGATGCTAGGGGATGTGGGAGCGAACAGATAACAGAAATTGGGCAGGAGGGGAAAGTGTGAGAAACACGGAGATGGTGAGTAGTACAAGACGAAGACAGCTGGAAAACACGCACACTCTTGTTCTTAAATAGAAATCGAAGACAGTAGTGCCTGAAAAGATGAGCAGTTGAAGGACACAGTAATGAGTCAATGCTCCAGGGGAGCAACAAACACAAGAATAGAAAGGCAAGCCTATGGAAGCTGACAAATAAGAAGCAAGCAAACGAGAGTGACAATGATGGCAACCAATGGTAAGCAATGGGCGGCCTCCAAACCCATTGGAAGGTAACAAAAAGTGTAGCAAGAGACAGTGTATGCACTGTTTTAGGTGAAACCTAAATAATGGGGTATTCCACTGTCACTAGAAAATACTACTGGAATCAGCTGTATACACCAGTGCTATTTTTGAGAGTCATGTTTTCAGGCTTCATAGACCAGGTTGCTTAAATCTTGCTCCTCTGCATCCCTTCACAACTACAGCCTGCAACGAGAAGGTGTACAGCAATTCGGCAGGGTAAAGCCTAAGAACATGCAACCATTTACAACCTCATAGCAAGATGGTGCCAAGTAAGATGTAATCATTTTACCTCTAGAAGTCATTGTAAACCGTAATACACAATTGTGGTGTGGCTGAATCCAGCATACAATGTATTTGGTTTCAGAATATTTGATATTAAAAATGGATACTTACACTGCACAAAGTGGTTGGTTTAGGGCTTATTCTGCATGACTTGACTGCGCATGATCTAATTGGGTTTGAACTAATTATACAGGAAATAATGACGTTTGGTACTCACTGACTGTACAGGATCTGATCAGGTTTAGAGCTCATTGTACAGAATTTGGCATGGTATAGGCCTGGTTGCATAAGAAATGACCGGTACTGAACTTCACTGTACTTTACCTGACTGAGCACTGGTTCAGGAGTCGCTGTACATGTGTCAGTCTCAGGGCTTATGATTTAGAGCTCATCTGTATGACCTGACTCACATTAAGCACTCAATGTACCTGACCTGCTAGACTCACATTACCTTTTCTGACTGGGCACTAGTATAGGGCTCACACTCCAAGTACCAGGTCTGACTTGGGTTTGGTTAAAGACTTGTGGCGCATGATATTGCTTGTATAAACCCTCTGCATTCCTCCTTAGGCTGGGCGTCCTGTTCTCTCCTCTTCTTCCGGCTGTGCAGACCCTCAAGCTGCTCCTTCTCTTCTACATTAAGAAGGTAATGAAGTGTGAGTGTGAACCCAAGGGCATTTGAGGGCGTTGGATTCACGCTTAGCTTGCACAGGAAGGGGTTGAGAGAGGACATAACCACACATCTTTGAGTAAAGGACTGCCTTGTGATAGTAGCTGCATCCACGTGACATGTTCACTGAGATCTTTTGTGTCCGACTGAAGACACTTAACCCCGTTGACCAATTGCTTTAAGGTTTGACAATATAAAGGCTTTTCAAGGGATGAGAAAGAAGAGCCCGTTCTTTAGCTGTATAAAAGCAATGTACATTGAATTTTAAGGAGGCCAATGTATGCATTGGTAAATTCCTTGGAGACTGTATGTTGGGTTGGTTTTGGGTGTGCAGCTGGAGTGCGCCTTCCCGAGTGCACAGGAACAAAGCAAGTTGCTAAGTGGATTGCGAGAATTTCCTTCTTTTCAAAATTAGTTCTTGAAATGGAACCCCGAATGGGAAATGTATTATGAATTAATTAGGGCAGTAGCAGGTACACAATACATATAAGATTTGCAGTGCTGTCGCTCAATGTTTACAGCAAAGTCAATTTTAACTTTCAAAGATTGACTAGAACTGTCTTCTTTGTGACGGCCTTTCAGCATTCCACCCACAGTGTAATGGCTACCAAGATTCTCTGTCGGGCTGCCTTAAATAACACCCTTCCCGGGTGAAATTCTCCCTATTTGTTCATCAGACTTCAGTAATTACTTTTTCTCTAGTTCTCTATGTTAGAAATGTATGAAATGTATTTTTATGGCCCGAGGGAGGGAAACCTCTGTTTATATGGTGCCCTCTTTAAAGAAAACTGAAGTGAGTTACCATTGGCTCCTGACTATTCATAAAAGGCTGAATCCAGATGACTCACTAGATTCGAGGTCGTATAAAGTAGAATCTGCTTCTCTTACACTGTTTCCTTAACACCCTGCACTAAACATGGATAGGAACTTCAAGAAGAATCAACCTGCACAAAGACTGCGTACACCACTAAGCCCTGGCTGGCTTACACAAACAATTTATGTGAAAATGCTTAGCACGAGGAACCTCTTCCTGGGGCTAACCTGGCTACCAGAAAAAACAATGCAGTAATTTTAACTGAAATGTTCAGTAAAAAACTATTTAATGAAGAATGAGCTTTGTACTGAAACCTTTTGCTTTCTTCAAACGTTAGGAACTTTGCTTAGTAAAGATTTGCTAGAGGACCCCTTCGTTTAGAACTTACTTAGATTTGTGCCCCTCATGGCCAGAGTAAGCTAGATTTAAGGCATAAATATATAACGGGCATGCTTAACTAAAAATGCAGCTAAACCTGGGGTGGCTTGCTGTAATTAAATATTAGGGAATGGGCTTGTTGCAAACTTTGCAGAAATTAGGTACATAGTATTGAGGATCTGCAACCAAGATGAGTGCCACAGACACCTTTGTTTGGTGTGTAATGAACAATGACCACAATGCACACCTTTGAAAAGCTGAAGACCATTTAATGAATCCAGAGTCACTTGGAGACACATTTCCTAGAATGGCAGTCTCCATTCCTCAGGCTGATATTACTCACATGTACTTAGTTATGTTGGAAGACTTTGTGAAACAATTGTTTACTGAGGTTATGTCCAAGCTAATAGATACAATTTTAAGTAATCTTGTAAAACATGTAAACCTGCGATGCTCAATTGACTCAGCGGGTCCTATTATTGTCTCGACTACACATGTACCCCTTGATCCATCTCTGATTGTCAGGGCAGGGAATGTTGGGACCTCTACCACATATTGAATCATACGCAAAATTAATAAGTCCAAAATAGTATAACCAAGACAGGGGGAGGGTAAAGGAGGGCAGATAGTGGTCAATCATCCTAATGAGCCTAAGGAGGTATGCGGTCTGCAAATTCTGACCCTGAGAATAATTTTTGCCAAAGGACAATCATGTTTTACATTTACGTCCAGAAGCAACTCCATATGTTTTAATTGTGAAAGGTGTGCTATCCCTTCCCCCGATATAATTTAATCTGATGATTCTTTGAGGTTGGTTATTAAAAAGGGTGGGACGCTCAACGATTATCAACAGAATTTCTGATGGTAAGAAGAGTACCATGGATGGGGATCTGGAGGAAAACATGTAGAGGGGACTCTATCACTATTAATTGTAGGAATCCTCTTTACCTGAGTCATATTTCTAAAGCATTTCATTGTTATCCATATGCCAATATCAGAATTTTAGCTGTATCCCTAGGTTTTTGTTTTATAACAAACCAGAGTATCTTGGTAGGGGTGGTAATTCTGAACAACCTTGCTATAGGGATGAGGAGCTCAGAAATAATATCACAACATATAATTGTTTTACTTATCTATCCATGTTAGGTGAACAGGATTGACTTTCTCATATCCCCCAGACAATCGCATGTATATCCTCTAAGCCCTTCTCTGAAAAGAATCATCTGAGACCCTGATTTTACCAGCTTTTCTTTATAAAGGTCCAAGTACTTCCTGTGAGAAAGTGCCCTCTTTCTGCATGGTATGCCCCCACTTTTTGCTGAATTGCTGATGTTCTTTGACTGAGTGTGCCCTGGGCTCCTGCTAATCAGGTACCCACGGCCTATGTTCCTTCCCTAAAATTGCATTGAAGCCTAAACCCAATTGGCATCTCTAGCCACAGGTCAGCCCCTGGTACCACAGGTACCCAGGGCACTGTGACCAGAGAAGGCCTCTAAGGGCTCCAGCACTTATTGTGCCACCCTTAGAGGTCCTATACCCTGACACTCACACACTGTCTTTGCAGGCTGCGTGCCTTGGTGCTGAATAAAGTGAAGAGTCGACATGGCACACATCTGTGTGTGCCATGCCCACAAACCACTGCCCTGGCATAGGTCAGTCACCCCTCTAGCTGGGTGCACAATACCAGTGGTGAGGGTACAGGTGCATGAGCCCTGTACCCCTACAGTGTCTAAGTCCATTCTTAGACATTGTAAGTGCAGTGCTGCCATTAAGAGTATATGGTGCTGGGAGTTTGTAATTACGAACTCCACAGCACCATAATGGCTACACTGAAAACTGGGAAGTTTGGTATCGAACTTCTCAGCACATTAAACCCACACTGATGCCAGTGTGGGATTTAATGTAAAATGCACAACAGAGGGCATCTTAGAGATGCCCCCTGAAACTCGACCAACTTCTAGTGACCCGACTGAGCGGCTGCTTAGGCTGCCACCAACAGACATGTTTCTGGACCCCTGGGTCGAGAGCCTGCTGCTCTCGGGGGCCTGAAACAATGCACATCCTGGGACGATGTGCCAAGCCTCCTCCCCCAGGATGGGCAGGGTTCACGAAGGGGAAGCTTCAAAGGCATGCCGCCTTTGTGAGCCTCCCAAGACCATTTGCTGCTTTCAGCAACTGGTCCCCACTGGTTCTACCCCCACTTTGGGCGGGAGAACCGGCGGGAAAAACAAGTGAGGGAGAGAGGTGTGCCCACCTCTGCCAACTCCACCCCTCAGGTGGGGGAGGCGAGGTGAAGCACAACTCCGAGTCCCCGCCATCTTGAGGATGGTGGGACCAACCAACCAGGGACTGGCTCCTGCCCCCCTCCCACTGGAGGGTGGCACGATAGGGGGTGTACCCACCCCAGGGAAGGGACCCATTGGTCCCTGCCCTTTACCTACCTGTAACGCCCTAAATCTAGTATTTAGGGGCACCCTGAACCTTGCTTCCTCAGATCCAGCCAAGAAACAAGAAGAAGGACCGAACAGCCGTGCAGCCAGCTAACAAGAGGAAGACGCCCACTGACTTGGCCCCTGCCCTACCGGCCTGAGTCCCCTCGAACCTGCTCCTGCGAAATCCCGGTGTGTCCTGCAGCCAGCAACCTCAAAAACCTCACTTCCAAAGACTGCTTCTCCCGTGAACACCGGATTTGTTCAAACTGCAACCTCTGGCAGCAGCCGGAGACCGCGAATCTGCCCCACTCTGCACCCGCCGTCCACGGCCCGAGCTCGAGTGGGCAAACACCACGAGGAGGTCACCCCG
This sequence comes from Calotriton arnoldi, assembly GCA_963921515.1. Classification (NCBI taxonomy): domain Eukaryota; kingdom Metazoa; phylum Chordata; class Amphibia; order Caudata; family Salamandridae; genus Calotriton; species Calotriton arnoldi. The sequence goes on along the minus strand of CAWUFW010001572.1, from coordinate 1,046,245 downwards.
GCGATCCTGAACAGAGATCCGGCGATCCCTGACCTGCCTCCAGCCGACGCCTGCAGTCGAAATCCAGAAGGCCCCTCTAACCGCGACCCGGAGCTGGTAAGCCGATCCGACCCCAAAAGGCACCCGACGCCCCACGGCCTTGTGTGCCCAAACCAACGGTGCCTCACCAACCCTTAACTTCCCAACTTACCTCTCGAAGTGGTGGTCGCACCCAGAAGTCCTTGGTCTCCCTGCCTGCAGTGTTTTTGCTGACCGGAGGTTCTCCATTGGAAACAACAGGGCTTCCGACGCCGAAACTGCACCCTGCACCCGGCCGCACTGGTGCCGCTGAGGGTGCACCTTTTGTGCTAAGCTGTTTCCCCATTTGCCCTGAGCTAAAGTCTAGGAGCTTTGCTCCCACAACCCAGTGGCCTGCTTGCCAGCAGCCACCAACTGGAGACCCCCTGTCCTCCATAGGATAACATTGGGCCTCAACACTCTGCACCCGGCCACCCTAGTGCCGCTGAGGGTGTAACAAGAGTGCATCACTGACCCTGGGGGACCCCTGAGTCTAACCCCAGAACCTTAACTCCCACAGTCGATTACTTACCTACAAACCGATAACCTGTTTTTCCTCCATAGGATAACATTGACACTTTTTCTCCAAAAGTTTCTAAGTGTGGAGTTTTGAAATCTAAAAATATTCTTTAAAAATCGCACAAATAACCAAAACGTGTTTACTTACCTGTTTGCAGGAAATGTCCCAGTGCTGAATCTAGGTATCCAGCACTGAGTTAGAAAAGTAACGTGAAAAGTAACTTACCTGCAATTTACTGAAAAAGCCTATTCATTTCAATGTACTGCTCCAAAAAGTTTCTAAGTGTGGAGTTTTGAAATCTGAAAATATTCTTTAAAAATCGCACGAATAACCAAAATGTATTTACTACCCTGTTTGCAGGAAATGTCCCAGTGGTGAATCTAGGTATCCAGCACTGAGTTAGAAAAGTAACGTAAAAGTAACTTACCTGTAATTTACTGAAAAAGCCTATTCATTTCAATGTACTGTATTTGCTAAGTATTGTAACCTACTGCATCCCCTGTAAATCAAACAAAGTACAATTTCTATTGCATTTTCAAACTGTTCTACAATCAGCAACTTATTACTGTAAAGTATTTAATCCTTACCTGTGCCAGGCTTGCTTGGTTCTAAAAATAAAACGACAGTATATTTTTTATACAAAAACAATTGGCCTAGAGTTCAGTTCTTGAGTGTGTGAATTCATTTGCTGACTGAGTGTGTACATCAAATGTTTAACACTGTCCTCTGATACTGCCTTACTGCTCGACCACTCTACCACAAATATAGAGTAAGGTTCTATCTAACTTTAACCTCTGCCTACCTCCGGGGTCACCTGGACTCTATACACACTATACCTCATTTTGGTGTAGTATATATAGAGCCAGTTTCCTACACTTCCACCATTTTTATACATATTGACCATAACATAGAAGTATCAAGTGATGGGGAAACTACTATCAAGTGATGGGGGAAGTATCAAGTGATAGGGACTGGTGCCACTAATGATAACATCCTGTTTTGGCAAATTTAACTCTCCTTTTCTGAAGGATGCCACAGGTCAAACTCTCTGACTAGTGAGAGATCAGCATTAATAGCAATGTGTCCCTGAATGGTCTACATTGCTTAATGTGGAATGTTGCTGGAAATTGAGACCAAATTGAAAAATGAGTGGTCTAGTGAGGTATCAAAGTTTAACATAATTTGTATACATAAGGCTTGGTCGTTAGAGGACTTCCCAGTTGATGGGTTCAGAATTTATAATACAAGTGCTATTCCTTCGACATCAGGAAGGACTAAGGGTGGTTTAGCTATCTTTATCTCAGTTATCCTATCAACCGAGATATGAGGGTTTAATTTAGAATCTCCATACTTTCAATTACTCTGTTTAAACTTGAATTCGACCAATTAACTCCTAATTGTGAATTTTTATAACAATATGTTTAACTCACAGCAAGTTGAGACACTAAATTGGCTGGAGTCACAGTTAGGAAAGCATACTCCCTACAGTAACAAAATGCACTACTTTATATGGGCAAGGGTTTTTAATGCACATTGAGGTATGAAACCTACCAAGAGGTTTGTGGGTGGAAGTATATTTGGGGGGATGGTCAATTTCACTTTGTGCATTCCCAGTATGCCAGAGGGTCCTCCTCATCTATTAATGACCATATCATAAATTCAGACAATCTAATCCCACACCCTAGAGAATGCAAGGTTAAACACGCAGTCTTGAGTGACCATAAAATCGTATGTTCGAGGCATGTGTGCTGTAGATACACATGCTTTGCATACTCCTGCCATCTAGTGTTCGGTCCAGATGTTTGCAAGTTGTTTTTCTTCAAAGAAGTCTTTCCTAGCCACTAGGTAAGGTGACTCCTCCTTTCGGTGATAGTGCGCATGGTCATCGACTCCATTGTTAGATTGTTTTTTTTTCCGCCATCGGGTTTGGATGTTTATTGCTGTGCTCCGGTTTGAAACAGTTTTCTCGGGTTCCCCTCGACGCGCAATCCTCTCTACCTCAACGGTATTGTTTCCTTACGCGTTCCCACTTCTCCACGTATCGTTTTCGACATCAGAACGACCTTCAATCGGGAAGCTTCGTGGACGCCTTCGAGGCCTACCCGCACTCGGTAGCTCTCCGTCGATGGATCGGACTCTGTTTAAATTCTGCCCTTGGTGCCACGCGAAGTATCCGTGCCCCGACTCACACGAAGTGTGCAACTTGTGGTTATGACCCAAGCACAAAGAAGAAAATTGTCACACTTTCAGATCGTTTGGATCAAAGAAGACTCTTCGCGATCGTCGGGCTCAACGTTGGGAGATGCAGCATCAAAGCATCGAAGACACGCCGGACATCTTCGGTGAAGACTCCGGCCAGGAAGATATCGATGCATCGGCTGCAGAGGAGGAGGAAGCCTTCTCCGGACAAGACTCAAGCTCGGAACTCGAGATAGACCTCGACGCCGAGGAACTGCCGCAGGGTCAAGGTGACGTAAGTACCTAAGACCCTTTGCCCCCACAAACTATCTCCAAAAAACATAAGGCTTCAGCACCACCTCTGCCTTCTGGCCAAGGTCGGCACCGAGACGAAGTTTCAGACGCCCCGCCCTCGGGCCCAGCATCGAAATCACCGGTCAAGCCTTCAGGCTCGATACAGAGTCAACAAAAACCCTCCTCGGAGCCGAAAGCCTCCGGTTCCAAGCTGAAGTCCGGCTTGGAACCGAAATCCACTGCGGTCAAGACCAAGCAACCTTTGGAGCCGAAACCTTCCGCGCCGAAAGGTCAGCTTCCTTCGACACCGAAACCACTGGCACCGAAAACTTCGTCACCGAAACATAAGACCCTTTCGGATCCGAAAATGGACATTATCCCGTTAACACCCCGATCCAAAGCAAAAAAGACTGCATATCAACCCTGATACTGGTTATATCCACATAAAACCACCTCAGAAACGCAAGCTTCAAGAGGAGGAGGACACTTCTTACAAGATCCCCATTAAAAGAAAGACTGTGGCTACAAGTCCCTTTCATTTTCCATCACCCCCACCTCCAACACCCCCGTCACCTCCTGAGAATCCTTTACAGATTATACCTCAAGATTCTCCTCAATCTCATCATGACGATGATGATACAGATGATGGGGGAATGCCTATGCCAATAGATCCATGGATGGATTACACATTAGACCCCCCAGGTGACCCTGATCCAAACTTGTACCCAACAAAACCATCTCCTCCAGAAGACCATGCATCACACCATGAGCTCATCGCCAGGGCTGCACATTACCATGGGGTAGAGCTCCATAAGGAATCACTGGAAGAGGATTTCTTATTTGAGACACTAGCATCCACACATGGGTCATCACAATCACTACCAATGCTTAAGGGCATGATGCAGCATGCTGATTACATTTTTAAAGACCCAGTTAGAGCCTGCATCCTAACTCCTAGGGTGGACAAAAAATATAAAGCCTCTCCTACAGACCCCATCTTTATCGGAGGCCAATTGCACTTAGAATCTGAAAGAGACACGTTAGTGACAGATTCCTTACCTTAGAATATCCCCAGGCGTCAGGCTGGATCCGGAAAGTTTTTGCGTAGCAGTACCCTTGCGCGTCGGTAGGCGGCGTCGTGCGGCTCCGCGTCCGTCGTCGGCGTCGTGATCGCCGGGATGACGTCGCGGGCAGTACTTAGACGCCGCCCCTGCGCGCTGAAGTCAGTTCTTCTTTTTCCGCGCCAGCAAGCGCAGATCCGGGAAGAGCAGTGCCCTGGTCATTTTTTGACCATACTTTTTGGTGAATTTTTTCACTGTTTTTCCATCTTTCAAGGTGTCGTAGGGATGCCCGGCTTCAAGCGATGCGGCGCCTGTGCGCGGATGATGTCCGTCACCGTCCCGCATTGGGAGTGTCTCTTCTGCCTCGGCCGAGGCCACGACACGGAGTCTTGTACCGACTGCCAGGCCCTCCACCCAAAAGCTTTGCGAGAGCGGTCTCGAAAGCTCCTCGAGGCCCGGCATTCGGCTCCGCGGAAGCCCCGGTCGCGTGAGAGGTCCAGGGGTCGATCGCGGAGTCCACACCGGTCGTCGGCGTCGAGGTCTTCTTCGTCCGGTAAGTCGAAGCACAAAAAGTCCAAAAGCATCATCGCTCTGGGACTTCGCCTCGCCGGTCTCGCGACTCGGCTGAGGCCCCTCCCGGCATTGTCCCCGCGGCCCCGGACATGCCTGTGGAGTCGCCCCGCCATACCCGCCCTTCCCGGGTTCGGGGGCGGATCCGGCCAAAGTACAGGAATTCCTGTCGGCCATGGCCCGCCTCTTCGGGCCTTCAGGCCCCTCGGGTGCGCCTTCGGGCCCCGCGGGCCCTGATGGGGTTGCTCCGGCGTCGCCGACGGCTCCGGCCCCGGCGTCGCCCGTGCCTCCAGCCTCGATCCCGGCTCCGGCCCCGGCCTCGATCCCGGCTCCACAACCCCCATCGACGCCGGTCGACCTCACGACACCTCCGCCGGCGCCGATGTCTCCGGTGCCGTTCTCGGCGCCGCCCTGGGCTCCGGGCGGCGTCGTCCCCCTGTTCCTTCCGGCTCCGGACATGGATCCGGACCGACGTCGCTCGGCGCCGGCTCCGGCGCCGATGGGACCTTGGGTCCCAACTGTCCCTCCTCCTCCTTATTTTGAACCAGAGGAGGACCAGTTGGACTGGGAGGGGTCTGATGACCCTCTGACACGACACTGTCAGTACGATCAGGACTGGACAGAGAGTCTAGGGAGGCCAGTGGTCTGGATACTTCCCCTGACACTGGCATGCTGTCTCCTCCCGTGGCTACGGAGGAGGGAGCCAATTTTGGTACGGTGTTGCGTAGGGCAGCTGGGGCCTTACGTCTCCAACTTCCTACTTTGACGGTCAAGCCTAACATCTTGACAGAGGTGCTTCAGCCGGCAGCCTCCTCTGCGGAGACTGTGCTGCCGTTTAACGACGCCCTCACTGACGTTCTTTTGGGCGCCTGGTCCAAGCCCAACACAGGGGCTCCTGTGGATCGGAACGTGTCACGACGCCATCGCCCAGCTCCGGGCGACCCCCTGTTCTCTCTGTCCACCCCACTCCTGAGAGCTTGGTTGTCCAAGCCTCTGCTTCCCAAACCGCCTTCCCTACCGCTCCTCCGGATAGGGAATCCAAACGCCTGGATCAGTTTGGGAAGAAGGGTTTTTCTTCCTCCAGTGCTGGCTTGCGGTCCGTTAACACCGCTTGTCTTTTGGGCCGATATACCCACTCCCTGTGGGATTCGGTGGCGGATGTTTTGCCCCAGTGTCCTGAGGAGGTCCAGACACTGCTTTCCGCGCCATTGCGGAAGGAAGGGATGCGGCTAAATACACCATACGTTGTGGCCTTGACACCGCCGACTCGCTGGGCAGGTCTATTGCAACGACGGTGGCACTCAGATGCCACGCCTGGCTGAGAACCACTGGTTTTCAGGGGATGTCCAGAATACTCTCATGGACATGCCCTTTGATGGAGTCGGTCTTTTTGGGTCCAAAGCAGACCATGCGTTGGAGCGCTTTAAGGACTCACGGGCTACTGCCAAGTCCCTGGGCCTTTCTGCTACACGCCCTCCGCTGACTTCTGCTTTTCGCCCCCATCGTGGCCACGGTAGGGCGCCCCTTCACGTCAGCAGCCCAGCCACCGGCCCGCGCAGCAGGCGTCTTCGCGTGGCCGAGGACGTGGATTCCGCCGTGGCGGATCGGGCAACCAGCGTGCGGGTCAGGCCACCACCTCCAACCCGTCCGCGGCCTCCAAGCCCTCCTAGTCCCTCCTTTCAGGTGCACAGCACGCCAGTAGAGGGCAGGGTCCGCCATCACCTTCCCCACTGACGTGCCATCACCTCGGACAGGTGGGTCTTGGACATTGTCCGAAGGGGCTACTCCCTCCCCTTCGAGACCACCCCCCAGCCATGCCACCTCAATTCCACCGCATGTCAGGGGATCACTTGGTGCTTCTACAGAAGGAAGTCGCGGCCCTCTTGACCAAGAGGGCCATCGAGCGTGTTCCGACCCCAGAAGTAGGGCGTGGTTGCTACTCCCACTACTTTCTGGTGCCCAAAAAGGACAAGGAGGACATGCGTCCTATCTTGGACCTCCGGAACGTCAATCGCTTCCTCCGGAAGGAGAAGTTCAAGATGCTCACCCTAGCTCAGGTCTTGACTGCCCTCGACCCTGGAGACTGGTTGGTAGCGTTGGACTTGCAGGACGCATATTTCCACATCCCCGTCCTGCCGGCCCACCGGCGTTACCTTCGGTTCACGGTAGGCCCCGAGCATTTTCAGTTCACCGTGCTCCCCTTTGGCCTTACCAGTGCCCCTCGGGTGTTCACGAAAGTGATGGCGGTGGTCGCAGCTCATCTGCGCCGGGCAGGGGTTTCAGTCTTCCCCTACCTCGACGACTGGCTGCTGAAGGCGGGCTCGTCCCAGGCAGTCGTCTCCCACCTCCAGACTACGGCCAAACTCCTGCACTCGCTGGGGTTCTCCATCAATGTGCCGAAGTCGCATCTGATTCCTTCTCCACAGCTCCTTTTCATCGGAGCGGTTCTGGACACGACGCAGTTTCGGGCCTATCCTCCCGAACGGCGAGTCCGGGATATTCAGGCTATGATTCCGATCTTTCAGCCTTTATCCTGGGTTTCGGTACGGATGACCCTGCGGCTGCTGGGCCTCATGGCCTCCTGCATCCTGCTGGTCAATCATGCCAGATAGCATATGTGGGCTCTGCAGTGGGACCTGAAGTTCCAGTGGGCGCAGCACCAGGGCAACCTGTCCGATCACGTCCAGATCTCGGAGGGGACTGCAAGACAGTTGCAGTGGTGGCTCTCGAACCGGCAATGGGTCATGGGCAGATCCCTCTCCCTTCCCCAGCCAGAGCACACAGTTGTGACGGACGCGTCCCTTCTGGGATGGGGCGGTCACATGGGAGAGGCGGAGATCAGAGGCCTCTGGTCTCCGGCGGAGTCCCGGCTCCATATCAACATTCTGGAGCTCCGGGCGATCCGACTTGCACTCAAGGCATTCCTTCCCTCTGTCAAAGGGAAGGTAGTGCAGGTGTTCACAGACAACACCACCGCCATGTGGTACTGCAACAAACAGGGCGGGGTGGGGTCTTGGACCCTTTGTCAGGAGGCTCTGCGCCTCTGGACATGGCTGGAACATCAGGGCATGTTCCTGATGGTTCAACACCTGGCAGGTTCCCTGAACGCCAGGGCGGACGAACTCAGCCGCAGGTGCATGATGGATCACGAATGGCGTCTTCACTCGGAAGTGGCGCAAGGACTCTTTCTACAGTGGGGAGAGCCTTGGTTAGATCTATTCGCCACCGAAGAGAACGCGCAATGTCATCAGTTCTGCGCGTTGGAATTTCCAAGGCGGCACTTGCTCGGCGACGCCTTTCGTCGCGAGTGGAGTTGCGGTCTGTTGTACGCCTTTCCGCCTATACCACTTCTACCCAGAGTGTTGAAGAAGATTCGGCACGACCGGGCCCAAGTCATTCTTGTGGCTCCGGACTGGGCTCGAAGAGTTTGGTATCCCGAGCTACTCAATATGAGCATAGATCCCCCGATCCGTCTGCCTCTTCGGGAGGATCTTCTGTCGCAGCAGCAGGGGACGGTCCTCCACCCGAACCTGTCCAGTCTACACCTGCTTGCGTGGAGATTGAGCGGCGGCAGTTGATTCCTTTCGACTTGCCTCCCGAAGTTTGTGATGTGATTCTGGCAGCCAGGCGTCCCTCCACTAAGGTGGTATACGCCTGCAGGTGGAACAAATTTGTGGCATGGTGCACAGCAAAGGCTGTGAATCCCCTTTCTGCCCCTCTTTCTGAGGTCCTTCTGTTCCTTCTCTCTCTGGCCCAACAGGGTTCTGCCCTGGGTACCATCAAGGGTTATCTTTGTGCTATCTCAGCCTTCCTCAGGCTCCCTGATCAGCCCTCCCTTTTCAAGTCCCCTGTTGTTAACAGGTTCTTAAAAGGCATTACTCGCCTCTTTCCTCCTGTTCCGTTTGTGATGCCTCAGTGGGACTTGAACTTGGTTCTTACCTTTTTAATGTGCGCTCCCTTTGAGCCTCTACATAACTGTCCTCTTCGTCTTCTGACTCTGAAGACAGCCTTTCTGGTGGCCATCACCTCCGCTCGGCGGGTGAGTGAGCTCCAGGCTCTATCTTGCAAACCTCCCTTTCTGTCTGTTCATCCAGACAAGGTTGTTCTTCGGACGCGTCCGTCCTTCTTGCCAAAGGTGGTTACTGCTTTCCATATTGGGCAGACCATCACTTTGCCCACCTTCTTTCCGCCTCCGCATCCTTCCAGAGAGGAAGAGAGGCTCCACCGTCTGGACCCAAAACGTGCGCTCTCCTTCTATATTGACCGCACAAAACACTTCCGGGTGGATGACCAGCTCTTTGTTGGCTACGTGGGCGCCAAAAAGGTCGGGCGGTGCACAAGAGGACCATCTCCCGCTGGGTTACCTTGTGCATCAAGACCTGCTATTCTTTGGCGAAGAAGGAGCCTCCTGTTGGGTTGCGTGCCCATTCCACAAGGGCAACGGCTGCTACCACGGCCTTGGGCCGCGGTGTTCCGCTGCCGGTTATTTGTCAGGCAGCTACGTGGGCCTCGCTGCACACGTTTACAAAGCATTACTGCCTTGACAGTCAGGTCCGGAGGGACGGCTTCTTTGGCCGTTCTGTCCTCCAGGACTTCCTTGTCTGATCTTTGTTCGCAGACCCACCACCGGGGTTGGTATTGCTGGGGTATCTATTCTAAGGTAAGGAATCTGTCACTAACGTGTCTCTTTCAGATGCACAAGTTACTAACTTGTGTAACGATATATCTGTAAGAGACAGTAGTTAGTGACAGATTCCTACCGCCCACCCATCCTCCCCGTTCTGTGAACTGATTTCTAGGGTTAAGGACATCCCTTTCAGGGCCCTAGTATTTTTCAGACACCTATGTCAGCTTCTTGCATGGCTCTGCGTTCCTGGCGCGGAAAGTCGTGTACAGAACTGACGTCAGCGCGCAGGGGCGGCGTCTAAGTACTGCCCGCGACGTCATCCCGGCGATCACGACGCCGACGATGGACGCGGAGCCGCACGACGCCGCCTACCGACGCGCAAGGGTACTGCTACGCAAAAACTTTCCGGATCCAGCCTGACGCCTGGGGATATTCTAAGGTAAGGAATCTGTCACTAACTACTGTCTCTTACAGATATATCGTTACACAAGTTAGTAACTTGTGCTTCACTAGTGGTATCAAACGCTCGTAAGAGAGCAAATTCTCAATCATCAGGAGATGCTCCACCGGATAAGGAGTCTAAACTAATTGACGCCTCTGGCAAGCGCATAGCTAGGCAGGCAGGAAATCAGTGGCGTATTGCAAATACCCAAGGCCTTTTAGCTAGGTATGACGGGGCACACTGGGACGAAATGGAGCAACTTCTCCAATACCTCCCAGATGAGCATAAAACTAAAGCTCAGGACTTGGGTAAGCTCATCTCTAATTCCTCTATTCGTTGTGCTCTAGATGCTGCAGACACCTCAGCTAGGGAGATTAACACCAGCATCATACTCAGGAGGCACGCCTGATTAAGGATCTCAGGTTTCAAACCTGAGGTCCAACAATCGGTCCTTAACTCACAATTTGATAAGGAACACCTATTTGGCCCTAACGTTGACCAGGGGTTAGAGAAGATGAAAAAGGACACTGAAGTCGCTAAATCTATGAGAGCACTTCTGACTGCATCCAATAGAGGTTCTTTTCGTCGCTCTTTCTACAGAGGAGGGTCAAAAACAACGTCCCCAGATCAGAATACCTCCACGTACAAGGGTAATAACCAGTCCTCTCCCTCCAGAGGATTTTTTTGAGGAGGTTATAGAGGCAACAACTTTAAGGGTAGGGGTAAGGGCAACACACCTAGAAACTCCCCTTCCCCCAACAAACAGTGACTTGCCCACGCTTTTCCCCGATTATACCACACCTGTCGGGGAAGACTTCACCAATTTCTCCCCATTTGACAGTCTATAACATCAGACAAATGGGTTCTTGAAATTATCCAACATAGTTATTGCCTGGAGCTTACCACCAATCCCCCAAACATTCCGCCACGATCTCACAAGTTATCTCCGGAACATGTCCACTTGCTAAAACAAGAGGTCCAGTCCCTCTTACTAAAAGGGGCAATAGAACCAGTTCCCATACAGTAGCAAGGCTCGGGGGTTTACTCTCTGTATTTTCTCATCCCCAAAAAGGACGGTTCTTTAAGACCTATTCTAGAACCCAGAGAGCTAAACCACTACATACAGTCAGAACATTTTCACATGGTCACACTTCAACAGGTGCTCCCGCTTTTACAAAGAGCAGGCTTTATGTCTACTCTGGATTTAAGACTCATATTTTCATGTTCCAATTCATTCAGCTCATCGCAAATACCTACGATTTGTGATAGTAAACAAGCACTATCATTTCAAGGTACTTCCCTTCGGAGTAACTACAGCGCCCAGAGTTTTTACCAAATGCCGGGCAGTAGTTGCTGCTCACCTCAGAAGACAACAAATTCACGTCTTCCCCTATCTGGACGACTGGCTCATCAAAGCCAGCACTTACCACGACTGTCTCCAGCACAAACAAACCACAATAGATCTGCTTCATCAACTGGGTTTCATCATCAATGCACAGAAATCACACCTCCAACCATCACAGATGCAGACTTATCTGGGAGCTACTCTCGACATAGTCAAAGCCCTACCCTCTCCCAATATAGCCAGAATACACAATATTCAAACTGCCATTCTACAATTTCAACCCAACCAAGCATTATCAGCCAGAGTGTTCATGCGATTACTGATAATGATGGCGTCCTGCACCCCAAGTGTACTCCATGCGAGGCTTCACATGCGCCCCCTACAAGAAGGCTTAGCACGCCAGTGGCATCAATCACAGGGTCTATTGACCGATCTAGTGTTGGTAGACGGCCGCACCCATCGCTCTCTGCAGTGGTGGAACCAACAAAACTTATCAATAGGCCGGCCTTTCATTGACCCTGTTCCACAAATCGTGCTCACAGCAGACGCATCTCTAACAGGTTGGGGGGCTCATCTAAAAAAATTACACAATACAAGGCATATGGAGCAACAAGCACAGCACTCTCCACATCAACTATCTAGAGCTCTTAGCTGTTTTTCTAGCACTAAAAGCTTTTCAGACTCAACTCATAGCCCAAACTGTCCTAGTCCGAACAGACCATATGACAGCAATGTTTTATGTACAGAAACAGGGGGGGGACACACTCTCTCCAACTGTCAACACTCGCTCAAGCCATTTGGAAGTGGGCGATACATCACAAGATTTATCTCTTGGCAGAACATCTCCCGGGAGTAAACAATCAAATTGCAGATCTCCTCAGCAGGAGACAACAACAAATTCACGAGTGGGAACTTCACCCCCCAAGTTCTCCTTCCTTACTTCCAACAGTGGGGGTTTCCGCAAATAGACCTATTTGCCACAGCCGAAAATGCAAAATGCCCAAACTTCGGCTCCAGGTACCCACACCCGCTATCAAAGGGCAAAGCCCTATGGATGAACTGGTCAGGAATATTTACCTATGCTTTTCCACCTCTCCCGCTCATTCCATGGGTGGTTCGGAAACTCAGGCAAACATCTCATACACTAATTCTAGTGGCTCCCATGGTAAACACCCCTTACTCCGCATCCGTCACCCCGCATGTTGTTACAACCCGGTCGTTACAACGACCGCGTTGTAACAATGCATACCCTTACCCCGCAAGTCGTTACAACGACTTGCAGAGGGGGGAGAAGGTGTTGGATTTAAAATCCAACACCTTCCCTACTGTCCCCACAGACTGGAGTTGGAATAGTAAATTATACTATTCCAACATCCAGTGCCACCCACCGCAAGTAGTTGTTACGACTTGCGGGGTAATGGTATGCGTTGTTACAACGCAGTCGTTGTAACGACCGCGTTGTAACAACATGTGGGGTGAGGGAAAGCGGAAAAAGAGGCATATTCGGCTCCCACATGGGCCCGTCAACCATGGTACACCACTCTGTTGGAGCTCTCTCTAGTTCCACATCAAAAACTACACCTAAACTCCAGTCTCCTCACACAGAGCCATGGAGAAATCAGACATCCAGATCCCAACGAGTTGAATTTAGCGATCTGGCTCCTGAAGTCATAGAGTTTAGTTATTTAAATCTTCCACCAGACTGTATGAATATTCTAAAAGAAGCAAGAAGGCCTACCACCAGACCTTGCTATGCAGCAAAATTGAAAAGATTTGCTGTATATTGCAATAACAACAAAATCAATCCTTTAGATGCTTCTATACAAAACATTATTTGCTACTTGTTACATTTGCAACAATCAGGCCTCGCTTACACGTCTATTCGTTTGCACCTTGCAGCAGGAGCTGCATACTTACAAAATAGACAACATTTGTCACTATTCAGAGTCCCAGTAATCAAGGCCTTCATGGAAGGCTTAAAAAGACTAATACCACCAAAGATTCCCCCTGCCCCGGTAGGGAATCTTAACATTGTTCTCACAAGGCTCATGTGTCCACCTTTTGAACCATTACACAAGTGCCCTTTACAGTTCCTCTCGTGGAAAGTTGCATTCCTCATTGCTATCACATCACTAAGGAGAGTTGGTGAGCTACAGGCATTAACGTTGGAAGAACCTTACTTTCAGCTACATAAAGATAGGATAGTTATCCGTACTAACCCGAAATTCCTTCCCAAGGTAGTTTCTGCTTTTCATATAAACCAATTGGTTGAGTTGCCAGTCTTCTTTCCTCAACCTTATTCTGTGGAAGAACGCGCTCTTCATACGCTTGATGTTAAAAGAGCTTTACTATACTACATAGATAGAACGAAAGACTTTCGCAAAACAAAACAACTGTCTGTTGCATTTGCTCCACCCCACAAAGGCAGTCCTATTTCAAAATCTGGTATTGCCAGATAGATTGTAAAATGCATTCAAACTTGCTATACTAAAGCTAAAAGAACTTTAACTATACCCCCTAGAGCGCATTCCACTCACAAAATAGGGGCGTCAATGGCCTTTTGAGGGAACATTCCTCTAGCTGATATATGTAAGGCAGCCACATGGTCTACACCACACACATTTACCAAACACTATTGTGTAGATGTGTTAGCACATCAACAGGCTAATGTAGGCCAAGCAGTACTAAAAACACTTTTCCAAACAACTGCAACATCTACAGGTTAGCCCCCGCTTTGGGAGTATACTGCTTTATAGTCTATGCAAAGCATGTGTATCTACAGCACACATGCCATTTGAACGGATAATGTTACTTACCCAGTAAGCATCTGTTCTTGGCATGTAGAGTTGTAAATTCACATGCGCCCACCCGCCTCCCCGGGTACCGGTAGTTGTTGCAGTTCTTAAATTATACATTCATATGCTTGGACATCTCTATACTACACTTATTTACTCCATTCTCACCCTCTTGCGGGAAAACAATCTAACAATGGAGTCGATGACCATGCGCACTAGTACCGAAAGGAGTCGTCACCTTACCTCGTGACTAGGAAAGACTTCTTCGAAGAAAAAAAACGTGCAAACATCCGGACCCAGCACTAGATGGCAGGAGTATGCAAAGCATGTGAATCTACAGCTCTACATGCCAAGAACAGATACTTACTGGGTAAGTAACATTATCTTTATAGAATTCGAATCCACTCACCTGCAAAGAAGAGGTAATATGAAGATCTGTAAAAGGAATGGGTTTCATCTAAATTGGTCTGGGATCCAGCCAGAAAAGGTTCTAGGTGATCTGGTGGGTCTAAAATTAACTGATTTTGAGATTTGTTTGCAAGAATCTCCCTCACACTCCCAGGTTATTGCATCTTTTGAGAGCATATGTAGAACAGCAGATTGTTTGCTCACAAAAACCAAAAAGGCTCATCATTGTCATTCAAGAGGTTAGTTTGATAAATAGTATAGACAAGCCCATGATCAACTTCGGTTCACATTAAAGTCCACTCCAAAACAAACAAGCCCAATAGGCGAAGCGAGAAAATGTATTAAAAAAGCTTTAACCAAAAGGAAAGTTGCCTTGAGGCAAGAAGCATGGGATAACCTTGTCAAAGCTAGTGCCACTAATGATAACATCGTGTTTTGGCAAGTTTAAATCTCTTTTTCTGAAGGATGCCACAAGTCAAACTCTCAGCACAGGGGGCGACAGAAACACAATGGATTACCAATTTCTCTGCAGTTTGTAATGAGAATTACCAACAAGACACCCCCCTGCAAGGGGACCATGAGATGAGCCAGTTTGGCTGTAGTATGGATGACATACATACTGCCCTGAGGAAGAGCCCCCTAGCTAAAGCTGCAGGTCCGAACAGGTCCCTTAAGATATATACAAAGGAAACTTAGATTTAGGAGTGCCCTTGTTAGCCAATGTTTTAAACTCAGAACCGATTTGTTTCTACAAAGTTTGTCCGAGTCTATTGTAGTGCCTATCTTCAAAAAGGGGAGCAGGGTTAACCCCACTGCTATAGCCCAATTTCCCTATCAGAACCATCTGTTAAGATATTGGGTAGGTTATATTAGAGAAACTGGAAGACTGGGCAGAACAAAATGCCGTCTTCTCAGACATCCAGTTTGCGTTCAGAAAAAGAATTGGGCACAGAGGAGCAGTGCCTAAACTTAAAGTTGATAATCAGAAAATATATCAAGGACAAGAAGGGCTTTCTCTATTTGGGCTTTATGGGCATGAGCAGTGCTTTTGACTGTGTGTCCCAACCTAAACTCTGGAACATCATGCGATCTATGGGTGTGGATAATTCTGTTGATGTTTCGTTAAGCCAGTTATACCAACATGCTTCCCTTGAGTGCGTTTTGGCCCAAATAGGGAATGCTCAAAGCCCTTCAAGATCAGAAGGGGAGTCAGGCACAGATGTGTTTAGGTTCTTTTCCTATTTAATCTATACATTAATGGCCTGGAAAGAGCCCTTCTTCAAACTAATACTGACATGCCCAAGATGGGTTCGGTCAAAATACCAGCTCTCCTGTATTCAGACGATGCTGTTCTTATCACTAGAACTGCCTGGGACCTTCAGAAAGTGTTGGCTGCTTTTGTCCATTTCATGGACGATCTGCATTTGAAAGTTAATATAACTAAAACTTTTACTAAGGTGTTTAGGAAGGGAACTCCTAAACCCTGTAAATTTATGATTAATGGTGCTATAATGCCTAAAGTTGATTTGTTCTCGTATCTTGGTGTGCTGATTGATCGCCTGGGTAATTGGAAACGCCACATCATTCTAAAAGAGCAATCTATGAAAAATAATGTTGAAGGTGTTTTTAGATTTGCTACTTAATTTGGTACTAAACCAATTAAAGAAATATGCTCAATCTATTCAAGCGAATGTTTCTCGGCAGCCACATATGGCTCTGATATCTGGAGTTATTCAGATTCTCATACCCTTCCGACAAATGAGAACAGCTTTACTAAAAGGCTGATAACCATGCCCAAAAGTACTACTACCACAATTGTCCACAAGTAACTGTCTCTCCCGTTTTTGGAGGATATTCTTAAAACATGTCCTCTACTCCTTTGGCATAAAATCTGCAATGAAACAGAAACTGCGATAAACAGGGCATTCATTATATAATGTTTAGCTCTTGATAATGCCATGAAGATCCCCTGGCTGGTTTACATTAGAAAAATGCTTGGGAGGTTTGCGAACCCAGGGTGCTGTTCGCAAACTACAAAACACTGTGCGTCGAATTGCTAAGACCTGCACGGAGATATCTACAAGAATTGGGGAAGCTGAGGAAAGGATATCAGCAGTGGAAGACGAAATAGTGCAGCAGAAGGCTACAATGGTATCTCTGCAAGCTCTAAGAGATGATATTAATTGGAAACTTATTGACTTGGAGAATCGTTCTAGAAGGAACAATTTACCAGAGGGACGGGAGGGCAATGATCCTAGGCAGTTTGTCATCGAACTGTTCTCAGAAGCCTTCCCCGAGCTCAAGCACTGGAATTGGGAAGTAGAACTTCAGAGAGCACACAGGTTTCCATTTAATCAACGAGGTAGAGCAGGGGGATCAAATGAAAAACCAAGGGCAATATTGATTTGCTTGAATAATTTTCTGTTGCGGGAATCATTATATGATTTGGCAAGGCCCGACAGGAAGAGAGGTGGTAAGGGTTGGGAATTTTTTGTCCGTCCGGATTTCTGCCAGGCCACTGTTCAAAAGAGATGGCAGCTACGACAACTGATTTCACTTTTTCAGGCTAAAGGGGCACAGGCCTATTTGCTCAATCCGGCCAAGCTAAAAATCATATATAGGGAAAAAACACCATTTTTTTGTATCAGATATATAAGCGAAAGAATTTTTGAGTACAATGTGAAGCAAATCTAGTGATAATAGTATTAATGTGTTCCTCGGTTACTAGGGGAATCTTCCTCATGGATCAGGGGGGGTGTCTGGCTCTTTTTCCCTTTTTTTTCTCTTCTTTTTTCTCTTGGGGGGGGTCTGGGGGAGTGTTATTAATCCACTACCCATCACAGAGGACATGGTCCTTATGCCTCATTTGGGAGGGGAGGGGGTGGGGTAGTTGTGGGGTGGCAAGGTTGGGAGGAGGTGGGAGAAGGCACATTTGGTATTTGGTGTTTATATGGTATCAAGGTTATGATGCTTATGTTTTTGAGAGAGATTGTTTTTTTAATGTTTTTTGAACTGTAGTTCAGGTTATGGGCAGGGTAGACAAGGTATGATTAACTTAATTGAATAACAATGAGGGGTAGATTATCCATTTGTTCGTGGAATATATGTGGTTTAAATGATAAAAAGAAAAGAGGGGTGATGGCTCAAATTTTGCAGGTGATGCGTATTGATCTGCTTTGTGTTCAAGAAACTCATATCGCGTGGAATAATCGAAAGTGGCTGAATGACTTGGGTATGGATATACTCGGGTGTACCAGACAGAGTTCAACCACAAGAGGGGTTGTGATTTTGATGAGACATGGCCTGGGTGTTTGCAATCGGGTCAAGGAGGATGTCTTGGGGCGGTGGGTTATTGTGGAAATAACTGTTAATGGTTCATCATTGACGAAATGCTCTATTTATGGTTCTAATCTGGACGACCCGGAGATGTTGTACTATTTAAGTGTTGAATTAGTGGCATGGTCAGCCCCTTTAATCCTTTGTGGGGATTTTAATTTGCATTTAGAGGGTGGATTTGACATTACTAGTGATCGCCCATATATGGGTAAAAAAAACAAAGTTTTTAAAGCTACCCAAGGCCTAGTTAAAGAATTCGGGTTGGTTGATATATGGTATGCTTATAAGAAAGGTGTCCCGGGAGACATTTTTACTCGGCTCCCCATAGAAAACATGTGCGCCTAGATTATTTTTTTATTTCAGCTGAAAAAGTAGCAAGTGCTAAGGTAGAGATTATGCCGAGGATAATATCAGATCATAATCCGGTCGTATTAGAACTTGACATTAGTTCTAGGGCCCAGCCAAAGGTGTGGACCTTTGAGCGCAAACTTTTATTAGATCCCGAATACTGTAGACACGTGTGATTGGATTACAGAATTTTTAAAAAATAATCTGGGAACTGCTTTTGATTCAATTGTCTGGGATACATTTAAGGCCGGGGTTCGGGGAAACACTCAGCTATTCTATAGCTAAACAACATAATATTTTGGCAGAAATTAAGGATGGGATGAATCAGTTAAGGCTATTAGAAATTGAGCTTATGGGGAAGTAATCCGGCAACAAAATTTGGAAAAAAATTTAAAGGCTTTTGCAATTTTAAAAATGAAAATTCATCAGCATTTTGCAACGAAAGTTGCAACGAAACTAGCTATATATAGGGCTCAAATTTATGAAGCGGGGGAAAACTCTGGTAGGATATTAGCTAAGAGATTACAGCAGAAGGGAATACTTAACAGAATTCATAGGATACAGGATCATCGTAATCAGATCCAGGATTCCCCAGGCGAAATTTTTAACGTTTTTTGCAAATTTTATGACAACCTATATACAGAGGAAGAAATAGTTGATACAGATGAGAAAATGATGGAATTCAGTTCTGATATTGGAACTAATAAAGTTACACAAGATCAAAATAAGGCTTTAGCAGCAGATATAACTTGGGAGGAAGTGGAGGGAGCAATATTGTCGTTAGCTATAGGAAAAGCTGTAGGTCCGGATGGCATCCCTCTGGAATTTTATAAGACATTTCGTCAAGCTCTAAGACCAGAACTGATGACATTGTTTCTCGCTGCTCAACATGGAATTGCACCAGATTCATGGCGTAAAACTATTATTATTGTTTTTTTTTTAAAAAAGACAAACCTGAATTGTACCCATCCTCGTATAGACCAATCTCATTGATTAACTCAGATAGTAAGATCTTCTCTAAAATCATCGCTCAGCGCCTGGGATCGGTCATTACCCCCCTAGTATCCAATTTTCAGCATGGGTTCATCCCAGGTAGGGATTCTGCTGATCACGTGAGACGAGTCATAGCTTTTTTGGATTGGGCTCAGGCAACTGAATCTGTATTGGGGGTGATCCATCCTGTTGGATGCCGAGAAGGCGCTCGACAGGGTCTCCTGGCAATATATGTGGGAGGTTTTGCGATGGAAAGGCTTTTGTTCTCATTTTATACAAGCAGTTAAGGCCCTATATATATGTCCGGTAGCCTCGATACGTATATCTGGGCAAGAGTCAGACTTATTTAATATCAGTAGGGGCACAAGGCAAGGGTGCCCGTGCTCCCTCTTTTATTTGCATTATATATTGATTTATTTTTGAATAAACTAAATCAGCACACAGGCATCAAACCAGTTAGTTTTCGTAACATTGAGTATAGAGCATTGGCTTATGCCGATGATATAGTTGTAGTCTCTAGTGATATCGTTACAGCCCTTCCTTTAATTAAGTCATTGGCTGTTCAGTTTGGTTGTTTTTCTGGTTATAAATTGAACATAGAAAAAACTCAGGTACTATACGCAGGCAAGGATCCCCCGGCAAATATGTCAATAGTTCCTGAAGCAACATATCTAGGAATAAAAATCACATCTGTGGTCGATAAGATCCCCGAACTGAATATTCTCCCCGTGATGGAGAAGGTGAATGCAACTCTTGAAAGGTTAGACCACCTTCATCTGTCCCTTCATGGTAGATGTAATGTACTAAAAATGCTGGTCCTTCCGAAATCTTTATATATGTTTAGAACAATCCCTTTAGAGTTTTCTTCGTCGTGTTTTAATAAATTAGAGAGGATATGTTCCATGTTTTTGTGGGGGTATCGAAGACAGAGAAGGGCATATAAGAAAATGGTTTTACCTAGACACCGGGGGGGATGGGGCATTCCACATTTTACAATGTATTATTGGGCAGCTATGATGCAATATATGGGGCCCTTAGTAGTCGGGATTAAAGCTGAGATCCCCTTTTTTATAGACCATCAATCTACGAATTTGGGCTGGGAGAAGAAATGAATGGTTGCTTAGTTAAGGTAATTGAGCCCAGTTATTTAAAAAAAACAAAATTTAAGATACTCAAGGCGGCTTATGTAGTTTGGAAGCAAATTAAACGGAAGCTACTGGTCTTAAATTTGAATGCCTACACCCTTTCTCGGCTCCTGGGATATTGCCCATAATTTTTCGGGATCAAGTATCAATTAGATGGGGCCTAAAAGGAATACGATGTTTAGGGGATCTGTTTGACAAAGGTCATCTTTTAGCATTTTTAGACCTACAGGAGAAATATGGTTTAGGTAAGCAAGACTTTTTTAAATACCTTCAAATACGTAGCTTTTTGGCTAGGCGGGGGTCAGGAATAGGACAACAATTCGGGAAAATCCCTTTAATTGAAAAAATGAAGAAGAAAACACCAATAGGTCAATATTATCAACAGTTAGTGGAGATATTTCCGGATGATTTGGATATTCGTAAAACTAAATGGGAAAACAAATTGGGAGTTGAGGATATCAATATAATTATCCCTTGAGCTTGCTAATCAAGTTTTAATGACTGGAAGAATACGTAGTCAGCATTATATGGCCCTCTATGATTTATATTATACTCCTAGTAAGGTGGCTCGATGGGGTGTAATGCTGGGGGACAAATGTAATCGGTGTGGATTATTTGCGGCGGACTCATATCATATGTTTTTCTCTTGTCATAGATTGGGTGAGTTCTTTCAAGGAATTGAGAATTTCTTAGGTATAATATTTGGATCCCCCATGATAATTACGGGAGAATTAGTAATTATTGGTGTAGGATCTGATAGGGCGGCAAATTTAAGATCGGAAGCCATAACAGCTCTTCTATTCATTTTAATGGCGGTGGTACGGGCTGTATTACCAATGAGTGGATTAGCCCTGATCCACCCACTTTTAATAATTGGCGCTCCAGACTCTTAGCCATGTATAATTTTGAATTATCCATCTATAAGACCAAAGAGAGAAGGAAACGAACTATGGGCGCCAAAATTTGGTCTCCAATATCAGAGTGGATCCTATAAAGTTGGATTGGGAAAAGGTTTTGTGTTTTTTTTTTTTATAATTTTTTTTTATAGGTAATTTCTATGTGTGATGGTATGTTTAATTTAGAGGTGGGGGTATAAATATGCTGATATATGAAATGTTTGCATAAATAATATATTGTCTAGGAAACCCTGTCCATAGTACGTGCGGCAATCTTGCTTTTTTGTATGTTATTTATCTTTTTCTCTAGATGCCGGTTTTTCTTTCAATATGTAACAATGTGTCTGAAATTATTTCATAACCTTGTGCTGTTTCTCTCTTTTCTGTATATTTTGCCTTGGATAAAAAGGGATAAAAATTCAATAAAAAATATTTAAAAAGAAAAATGCTTGGGAGTATATGAGTACAATCTTGAACAAAATGGACCCTGGGGATTCGTATAAGATTCCTAAAGCACTTAAGAAAAACAAAGCAAGAGCTGTTGTGGAATGGGAGAGAGATCGAATGAAGTATGGTAAAGTCACTGTGGTACACCATGAATTGTTGGTTACAATCACAAACATACAACCTCTCCTTAATTCAGTGACTAAATCCTATCATCATTTTTTACTGACCGGGTTTTGGCTTAATACGATAAACCACCTAGTATATTGTCCGACAGTGGGTCAGGGGTCTGCAGACCGAAGAGTCTGCCCCTGTAGTGGTGTCTCTTTGCAAAGCACTATGCACTTTATCCTTCTTTTTGCAGATTTTAAAATATCTGCGATCCAGTTGTGTATAGCTGAAAGCCTCATTACTTAAGCAGATGCCTGGCACGACCGCAGCGGACGCGCTAGAGTCAGCCCACAGATCGGAGAACTGAATTAATGGAACTGCAGCATTTTAATGTAATTTCCCCCACAAGGGGTTTCAGCCACACGTTTACTTGATTACTTGTTTGTTTGTGTTTTTAGCCTAAACTGCTAGCTCAACTTACCTGTTGCCCACAGCACTGCTCCGACGGTCGCGTTCCTCCCCGGTCCACCACAGGTTTTCCCGTTTGAGTGAAGGGAGACTACGCAAAAGCGGAAGTGGCCTTTTGACACTTCCGGGTCTAACGGAACTGAGGTCAGCAGTCTAGCTGCAAGCCTCATTACTTAAGCAGATGCCTGGCACGACGTGCAGCGGACGCGCGCAGTGGGCGCGCCTAAGGCAAGCCCGTCTGCGCCAGTCCGCGCCTGGGCGTCACCAGGAGCCAGGACCCCTGCATGTTTTTTGTCAGACTCCGGTAAAGGAATAAGGGACTTGGATACATATACTAGTCAAGAACTCCTCAAGATCAGACGAGGTAGCCCAAACAACTGCATACATCTGAAAAATACCATGCTTAACACTTCTATGGTCATGGAAGGCCTCTTTACGTGTAGGTCCTGTCGATTTCAGAGCATGAAACTGGAACAACTTTCTACTAACAGTACGACAATTGACCTGAGCAATAGTCCTCTCCGCCGCTGCGACGAGACTGACTCCTTTCCCCAGACTCCTCTAAAAAACCGAGGCTGGAACTGCCTATTAAGCAACGTCAGATCTCTGCCTAAACACGCAGTTGAAATCTGGGATCTATTTTCATCTAAACTCCCTGCTATCTGGTTCCTAACCGAAACCTGGATTAAACCCAGCTCTATCCCTGCAATCGCAGTGGCACTTCCAGAAGGTTATTGCAGCCAAACGTTGGACAGATTAACCAAGGCTGGGGGGGGCATAGCTATTATCCATAAGGACTCCATTAAAGTCTCTATACTCGATCAACTAAGTAATGATACATTGGAAATCTTCGTTTTTAGAATTGATCTGTTCTCTCAACATAGTTGGAAAGGCGCTCTTGTCTACCGGCCTCCGGGTCCCCTCTCTAACTTCTCGCTTCAACTTATGGAACTTATCTCTCCGCATGTCATCTCAACTAGAAACTTCTTGCTTCTAAGAGACTTTAATGTCCACAGTGAAAACATCGTAAACCAAGTTACCTCTACACTTCTGGCAGATCTAACCACACTTGAGTTAAGTAAGATCAACGATGGCCCCACTCATTCAGCTGGTCACACATTAGATCTTATTTTTACTAACTCTCCTAATATTCGCTGTGGAGCTACTTACCCATTGACATGGACAGACCATTTATTAATAGAGTTTCAAATCAGGGGCCCTGGGACACTCGACGTTTCCCACACTAACCCTCCTAGGTGGTGCAGACAGTGGCATAAACTCACGCCCGATCATTTTCAAGATATATTCCCTACACCCCAGAATCTTGACTCAGACAATGCAGAGGAGTGCCTGGCCCGTTTTAACTCTACAATTAAAACCACCATCAATCGTCTAGTCCCCCTGAAACAATGCCCCAGCCTTACTAGACGCTCTCAGACAGCATGGTTCTCCCCACACCTCCGGACAGAAAAGAGCCGCTGCAAAAAATTGGAACGACACTGGCGCCTTTCACATGATATGCAGGATAAAGAGAGATACAAATCAGCTCTGGCTCAATATCATAAAAACATAAAAACTGCTCGTAAAGTTCACATAGTGCAGCGACTTGAACAGGCAGGGAACGCCCCCAGAACTCTATACCAGATTTTAAAATCTTTCACCAATCCCAAGGCATGCGATAATGAAGAAGCTCCCTCTCAAGTCCTATGTGACAAGCTAGCACTTCACTTTACCCAGAAAATTGAATTGATCTACAATAAAATCACCTTAGCCAGTAGTTCTCAGATAGATTCTACGGCAGATCACCCAGCGGCCACATCAAATGCACAGAGATTAGACAACTTCCCTGCACTTAAGACCGAGGATTTAGAGTTGCTACTAAATACAGTAAAATCAGGCTCCCCGCTGGACATTATTCCAGCTAAGACCACCTCACTGCTCTCCAAACAACTTGCTGCCCCTATTTGTTCAAGCCTTAATTGTTCCATGAAAGAGGGTCTTTTCCCCTCTGAATGGAAAGCGGCGCAAATACTCCCCATCCGTAAAAACCTCAAAACCCCTATGGAGGATCTATCTAATTATCGTCCCATTTCATTGCTACCTCTCCTGAGCAAGATACTAGAAAATCATATCAATAAACATCTGTCTGATTTTGTTGACGCTTCGAGCTGTCTTGATCCATCTCAGTCGGGCTTTCGACCCAGACACAGCACGGAGTCTGCTTTGATTGCGGTCACTGACAACATTAGAATGTCCATGGACAACGGACAAGTGGTGCTTCTTGTGTTGTTTGATTTATAGGCGCCCTTCGACACGATTTCCCACCAGACTCTGCTCAGGAGACTTGGGGAAATTGGCCTCCAAGGGAGCGCCTTACAATGGGTGTCGAGCTTTCTGTCTGATAGAACTCAGACTATCAACCTTGGCCCTTTTCGCTCAAAGACTACACAACTGACTAAGGGAGTACCTCAGGGCTCCTGTCTGAGCCCCACCCTATTTAACATTTATGTCGCTCCCTTAGCGGGACTACTAAGGAATTTAGGATTTGTTCCAATATCTTACGCTGATGATACTCCGCTCCTACTTTCCTTCGATAAGAACAATCCCAATGCCCAGTCTATCTTTTCGGAGGGCATGATGGCCATTGCTGGCTGGATGAGGGATAACTTCCTCCAGCTTAATGCGGGGAAAACTGAGATCATGCTGTTTGGATATGCATCACTGAAGTGGTCCCCTAGGTGGTGGCCAGAGGAATTGGGCATCGCACCGACTCCTAAACTGGTGGTAAAAAATCTGGGTGTCCGCCTGGATCAGAAATTGATAATGAAGGAGCACGCCACAACTACTGCTGGCGCATGCTTCTATGTGCTAGGTCTTCTCCGTAGGGTATTTCCCTTTCTGCCTTTAATCCCACGAAAAACTCTTATCCAGGCACTGGTGTTAAGCCGCCTGGACTATTGCAATGCTTTGCTGATTTCAGCAAATGAAGCCTCCTTAAACAGATTGCAAGTAGTCCAGAACACCGCAGCTCGCTTGGTCTCCAATGCTCCCCCTCGAACAGCCTCCCTCCCTCTTTTGCAACAGCTGCATTGGCTTCCGGTGCGGAAGCGGATCAGATTTAAGATCTGCTGCATTGTGCGAAAATCTCTGAATGGCAAAGGTCCCAGCTAACTAGCAAATAAACTTACCAAATATCTGCCACCTAGGTCCCTTCGATCAGGGTCCAAATCTCTACTTCTTATTCCTCGCTATAAAAAATCTTGCTTAGGTGGTAAAGCGTTCTCCCACCTAGCCCCCTTCTACTGGAACGAACTCCGTATCCACTTGCGACAATGCCCTAATCATTTACAGTTCAGAAGGCTGCTTAAAACCTCATTGTTCTAATCTGTCCCTTTTCTGTGGCTGGCTGTAGCAATTCTATAGCGCGTAGATATCCCTTGGGGGTGATTCAGGCGCTTTACAAATAAATAAATCAAATCAAAGCCTTTGATTCGTAATTTTAGACAATGCAGGCCTGCCTTTATTTAGTTACAAAAATTAGAATCAGTACCTCTGTGTGGCACTAATACATTTTCTTAAGAAGTCCCTTGGATTAAATAAGACGATTCAATTTGATTCTTAAGTTATTTGACAGGACATTTTTTTCACAAAGTTAAAATAAGGTTACTTTTAGGTATACCAAACAAAAACGTTTTTAAAAGTTTATCTTTAAATTGATTACTCATGGATTATTTATGTCTTTATTGAAGTTCATAATATTAGGTCAAGAATTGTACAACAGCAAGCACTAGACAAACGGGATGTGATGATTTTGTACCTTAAAGTGCTAGGAATGTATTAATATTATGTGAAATGTATTTTTATGATATGATTTTATATGTTCTTTTATGGTTTTCCATTGTGTTTGGAAAGTGAATAAAGATTGAGTTTGCATATGAATGTGGTTTGCGACTGTAGTGGGAGTATTGGTGTGCACTGGTTGTTGTACGACTTGTGTTTGGGTAGAAATAGAGTTGATTGCACGAGCAACCATTCTGTTAGTGCACCTTTGTGCCATCCTGCTGCACTATAATGTAAACTCCTGGCATGATTACAGGGACAATATGGAATGTGGGATGTTTCTCCTACTGCCTAACTAGAGTTTCTATGTTCTCTAGCTTGGATTACATATTTCCTATTAATTGATAGGATGTTCGTATTGCTTGACTTTTGTTTAGTAGTAGTTATCCTTCTGCTTATTCAGAATGAAAATTAATTAAATACAATTTTAAAACATTAGGTAGGTGTTTGGCACAATTCCACAAGAGGCTATTGTTGCCCCAGGGTCGCCTTCATTCTGAGTTAAATGCCAGCGTGGCACAACTTCCATAAGCCTGGTAATGTCCATATATTGTTCTAACCGGTCCATCCTTCAAAGATGGCTGGCTTCTTATATCCATCACTCATATGTGTAATATAAATTAGTGTTACCCTTTCTGTTTTTAGACTAGCCTTATGATGAACTGCCAATCCCCTAGCAAGCCGTGGCGGGCCTCCCACATGACCACAGTCTTCATCACCCTGCTCTGCTTCCCCTCCTTCCTGGGAGCTGTGGTCTTCCTCTCGTACACCATTTGGTCGTAAGTAGCACATCAAGCCTTGCTGAGTTGTCTTCTGGTAGACCTTTGGAGAGGAGCGCTGCCAATTAACCTTCCATGCTGATCTCTTCCCACCGCAGGGTAAAACCGTCAGACACATGCGGCCCCTTCCAGACTCTGGGAACCATCTATGAGGCTGGGAAGATTTGGATTCGACAGCTGGAGATATCGAACCCCAAATTTACTTGGTTCACCTGGATCCACCGCTACCTAGTGGAGAATACGTTCTTCATCTTCCTGGCTGCTGGAGCTCTGCTGTGAGTTTAGAGTGACGAAGGCGGTTCATTTGAGAGTCTAAGGGAAGATCTAGTCTTGAAGGCACAATAGGCTAGGAGATTGGCAAAATATGAGGAGCAAGCATTCTTCATCTTCCTGGCAGCTGGAGCTCAGCTGTGAATCTTGTGTGATGAAGGAGGCTGAGAGTCTGTGTTGGGATAAGAGGTGAACAAGGAGGAGGACAGGTGAAGAGGATGGACAAGTACAAGGGTGCTATCTCTGCGTATCCAGTATTTGTAGGGAGAGGCAGTGAATGGGAGCCCGGTAAGCTTGCTTCTTTCCTGATGATACTGTGTAACGTTCACTAACAATGAAAGTTTATATTTTCAGAGCCGTCATCTACTTTCACATCCAAGTGGTTAACGGGCAGCGGAAGATAATCTGTCTACTCAAGGAGCAGATCGCTAATGTGAGTGTGAATGCTACCACGGGGGTCTCACTGCAAGGCTGAAAGAGTGTTCTGGGCAGAGAGCTTAGGACACCATAGTCTTGTTAAGGCTCTGTATACTAGACATAGATCTCTTGTGTGAGCTTTATGGCTCAAGGAATGAACTCCTCCACCCCTTGTGAATGAGAAAACAATTTGCACCAAGCTTCCTCAATCATAGCTACCAGCTTTCTTGGCAACTAACCATATTCCTTCCTGATTCAGGAGCTACTCACAGGATTGAAATGTAACACTGGATTATGTAGAAACAAGTGTTTATATAACCCCCTTGAATAATTACAAAGAAAGTGACTACAGAAAATGCACATCCCCATATTAATCACACAATACCTTTCACGTGCAACAAGACAGAAAATCTGGCCAAAGTCCTTACAAATTTAGACTCCGTGTCAGTTGGGTTCTGACTGAGTCCCATCCTGGAGTTTGTTCCTTTTTCCTTTCCCGAGAGGGAGTAGGCGCAGAGCTGCCCATTAAGCTCTATCCATAGAAGCCTACCTCTCCCTGGAGAAAGAAACACTCCAAAGTTATTGTCCATCTGTACCAGGCATTACATAATGGAGAGGGGGTAGTAGATATTGGGGCTTGGTAAGAGGGTCTGCCGCAAGAGCTCACAGCACTTTTGAGCATAGACTCATCTGGGCATACAATCTGTATTTTGTTTTTACTTTGTTTTTGGCATTCCAGTTCGGGTATTACAAGAGCCTATACTATGCATGGGGCTGGAATACCTGCTCACCTACATGTGGATCAGAGTATCAACCTTCCATTCCCTTTAAGATTGGGGATGTTTAATAATATTTGCTGAGGTTGAGTGGTACTTCATCACGCAGCACACTGACCCAAAAGTCGCAATTTCAGTCACTGTTGCAGGGTTAAGAATAGCTTTACACTGTGTGAGGGAACTAGAGCCAGGCTGCATTAGAGCGGGAGGGCACTATTCACAAAGGTAAATATGGGTGTTAACGTTAAGCTTAAAATCAAATTGATCTTTTTCATGGCAGATGCAAGTCAGTTTATAGATGCAGAGTTCTCTACACCCTTAAATCCCACTCAAGGGATGTCAGTATAGGCCTTCCTTGGCATTTGAAGACGTAGTTAACATTAGAAGTTTAAAAAAGCCCACACGCAACTTGTGCCTTCACAAACTCCTCAAATCCCTCTTTCAAGCCTGGAAAGATGTTGCCCTAACCCAGCACTGTGCTGGCATATATTCCCTTCCAGGGTGAAACGGGAATGAATCACTCCTAGATTTGGTGGCGGTGTAGGGGAATCAGTTTCTCCACGGGGGAAGGTGAACATCTGCGAGCTATGTGCCGCTGGAGTAGGATACCAATGGGAAAGTCCTTTGGCTTTCCCCGAAATCCTTATGGAAGCTACACCTGCGCGTCTTTCCATGTAGATTCCTGAAAATGTTTGCGAGTCCCAGAAAGTAGGTATGTGTAAATCTACGAGTGTAGATTATCTGCTTTGTCTGTGAATCAGGCACAGTACGTTGTGCAGAACATGAAGGCGGTCCAAGAACAAGTCACCTTTTCCAGGGCTTCTCAGCTTGAGAGTTTCACTGTGTCTTGTGTTCTATATTAAGGAAAGCATCCATCTCCCAGCATGCTCTTCTCTGATTATAAATGTTCTACTCTCTGCTCTTACAGGAAGGGGAGGACAAGAAGTTCCTCATCAGCAAACTCCATGTTATCTACAGTAAGAGGAAGAGCAAACTACAGCGGGGCACGAAGCGTCAAGACAGCATGGTGAGGAATATTGTGGCAGTGTGTGTGCCAGACAGCCTGAGGAACAGTGTAAAAGGAAAAGGGGTGGTGTTTAGAGAGCATGGCGAGGCGCTGCATGCAAGTGTGAAGGTTCAAGAGAGCATGGTGAGAACAGTGTTGTGTGAAGAGGAGGCATAAAGAGAACCTGGTTAGGCAGTAGTGAAGGAGGGAGACCCCAGAAGAGCCTCATGAGGCATAGTATGAGGAGGGTTGAAACATGAAGAAATCCTGGTTACACTGAAATTGTGACACGAGTCTCTAGTCTCACAGAACTGACAGGAAGCAGGCCGTTCCATATCGCCTCTTTTTGTACCTACTGGTCAACAAACTGAGATTCAGTGTTCTCCACTCTCAAAATACCCTTTCTATATTGCACCAGGAAAGCAATCAAAGGGATAGTTTCACAACTTCCAAATCCCATTTCAATGTAAACTGTAAACCCAGTAGTTTCCTTAAAAATAGATGCTCAAGATACCGGCACAAACTGGAGTACATACATAAATATATACAGAATAAATACAGAAATATGCAAAGTAACAGATTTAGCATAATATGTCTTGTAGACACATGGATTTTTGATCTGAAGTCTGAGCCCACCGCAAGTCATTAGTGGTATCAGGCAGACCTTTTCTCTCTGAAATCAAGGGCTTAGCAGCTTGGCTTTAAACCAGATGGGAGGGGGTCATAGATTATTTTGATGGAAGCTCCCACCTTTCTAGTGCAGGCCATGCATTTTATACATTTGAAAACAGTTGTATAATCCTCAGATCCGCTGTCGTGTGAAATGGTCATTGAGGGGCGTGCAGTACAAAGCGCATTTCTCCGTGTTGCTATTGGCATCAAGAGTGGCAAATGGGACCGGTCAGTTCAATGGTGCCCAGGAGCTCTGTGCCAATTCAAAAGGTAACCCTGAAAGCAAGAGCTGAACACACCATTTAACCTCAGTAGAAAGGGGCAAATAAAATGATTTTGGTACAAATTTCCACTTTCTTGGATTCTGTTCTTTGTACTAATCCCTGAGACAGTTGAAACATAACCATATAGTGAGGGGAGATGTACAAATGAGCACGCTAAATACATTAGTCTCATCTAATGTCCTGCCTTTTACTCCTGCCACAAAACTATAAGGGGTTCCTGAAGGACCTTCACAGGGAGCAGCGCATTGAGGCAGTGTTAGAGGTTGAGATGGGAGCAGGGCATCAATAGATCCTAATGGTGAGAAATGAGGTGCACTTGATGAGACGTTTATGAGGTGGTAGACTGAGGATGCAGGAGGGAAGGGCATTGTCCACACAAAAGATAAAACAAAGTTCCCAATAGGAGAACGGTGAAGGGAAGATTTTCCAAAATGTATGGTTGCTGCCCTTGAAGATACTTTTTTCCTACCACAGAGTACAACTCAGAGGGTGTCAGCAGGTTGGTCTTGGTACACTGGTATGTGGTTTTCTTCTCTTGTTGTGGTACAGTGGTTTGGGAGCCTTCAGCAATATTCCTCATGATAAACTAGTGCCAAAACATAAAATGCTCGTGAGTCTGAATCAAAGGCATATTCTTTTTTCTCCTCAGGAATGACCAACATGCATTGAGAAGACGAGGACATCAAATGCCATGTGCTCTTTTTTGGCCTTTGTGATTTATATTAGACCCAGGAGATGGACAGTATTCCAGACAGGCCCTTAACAACCAGGAGGCGGGGAACGTCTTGGACATACTATCCGGCTCTCTTTATGAGATGGGCAGCATTCTGGATATGTCCTGCCAATCATCCTGGGCATCACTCAACTACTGGCTCACATCCTGGAGATGGATAGCATCTTTAGTATACCACGCTGGCTCACGCCTTAGAGGTCGGTAACATCCTGGACAAAGCCCTTCAGGTTACCGCAGGACATGAGCAGCATACAGGGGGTACTCCACTAGTTCATGCACTGGAACTGGGTAGAAACCTTAAGATGACACACTGGCATAGGCCTTGGAAGAGGGTAGTGTGCTTGGCACATCTGACCAGCTATGCCAGAGGTTATGGCGGGACTAGGGTCTTGCCAACACTTTGTATGCAAGCTACAGAATGCAATCAGCAGGGCTGGGGCAGTGATTCTTTGTTAATGACTGACATTATGCTGCAGTGCATGCTGGGATTAGCACAGCTCAGACTGACATTCTCCTTGCTCACCTCTGATCATTGACTGATGGACTGTCTCTCTCACGGTGTACAGCTGTCCATACTCCTTTCTTTCTGCGACTTGAACTTACAGCAGGCGGGGTAAGTGTCTGGAGAACTGTTGGACCAACTGCTCTGAGCCCCACCATTGTGCCAGCCATTTCTTCTATAAAGTCATCTCATGGGAGGAGAGTGCAATCAGTGTTACAAATACCTTTTATAATTTGCATATACAGACTTTTTATTTTACTGTTTTAATAAAAATACGTCCAAATTTGATGAATAAAACATGTCATTATTTCAGCCGCGCCTGGTTCGAAAATGCACCAAGGGCTTTAGTTGTCCATTTATGAAGGGCTCTTCCAGTCGGAATGCATCCGTTGACAGGCATCTGTTTTTGGCATGTAAGACCGGAGGGGGTGTCGGCATAGCACCTGATGTCTGACCGCGAGACTTTAAGATTACTAGCATTATAGTCATGCATATTGTCATATAAATGCCTACCCATCAATAAACTCAAATTACTGTGCTCCATTGTAGAAATACTGAGCATGCGCAAACTGCACTTCATGAAACTCTAGACGGCGCTGAATATGGCATAAGAGAGGAAAGCGATGGATGATTAAGGTAGTGTAGACGGACAAAAGAGTAAGGATGGGCTAAGGCACGGGTGTCCAATTTCGGTCTAGGAGAGCACAATCCATGCCTCATTTTCACACTGCTCCAACTAGGTAAATTAGTTACTTTTAAAATGTATGTAAATTTATTGTATATGGAGTTCATACAAACCTGACATGGATCCGGCCCTCCTGGACCTAATTTGGTCTAAAGGAACTTGCAGATCAGTACTCCGCTCCTGTTGCGCTAGATTTAACTCTGGGATACAGTTACGCAATGAATGCTCAGGAATAAGTCGACACTACTATAAATGGACATTGCGTGTCAGGTGTGGACCAGTTCTGAGTGGCGTGCGTGTGTCTTGAAGTTTCCTATTTTTGAGGTCCTACCTAGGCAGCGCATGCGCTGTCTCTTCTCAACATGCAGTATCTGGGATATGGGCTTAAAAAAACACCCATCTTTTTAATTGGTTCCTCTTGCTATCCTTTAGAAATGCTGGCTTTCATTGGTCAATACAGCTATTAGTCCCTTCTTTTGGAATTTTGTATCCTCCCATGAGGACTTCCCTCTTACATGTGTTCTTACTGTTCAGATTATTTATACTTAGAGAGAACTCTTCTTTTAGTTGGCCTGCCTCTTTGCTCGTTAACTGTTCTGTTTACTTGTTCAATGAAACTTCGGTCGTTTCATTTGCATGCTGTGGCACGACCGAAGTTTCATTGAAGCAGTGTTGTGGGAGGGGTGAGTGGGAAGGCACTTCCCCTCACCCCCCCCACAACACTGCTTCGGGCTTTTATCTCCAGTGCTTCCCCCCACCCCTCCCACAATACTGCTTGCAGGCCCCCACCACCCCTTGGAGGTGTACAATTGGTGTTAATGAAGGACAGGCTAAAGCACCACAGTGCTGAAGGTTAACACTCCTTTATTATAGGGGTTACGTGAAGGTTCAAGGCTATTTTTCCTTATGCCTTTCAATTCCCCTTTCCATACGTTCCTTCAGTACAGGGTGCTTGAAAGTTCAAGGTTGTCCCTCCTTGTGCCTTTCAACTCCCATCCTGTATGTTCCCATTGACCTTTGGCAATCTTCGACCCGTGCTCAGTTGCCACCTCCTCCAGGTCAACAGACTTCCCCGCGGCCCTCAAAAGCAAAATGTAAAACAACCGTCAGTATTTCTATATATTTTATTTAATCTCCCTTTACCATACACCAGTGTATTCTAAAAGGAAATATGTGCTCTTTTCCACCCCCCCACCAGTCGTGAAACGTTCAGTGTCCGATTTTTATCCTTGTGCCCGCTACCCACGTAATCCCTCCCACAACCTCCTTTTGAGTGTCGCCCCAGTCCACGAGACTTGTCTGTGGCCTCCGGGACCGCAGTGGAGGGTGCCGCTGCGTCCAGCTGTTTCCCTGGACGGCTGGGCTTGAAGCCGGTGTCCAAGGTTCATTCTCTCGGTCCTTCGCTGCTACCCGATGGTCCGTTGGTCCTTCCGTCCTTCACGCCTCCTTCTTCTCCCGATGTTTCTGCTCCATCCCCTTCTGCTGGGTTTTTGGCATCCTCTTCCTTTTCAGCGTTTCTCGTCGTCCTCCGCTTGCGGCCCACTCTCTGGATCCTCCTTCACGCATCGCACAGGGTCGGACGGGCGTCCTTGTAGCTCTGCCCAGGCTGTTGATTCGACCCATCCTTGGGTTAGCATGTTGACGTCATCGTCATACACTAGACCGTGTCCTTAGTTTACTTTGGGTTCCAGCTCGGTCTCTCTGTCGGAAAAGGGGAGAGCAATCACCGGACTACAGGAGGCCACTGCTGTTTTGCTTTTATGCAGTCTAGCCCCACACCCTTGCACCACATTGCCTGCCCGAGATTTCTTATGTTATTTTAAATTAGTTGCGCGCTTTGATTTCTTATGTTGTTTTAAATTAGTCGCTTTTTTTATATAGTGCACCTATCCATGCGCTCAGTGTTGAGCCGACACCAGACTCAAACACAAATCCCAAGCTTCCCAGTCGGCAGCTCTCACGGCTGAGCCATATCCTTTCCCTAGCCATGTTGCAGGGTGCAGTACCATATGTGGCCAAAAGAGGTCCCTAGGGACACTTAGTGACAGCCTATGGTACTGCACCCTCACAACACTGCTGAAAAGGACTGTGTGTAGGCAATGCTTTTAAAAACGTTGGTTTCTATTGGAAAGGTTGCGTTTGTGCAGTTTCGAGTGGTATTTGTTTGTTTATACATTTTTTATTCATGCGCTTTTGTGGGAGCAGAAAGCCAGCGTGTCTCTCACTAGTATTGTATTGACGTCAGAAAGGGAGCGTGTATAAGCAAAGTGATAAAAATACTTTGCTTTATATCAGCCAGGTAGCGTTAGTGTTGTTTTGGAAGCTATTTTATTTGAACATTTTGCTGTTTATGTGCTTTTGTGGCAGGTGAAAGGCTGCATGTTTCTCAGTTATTTATTTGTATTGGAAATGGAGTGTGTGTAGACAAAGCTTTCAAGTACTTTGCTTTCTTTCATCAAGGTAGCGTCTGTGCACTTTTGAATGCTGTTTGTTTCTTTGTACCTTATGGATTTTATGTGCCTTTATGGCAACTGAATGTCTGCGTGTCTTTCCTTATTAATTATTTATTTACATTGGAAAGAAAGCATTTGTAGGCAAAGTTTTAAAATAATAGCTTTCTTTCAGCAAAGTCTGTGCTCTTTGGAAAGCATTTTTTAGTGGTTTGTAAGAAGCTACCCTTTATTTCCTCCTTTGTTGTTGGTAAAGTTGTTATTTTTAATCTTTGTCTGCTGTCCCGTAATCTTTTACTTTATTTGCTTGGTAGGCTTTTGCGAATCGTGGTAAAAGCTTTAGTTGTAAAACGTTTTGTTATTCATGTGCTTTTGTGTCATCCGAAAGGCAGTCAGGCCTGCCAAGTATCACGCATCAGGTGTGACTCTAACGCATTTCAGTGTGGTGTTCTGTATCACTGCACTGAAATGCATTGTCACGCATTTTAATGCCACTGTCTCACTCTGCTGTTCCAGCGCTGAAACTGGCTATGCCAGGCTTCTAGCGTGCGCGCCGGCGCCTATGACACCTGTGCACCGGCTCTGCTGCTCCCCGCAGACTTGCCAGCAGGCTCAGTAAACAGTTAATGATCTTGTCTGCTGGCTGAGTGCTACAATGTATACAATCCTAGCCCTGCTCTGCCTGGCTGCATTGTGAAATATTCCCGCCTGCGGCTGTCAAGTCAGTGAGTCACTGACTCACTGCCCAATTATACCGAGACCCGGGGCGGGGCCTGCCCTCAGCAGTGGTTGCGACCTGTACTACTGGCTGTGGCGCCGCAGAGGGGTGGTGGGGGGGTGACCTCACGTCCTGGAACAGGAAGGAAGTGAGGTCAGTCAGGTTTAAAGCAGCGGGGGACTCAACTTTGGAGTTGTGCTGTCTGCGTCCCTCGCCTTCCGGCGTCCGCGCCATAACTCAGTGCACTGTGCTGCCTGCGCATATAACCGGCGTTGGACCGGACGACCAGGACGGGTCACGGCAGCATCGACACTCTTTCAGCATCATGCAGAGGCAGCACATACAGCTAAGCCAGAAACTGCGGCCAGGCGTTGTCGAGGAAGTCCATGAGTCGCTGTGGCCACGGCCAGCCAAATGCTGTCGGCTCAAGCTCACCTCAGGAAGGTAATCTCCTAGGCCTAAATTGTTAACAAGCCTTATTTATACATGCAGGATTAGAAGAATGAAAGAGGGCGTTAGAGCAGACGCCATCAGCGGTGATCACTTTGCATATTTTTATGATATTATTGTATGTGTGCGCATGCATAATCCCCTGTTGGGGCGGCCCCCACGTGACCTTCATGTTTGTGTATTCTGTCTTACACACACGTCTGCCATGGTCGCCGGCGCCTTGGTATATTCCGATGGACCACACTGGTGACCTGTGTGTAAAGTTGTATTACACTTTCACTGTAAAACGCGGTGTTATTACCGCTGCCTAACATGACATGGCGGTGTTACCTATCATGCTTTGCTTTAGTGGCACGCGCGGTGACGGTCTTGATCACCTTCTGAGCTGCCGCCTGCCTGCCCTGTTACAGTGGGGAACTGCTCCCTGACAGTTTTAAGCTATGTTCGTTGCTCCCACTAACTCTTTTTGGGTTGGGTGAATGTGAGAGCCACTGTGGGGTCTGTCCACTTAACATCTCAGCATGCCAAGTGTCACTAAGTCAGTAGAGCCTGCAGGGACAGGCTGTGCCTGGTGTGATGGTGACTGCCGCCAGCGAGGCTCGGCAGGTAGTGGGCAGCACGCTGGACCGGTGCGGACAGCTCAGTCAGCTAATGATTTTTTTGATGAGCTTATTTTCTCTTGGAATAATACAGCCTGTGGCATATGATGTGACTCTTCTTGGAGTTTCTCATTGCTAAGATGTGTGTAATTGCTTATATTTATATGTTTCCATCGTCTTTATTGCTTGATTTTGCTTGCTAGAAAGTGTCACACATAGTCTTTGAAATGTCACTCATATTTACACTGAAATTATGAAAATGTCACACATAGCAATCTGAAACCTTGGCAGCTATGGGCAGTGTGTCTCATTATTTATTTATCTCGGTAAGGAAGCGTATGTAGGCACAGCTTTCACAAACATTGTAGGTAGCCTTTGTGCTAATTTAAAAGCTATTTGTTTAATTCCTAAGAAAAAGCTACATTTTCTTTGTTCCTTTGTCGTTAGGAAAGTTTTTTGTGTTATTCTTTGTCGTACGGTAGATATTTACTTTCGATGCTAACAACTATACGCAAAGAACAGCAGATGTGGCTTAATAGCTCCAGTTGACAACTTTGAAGCTGGGGAGCTAGGTTCCAGTCTCGGTGGGAGGCTTACCATCCTGTGATTTTGGGCAATTCACTCAATATCTATGTGCCAATAAAATACATGCATGCAGTTCCCATCAGCGATAGCAATTTTTACAACTATGCAAATTTTCACTTCCATATAGCAAAGCACTCACCTTTCTAAACACAGTCTCAAAGTGTTCATCCCCCTCCCGCCGCCACTGACTCCATCCTGTCCTATCCATACCGCTTCAACAACAAGCATTTGCAATGCAATAGGTCTCGCATTACCAAAAGTTTGAGCTATTACTGTTGCAAATATTATTTTTTTGTTAAAAAATATGCCAGCAGTAGCATAAGTAAGGGGTGCAGAACCTTATGTGACTAATGGAGGTCTCTTTACAACTCCACAGGGACACCTAGCAACAGCCTGTGGTACTGCACACTTTTCTTGCTTAATGGATTTAATTTTATTACTTATGCTACTGCTGGGATATTTTTTAACAACAAAAAAAAACCATCATTTGCAACGGCTATAGCTGAAACTTTCAGTAATGTGAGACCTATTGCATTGCAAATGCTTGTTCTTTTTGGGAGTTGCAGCTTTTTTGCATATTTAGACATGTTAGAGATGAACGTGAGGCGTCCTATTCTGTCCTTGCTGATGGTAATCGCCTGAGTAGGTTGGTGACTAGCGAGGACAGACAAATAGAACCTGGAACTTGTGCGTGATAGGGTATTTAAGTGCATAAGTGCAGGAAAATGAATACACATACCAGGTTCAAACTAAACCATACAGGCCAGGAGTGTCATCTGGGAGCGCTGAGAGAAAAGAAGCTGAACTAAGTGCTTGATGTCAAGCTGTGGCTTTGTAAGCATCCTGATAAAAAAAAGAGGACTGAAGAGTACATTTTACCTCACAAAGAAAATTGTTTCAATTCTGTGCACCGTGTAAGAGACTGATGGGTATCGCATCAAATCACGGAAGGCAACCATGAGTTCTGATGACCAGCAGAAGCAATTGAGTATTTCTACTTCGAGACAATGTGATTTAGAGGGCATTTGAGTGCCCTCACAGACAAAATTGCTCTCTCTAAGATGATCATCCTTCCCTGACTACTATAATACTTCATCAATGTACATCGATGCTCGGGGACTTGCTCTGGAATGATGAGCGGCTGTGGATAGCCATTAGCAGACTACAATTACCGATGGGCCAAGGTGGTTTGGGTGCTCCATCCCTTGAATCATACTATTTAGCGGCCCAACTCGAATGGGTTTCCCACTGGCTTGCAGGAAAGAATATCTCTGAAACCAACGATGGTGATGGACCCCTATCTCTCGGTATCCTCCATCAGCTCTTACTACCCAGCGTTAAAATACACCGCTCCTTGTCCTACATGTATGGATGGCCCGCAAATGCCTCACCTGAATCTTTCAATTGACATACCATGTGAGGCCACATGCTCCCACGATCC
Organism: Calotriton arnoldi; assembly: GCA_963921515.1. Classification (NCBI taxonomy): domain Eukaryota; kingdom Metazoa; phylum Chordata; class Amphibia; order Caudata; family Salamandridae; genus Calotriton; species Calotriton arnoldi. The sequence goes on along the minus strand of CAWUFW010001572.1, from coordinate 1,008,000 downwards.
CCCTCCAAAGGTTGCCAAGATTTCCCGGATCCTTCACTTCAGACAACCTGTCTTTCTGGCATGAAAAGTCCATAGAAACAGTGGATAATGTATTCCAGGATCGCCATCTCCTTACTTTTGAATAGTTGCGTCAAGATTACAATATCCCCCCTAGGCCTATTCCTTCTATATGGACAGCTACTGGCAGCATGCTGGCTTATGAGGCACACAATAGATGAAGAGCCCCTCACCCATCCCGTCATACACACCCTGTATACCATGGGCGCTGGATGCCATCTGGTCACATGGCTATATAAAGCCACCAGGGAACATGTAGGGGTCTCCCTGACACCTCTCCGGTAGACGTGGGAGGAGGACTTTGCGGGGCCCCTGCACGATTCCGAATTAAACTTGGCTCTATAGTCCCCACAAAACATTTCTCATAACGATTGATTTAAAAACATTCAATATATGGTACTCCACAGGGCATATCTTATAATGTCCAGACTGAAGCTCATATTCCCAACAACGCACCTGGCATGCCTTAGATGTCAGTCCCCTGCAGCCGACTTTTGGCATATCCTGTGGACATGTACCACCGTAGCTCCCTACTGGCGTGTAGTGCATGACTCCCTGGCAACCATTACTGAGCTTACAACATTGAATACATGGGAAGCAACTGCCCTAGAATTTACAAAAGGAGGAAGCAACACAAAGTGATTGCGTGATTCGCAAACCTGGCCCTCCTACTGGCCAAACGCACCCTCACATTACACTGGAGAGCTACACAACCCCCATCAATTTCACAATGGCACAAGGCGCTCCTTTGCTGAGGGGAAACAGAGAGCACTGCCCAGCATTATGAAGAGGCCTGACGCCTATGTAAACGGCCCATAGCGGCAGCCTGGGACACCATGCTTACCCAGTTCCTGGACTGACCCGTAAGGAAACTTTTCCTACATGAACCATCTGCTTAGCCTATGTTTCACTAAACACCTGACCTGCGGGCTAGTTCGCACACCTATCATATCTTATGGTTTGGTCTCCCTATTGCCCCACAAGTAGTGGTTCCCCCCCCCCCCCCCAAGATCACCTTTCTAGCTTGTGCCCATGCTGCAGTTTCATTGCTCTCCCCCCATTTGCAGATTCCTTGTTACTTTCTTTTCCCCCCTCATCCAATAGAGGGACTCTCATTTTGTTGTTAAACACAGAGGACTCAAAATACATTGGACATGTCCTGGTTGCACGTGAGCAGTGTTACCATATGTTGAGTCTCAGTATAGACTGGGGCATGATGCCTAGACATGTATCCTTGAACGTGGGCCCAGGTATGCCATGTAGAATGCAACTGTTGTACAACTGAGTAGCATCTATTACATGCTCACTGTCTATTTACAATCCCTGTAAATATAGCTAAAAGTCTAAAAAAAAAACTAAATAAACAGAACATGATAGAGACATCTAGCCGCAGATTCCTTAACTTAGAATATCCCCAGGCGTCAGTCTGGATCCGGAAAAATTTTGCGCAGCAGTACCTCTGCGCGCCGGGGGGTGGCGCCGCCTGGCTCCGACCTGACGTCGTCCCCGGACATGACGTCCGTGGAGCTAGATAGGACCCCCCGGCGCGCTGACGTCAGTTTCCTTCTTTTCCGCGTTCCAACGCGGATCCAGGATTCAGCTGTTCCTCTGGCCTGTTTTTCTTCAGGCCCTTTTTCGACGTCCTTTGGCGTCGGGGAACAGTGTGCGATGCCTTCGGGCTTTAAATTGTGTGAAACTTGTTCGCGTCAGATGTCGGCGACGGACCCGCACACCATTTGTATGTGGTGTCTTGGGTCGCACCATGACTCCGTGGAGTGTGACGCCTGCCGGCAGATGCGCCCAAAGTCCCTACGGGAGCGTCGGATGAAGCTCTTAGCCGCCCGGATTACCCGCATGGCGTCTCCCCGACGTTCTCCGGTTGGGTCTTCTCTCCACGTCCGCTCCCGGAGTCGATCCCGCGAACGTCGCTCTACAGGTAAGTTGAAGGAAAAGGCACGGAAGTTGAGGTCCTCGCCTCCATGTGACGGTGGGGCCATGGTTCCCGTTCCCACACGGAGCTGTGCGCCCCGGAGTCAGCCTCCCTTTACCCGCCCTTTCCGGGTACTGGCGCGACTCGGCCCCAGATGGAAGCCTAATACAAGGCTCTGCACTCCATCTTCAGGTCACCTCCTCTCCCTTGTGCGCCTTCGGGTCCCACAGTGGAGGTAGGCATTCAGGTCGGATCTCCGCCGGCGGGTTCGCCCTCGGCGCCGACCGAGTGCCTCGGCTCCGGAGCCGTGCCGGCGTCGGGTGCCAACGCCGATGGGCGTTTTAGTCCCACGCCGTGCCATTCTGCCTTGTCTCCGCATAGCCCCTGGCGGCTCCCTGCGTCGACATCGGCATCATCGGCGCCAGCGGTCAAGTGCCTCGGCTCCGGAGTCGTGCCGGCTTCAGACAGCCCCCCGCCGAGCCATTCTGCCCTGTCTCCGCATAGCCCCTGGCGGCTCCCTGTGTCGACCTCGGCATTAGCGGCGCCGCCGGCGCTGTGCCTGTCGCCACCTGGTCCTCAGGCTCTGTCTCCGCGCCTCTCCATGGTGGGTTCGACGCCTTTACGGCGTCGTTCTGCGTCGGAGCGGCGTCGTTCGACGCCGGAGCGGTCGCCAGCACCTGTCGGTTCTCCGCTTCCGGAGGACACAGGCCGGGTAGGCCCGGACTTATCTCCTCGCCAGTTGCCTCCAATGCCATGGGGGCAGTGGGCCCTTGTTCCTCCTCCTGTGGTACGTGTCAGCTTGCAACCGTCTCCTACAGATGGGCTATTGTCACCCCCCACCACGCCCACTGAAGCTGGTGCTTTGTTTTTGAGGGGTGTTCGTAGGGCTGCAGCTGTTTTACATTTGCACCCTCCTTCTGTGTCCTTGTCTTCCGACCCTTTATTGGATCTCCTCCACCAGGGTGCGGTAGATATTGAGCCCTTGCTACCTTTTAGCGGCTTATTGTTCAACGCCCTTCTCGGGACATGGGCACGGCCCTCTTCAGGAGATGCTGTCGACAGGGCTATAGCGCATCGACACCGTCCGGCCCCTGAGAGCCCAGCCTGTTTGTCCCTTCAGCCTGGGGCTTACGGCCTCATAGTGCAGGTGTCTTTGGCCACGCAACCTTCCTCTCCACCTCTGTTGCAGCCTCCTACTAGGGAGTCTCGTTGGTTGGAGGCATGTGGATGCGGTATTTGTGCGTCCTCTAGTTCAGCCTTACGTGCTCTGAACACGGCTTGCGTCTTTGCCTGGGCTTCTTCTGCCATTTGGGACTCAGTGGAGTGTCTTTTGCCTGCCCTCCCTGAGTGTACTCGCACTGACGTAGCTCGTCTCCTTCACGAAGGCCGAGAGATGGCGTGCTTTACTGTTCGGTCCGCCGTTGACGCTGGGTCGGGCAATGGCGAGGTCCGTTGCTTTGCGCCGCCATGCTTGGCTGCGTGACGGGGGTTTCCCCGAAAATGTCTGTGACAGTCTCCGGGACTTACCATTTGATGGTGTGTCCCTGTTTGACGCACATGCGGACTCTGCGGTTCACCGCCTTCTGTCTACTCTTCCGTAGGGTGTCTTGCTTCATGTTGGCCCTGGGTTCATGCTGGAATACCTGAACGGCTTAAGCGGCTTCTCGCCGTATTTGCTTTCTTTCATGCAGCAGGTCAGCTGCTTATTTTTCTGAGTCACTATGGCCTAGTGGTTCAGATTGCACGCCTTTCCCCCAAGGGTTATGTGTTCGGAACCTGTGGTTTCTGTGTTCCCAATTTACGTCCTCTGTCTATGAGCTCACGCTCAAGAGCTGCTCCTTGTTCGGGTTGATGCTTACCCTAAGTGGGGTAATTGTTAGCTATTGTGTAGCTGCCTTCTTCCCACAGCAGTCTTTGTACGCTTCTGTGGGGCCCTTTTTACTACGTTGTCCTGCGGCTGTGCCTTTGCCCTTTTACTGCTGCTGCAGGCCCTCCCGGGGCCTTCTTGCGGTCCATTTGTTGGGCTCTCTCATAGTGGCTGCTGCTGGTCTGTGGCACTCCCCTGCATCTCACTAATCCATTTCTTGAGGCCGGAAGGGCTTTCGGGTCCCTAACGTCTCGTCTTGGTTCTTTCGCTGCAGCCGTTCCATCTGTGGACTGCCTATCACAGGGCCCTGTCGCTGTGTTCTATTACGTACAGTCACTGCTTCCTAGTATGCTCGCTCTCACAGGCTGGTGCGTTTTCCGGCACCTTTCCGTTGCATAGTTCTACTCTCCTATACCAGTGCTGCGTAGTCCTTTCATGGTTGGACTTCGCTCTCCGTGATGGCATTCTGGCCCCAGACGTTGATGCTGTTATTGTCTTGTGCCTTGCTTTTTTGGCCACTTCCCCTGCCAGGGTTTTCCATTTCCCTGCTGCATTCCGCGCAGGTGTTGTCCTGTTTTTCCTTCCAGCTGCGGTTGCTGCTCTCAGCGGGAGTGTTCTCCTCCGAGCAGTGTTTTCTCTGTTGGAGTATTGTTCGTATATCCTCTCTTGTTCCTCCGCAACGTTTCGTACTGTCTCCTTCCAGTACTGCTCGGCCTCCCTGTCTGTCTCACTGTAGCCAGTGGATCTTTCCTACCACCTGTGGCTGTTGTGTCTGGCTCTGGGCCGGTACCACTGCTACGTAGCTGTTGGTACTATGGTGTCTTTTCTTTCTCAACTCATCCACCGGGCTGGGCCTTGTCTTCTTTAGTCCTGTCCAGCGTACTACACACACCCAGACCTCCCGCAGGCGTACTCTTCCTTGCGGTGGCTGTGGTCTTGTTCCTCACTTTAAGTGAGCGCAAGTCTTCTACGTGTGTTAGTTTTGCCGGCTCTCTCTTTCACACGATACCCCTATTGGTGCGTCTCTCGTGTCTCAGCTTTTGCTCGTGGCGCTTTATGGGGCCTTCTCCTTTCCATGGTGTGGTTCTGGCGGTACATACGGTTTCTCTTGTGTACTTCTGTTCCCCACGTTCGTGGCACTAGTTGTTGCCATTCTTCTCTGCCCTTCTGCCTTTGATGCCCGCCCTTTCACATGTCCGGTGCATGGGCCATAGTGCATTAGCAGGTCTTGTGTTTCCTTTAACACTGCCTCATCCTGGGAGTCATCAGCATCCTTCCGCTGCTGTTCTCACTTCCACGGTGCTTCTGCATGTCCGTCCTGCCTGCCTGCTCGGACTCGGTCCATTCTTGTACCCTAGCTAGACCTTTCTCTTTTGAAGGTCCGTCAGATCCTGTGGATCCCTCATATTATACAATTGGTTCCTCCCCTTTTTCGGAAGGTATCCACTTTTATTCCGCACTGCCCTTCTGGTTCTGTGCTCACTTTCTCCTCTGGTTCTGTGCTCACTTTCTCCTCTGTTTCAGCTTTAATGCCTTTGCCTCTCATTATTGGCCACTCCCTATGGAGTATCCTAGTCCGGTGTTGGCCAATCTGGCAGTTCTGCTCCCACTGTGTTTAGCCGGCTGGTTAACACTTCTGTTACCCAAAGAACTTAGTGGGGTTCTCTCGCAGACCCGCCTCCTATGGGGTATGGCTTTGATATCTATTCTAAGTTAAGGAATCTGCGGCTAGATGTCTCTATTAGATGTACGAGTTACTTACCTTCGGTAACGATGTATCTGGTAGAGACGTTGTCTAGCCGCAGATTCCTTAACACCCACCCATCCTCCCCGATCTGCGAGGACGTGTTCAGGTGGGGTTTCTGCATTCGCCTCCCTTGGAGTGGCTTGTCCTTCTACGGGCGGTGTCTTTCGCCACCCTCCCCGTCAGGCTTATTCTTTGGATTTACTTGTTCTGCTTCTCCCAATCTCATGCTTGGGCGATAGGTTCAGGTGTCCTTCTGCGTTTTTTCACATCAGTTTCCTCCAGTATGGGGCCTACTGGTGTTCTCTACCCTCCCACCCACCTTCTCCGTTCCACTCCTACAGTCCATTAGTTTTGAGGTCTTTCTGGCCTGTTCCTCAGTCCAATGGTTCTATCATAGGGGACAGAGTCTCCCTATTTCTTTCTTTCTTTCTTCTTTAATCCTGTGGGTTGGGGCTTTCTTGCCTGTCGCTGTTGGCTCCTTTCATTACCCCTTTTGCCTCAGGAGAGAGCATTCTCTCGCTTTTGTGGGGTTGCTTTTCATTCCCTTCATCTAGTGCAGACTTTCTGTCGTCTGCCTCCGTCTTCTTTTTATAGATCTGTTTCCCTCAGGGGTGACATTCTCTTCGCTTTTGCGAAATAGCTTCTCCATGTATTGCTCTGCTCTTTTCTTTTCAACACCTTTCAGTCAACAGTGCTTCTCACTGTTGTTCATGGTGCTTTCTCACCCATTTTTTTTTTTATTCGCACACTGTTCCCATACTCTCACAGTTTTGCTGGGGGCTCCGCGTTGTGGCGCGGAAAAGTTCCTCCGAAGAAAACTGACGTCAGCGCGCCGGGGGGGGGTCCTATGTAGCTCCACTGACGTCATGTCCGGGGACGAGGTCAGGGCGGAGCCATGCGGCGCCACTCCCCGGCGCGCAGAGGTACTGCTGCGCAAAATTTTTCCGGATCCAGTCTGACACCTGGGGATATTCTAAGTTAAGGAATCTGCGGCAAGACAACGTCTCTACCAGATACATCGTTACCGAAGGTAAGTAACTCGTACGTTTGGAAAAAAAGAGGGCATTTGATTACCCAGTACATGTATACATAGCTGGCAAAAAACATTTAACAGTTTGCAACATACGAATATCCACATCCATACATGAAATCTATATATCTTTTTTGTCAGATATAGATTCTAATTTTCATGCATGTAGGTAGAAACCAATGGAGACCAATAAGACCTATTGTAATATTCCCTCATATACCAAATCCTCAATAAATGCATTACACCAAAGGAGCTGTGGGCTTTTTGTTTCCAGTCAAAATATCTTGTTTGATTGACACCACAAGTTTAGACAGGGGCGAGGAAGAGGAAACACTGATACTTAAATTTACAGCTCCTACAATCTTATTATACCCAGGTTCCCAAATGGCCTGCTTCCTGTACAGTACTGAACCCTTCACAGGTCTGCTTCTTGGCCCTTTCCTTTTCACTGCCTTGATTCTCCTGTTCTCTTTAGGCGTTTTCCTTCTTTGTTCATCATGCCCTACTCACTCCGGCAGCTACCACCTGTATGTGGGTGGAGTGTGTTCCCCCTTCATGCATGGTGATGGGTTTGTTGTGGGGCGCAATAAGGCCTGCTTTAGGTCTCCATTTTAGCTTCATGTTTTAGCGGGACATTTTTCTAATGGTGAAATTACACGATAATAAACTAAGAAGCTATTATACATGCAGTTTATATTTTAGTAAGCATCATTATGTTGCTCGTACACTCTGTCCATGGCTAGGCATATGGAACGTGATGCCCTTATATTTGGTTGTCCAGTTGGAGATAGCTCTTCGGCTCCAGACACACCATTGCATCAGCTCTGCACCTTTGACACAGTGCGACTGGAAGAGTGGTTTTATTATATAAACCGCCTCTGCATTACATTCAGCAGAGGAGCACTTCTGCTGAGATTGTCCTTTAACACGACTCACTGTGGATGAGATGCAGTCCTGCAGACACTGACCTCTATCCTGAATAGGACGATAGCCTGTTCTACACAGGCCGTCTTCATGATACATTACACTCAGGTAGGGGGGGTTATGCTATCCGAAGGGATCTGGCAGAGGGTACTCCCACTTTGCTTTTTTTACCTAATATTTGCAGCACACTCTTTCTATACAAGAATACGCTTGTTTAAATAAATCTTTGAAAAACCAATTTATATCTTTCTTGTGTTTACATTGGGCATGCAAAAGTAGACAACGAAAGGGTAGATCTGTTTCCACAATCTCCTTGAGTAATAAACAGTGGTCATGTTAGAGGTTGCTGATACCATCTGGTACCCTTGTAAAGTTAGAGGTTCAGATGGGGCATTGTGAGCTAGCTAGGAATTAGACCAAAATTTCCTAATGATATGTGTGAACAGAGTTCCCATATTTGGATGTTATGTTGTCTAGATATACAGTCCTACTTAATTCGTAGGAACCGTATAAGATGGCGCCACCAACGTTCTAAGTCAGGTACTATGGGTCTCCTGAGTGGTTCTTGCATGTGCCCAAAGTCTCCTTTTCACCTCCTATGGAGACGTCCGTGGTGTTCCGGATTAATCCTCCTCAGCTTAATAGGAAACCCGTAGGTTTGAGGCATGTGTGGCTATAGATACACATGCTTTGCAAGTTGTTTTTCATCGAAGAATTCTTTTGAGTCACAAGGTAAGGTGATTCATCCTCGTGTTAATAGTGCGCACCGACATTAACTTTATTGTTAGATTGTTTTCTTTCTGCCATCGGGTTCGGATGTGTATTAAGGCGCTCTGGTTCAAGACTGTTTTCAGGATCCTTTCAGTGCATAATCCACTCTGCCCTCTGTATTGTTTCGAACACGTTATCCTTCCTAGCGTATTGAAGTTCGGAGGCATGCCTCGCGGGATATCTCTGGATTTAAGCCAGAAGTCCAGCAAACTTTACTAAACGTCCCATTTGATAAGGAGCATCTCTTCGGCCCACGAGTAGATGATGCCTTGGAAAAGATGGAAAAAGATACTGAGGTTGCCAAATCTATGGGGGCACTTCAAACACCCACTCCTTAATGCTCCTCTTATAGAGCAGGTTCTAAAGCCATGTCTACAGATGCCTGTGCATCCTTCTACAGGTCACAAACTCAATCCTCTCCATCTAGAGGATATTTCAGAGGCAACTACAGGGGTAACAACTTCAAGGGTCAGTGCAAAGGTACACCAACCCGTAATGCCCCATTCGGCAACAAACAGTGACTCTCTTATCCTTCCCCCGGATCATTCTACACCTGTTGATGGTCGATTACAGCAGTTTCTTCCCACCTGGCAGTCCATAACCTTGGACCGGTGGGTGTTGGACATTGTGCAACAAGATTATTGTCTGGAGCTTATCATCACTCCTCCCAGTATTCCACTTTGCATCCACAGCCTCTCTCTGGAACATCAACAACTGCTCAAACAGGAAGTGCAAACTCTCTTAGTCAGGGGAGCTGTAGAGCCAGTTCCTCTACAACATCAAGCATCAGGGGTTTACTCCCTGTACTTACTTATTTCCAAAAAGGACGGCTCCCTATGGCCAATTGCATATCTTCAGCCTCTGAATCACTAAATACTATCAGTGCACTTCCATATGGTCACACTTCAACAGGTGCTTCCACTTTTACAGCAAGGCGACTTCATGTCAGCATTATAGGACGCATACTTTTACATTCCCATTCACCCAGTACATCACAAATACCTCCAGTTTGTGATAGCAGGAAAACACTCCCAATTCAAGGTCTTTCCATTCGGAGTCACCACTGCACAAAGAGTGTTCAGCAAATGCTTAGCAGTGGTAGCAGCGCATTTACACAGACAGAACATTCATGTCTTCCCATACCTAGATGACTGGCTTATCAAAGGTGGTATGCACCTTCTGTGTCGTCAACACACTCAGATTACCATACACCTCCTACATCAACTGGGGTTCACTATGAATGTTAAAAAGTCCCATCTTCAACCTTCACAATTGCAACCATATCTAGAGGCTATGCTCAACACTCAATAAGTTTTAGCCTATCCAAATGCAGCCAGATTTCAAAATTTTCATACACTGCTACCACAATTTCAAGCCAATCAATACACAGTCAAAACTTTCATGCGTATGTAAGGAATGATGGCATCATGCATCACCATAATCCCTCATGCAAGACTGAACATGCTTCCTCTACAAGATTGTTTGGCACGACAGTGGACTCAGTCACAGGGTCGAGTGGACGATCAAGTGTTAATAGACCGCCGCACTCATCACTATTTGCAATGGTGGAACACAAAATGTGTTAAATGGGCGGCCCTTCATCGACCCTGTTCCATAGGTCGTGCTAACAGCAGACGCATCCCTTACAGTGTGGGGTGTTCACCTACAATCTCTAACAGTTCAGGGTCTCTGGGACACCAAACACCAGAATCTCCATATCAACTACCTAGAGCTTCAAGCTGTTCACCTAGCTCTGAAAGCATTTCTACCTCACCTCATAGGCAAGGTTGTCTTAGTCTGGACGGACAATATGACAGCCATGTACTATGTACAAAAATGGGGGGGGGGAAACACACTCTACAGTTGTCACGCCTCTCTCAGACTATTTGGCGTGGGGCAATACATCACAAAATCTATCTGTTAGCAGAACATCTTCCGGGTATGGACAGAAATGTTGCCGACCTCATTAGGATGTGGCAACAAGTCCACAAGTGGGAACTCCACCCCCAAGTTCTCCTCCCATACTTCCACAAGTGGGGGTTTCCACAAATAGACCACTTTGCGACCGCAGAGAATGCAAAATGCCCAAACTTTGCCTCCAGGTTCCCCCTCCCCCCCTCCCCCTCCCCCCCCCCCCCATCCAAAGGCAATGCACTATGGATGAGTTGGTCAGAGATATTTGCCTACGCTTTTCCTCCTCTCCCCCTTTTTCCATTTCTGTTTCGGAGGCTCAGGCAAACGTCTCTCACCTTCATCCTGGTGGCTCCCACATGGGCTCGTCAACCGTGGTTCACCACACTACTTGAACTTTCAATATTCCTCAAGAGAAGCCTCACCTTAACCCCGAACTTCTCATTCAGAACCATGGCGAAATCAGTCATCCAAACCCAAAGGAGCTAAACCTTGCGATTTAGCTCCTGAAGTCATAAAATTCGGGTACCTAAATTTGCCACCAGAATGTATGACCATTGTTAAGGAAGCACGTAAGCCTACCTCTAGAGCTTGTTACGCAGTCAAGTGGAAAAGATTTGTTTTTTACTGTTCTAACCAAAAAATTGTTCCACTTAATGCATCTGTACAAATATTTGTTACGTTTTGGATCTACAGCGCTCTGGCCTTGCTTATAGTTCCATACGTCTCCATCTTGCGGCAGTGGCTGCCTATCTACAAAACAGGCAACACTTATCCTTATTCAAAGTGCCTGTTATTAAGGCTTTCAGGGAAGGCCTTAAAAGAGTAATACCACCCAGAGTCCCACCTGCAGCTGCGTGGAATCTCAATATTGTTCTCACAAGGCTTATGGGTCAACCCTTTGAACCATTACACAATTGCCCCCTCCAATTTCTGTCTTTGAAGGTTGCTTTCTTAAATGCCATCACTTCTCTAAGGAGTGTCAGTGAGCTCCAGGCACTAACTTTAGAAGAACCATTTTTCCACCTACTTAGGGATAGGGTGGTTCTGCGTACCAACACAAAATTCCTTCCAAAGAGAGTGTCCCCTTTCCACTTTAGCCAATCAGTTAAATTACCTGTCTTCTTCCCTCAACCAGATTCTGTTGCAGAAAGAGCTCTTCATACACTAGATGTCAAAAGAGCATTGATGTATTATATTGACAGCACAAAAGACGATTGCAAAACAACTCTTTGTTGAGTTATCACCCCCTCATAAAGGAATGCCCATTTCAAAATCAGCCATTTCCAGATGGATTGTTAAATGTATTCAAACGTGATATATCAAAGCCAAAAGAACCTGGTCTATACCCCCTAGAGCACACTCTACTCGTAAAACAGGGGCATCCATGGCTTTCTTGGGGGAACATCCCCGTAGCTGACATTTGTAAAGCAGCTACATCTACACCACTCACTTTCACTAAGCACTATTGTGTGGATGTTCTAGCACGCTAACAAGCTAATGTAGGACAGGTGGTGCTACGTACACTTTATCAAACAACTGCAACATCCACTGGTTAGCCACCGCTTTTAGAGGTCACTGCTGTACAGTCTATGCAAAGCATGTATATCTACAGCCACACATGCCTCCAACAGATTATGTACCCTGTACGTATCTGTTCTTGGCATGTAGTGCTGTAGATTCACATGCGCCCACCCTCCTCCCCGGACACCTATGGTTATTGCAGTTCTTATCTATACTTTCATATACATGGACATCTCTTTACTAATACTTGTACTCCATTCTCACCCTCTTGCGGGATAACAATCTAACAATTAAGTCGATGCCCATTCGCGCTATTACCAAGAGGAGGAGTCACCTCACCTCGTGACTCGAAAGGCTTCTTCAAAGGAAAACAACTTGCACACATCTGGACCCAATACTAGGAGGAGTACGCAAGCATGTGAATCTACAGCACTACATGCCAAGAACAGAAGCTTACAGGGTAAGTAACCTAATCCTTTTGTCTGATGGTTGTTCAAGCTTGAACCTTAAAAGGGTTACCCCACAATAGTATTTTCCTTTCTTTGAATTCCATTAAATAAATGTGGCACAAGCGGCTATTATTCCTGTCAATTGCAGACATGCTGTTACAGCACTATTATTGCAACAAGGACTCCTGTTGGAGGGGGAGATGTTACCCTTGTGGTTGAGGCCCACAAAGCATAAAAAAGAGAGGAGTTCTAATCTTGCTTTCACTTTACTGCAGCCGATGGCACTACACAGACATTTCATACTTACACTCCAGTGGCCTTACCAGGCCAGTACAACGTTTATGAAGATTTAGACCACTGACGTATCAGGAACACCAGAATCGGTTCCAAGGCACCCTCCCACATCTACTACATAATGTAAAATAGATCCCCTCAGCAATGAGGGAGTGACCTGGCCAGTCCTAGCCGGCTACACACCCTACCCAAACTTAGCACCATTAAATGTTGCAGACCTCCGTACTCTTTACACAGGTATAGTTAGACTGTAGATGTATTTAATGAGTTTGTTATGCTTACAATAACCGCTACCCACGTGAGGACTATTTAAGCTGAGCAGCCTGTTACCTGTGCCTGCAATTAACCCAGTAACCTCTAACCCAATTATGGGTAAAGTTCCCACCAGATGGGGGGGCGTGGCCAGGCAACATGGCCGACAGGACGTGAGCTCCAGAGGCTCCCGGCCGGCCGCATAATCCTGCAATTATCCTGCAAGCGAGCACCCTCGGGTGCCATCCGACGACTAGGGGGGGGCTCCCGCTGTTGTGGGGGTCCTGCAGGAGAGCCTGGAGCCCTGAAGGTCCGGCGCAGACAACAGAACTCCTGAAACGGGCCGTCCGGCCTAAATCGGCCTGCGCAAGGCCCGCACGGCCTAGCTGGAAACTGGCGAAGTTCACTGGCGTCCGGGGGGGGGGGGACCCTAGACATGGAGAGGCCTTAGACATGGAGAGGCCCTGAACTAAGCGGCCACCCCGAGCAGGTGACTGAGCGGAGAGTGCTGAGAGGCTGCATGCTGCCTGCCCACGAGCCTTGGACCAGGACTCTGGGAGGTGGGTGCCGCTTGTACATGCCTGATGCGAGGACTGTGCCGGCCTGAAGGGTGAGAGAGATCGGCATAGGAGCTGAAACCGAGCTGCGCCAATCCGGTGACTGCCCTGCACCTGCCCCGCTGTGACTGGAAGGGCGAGACCGGTGGACGCCCGCGGCCCGGGGGGGCTCGGGGCATCGGCGGTGAAGGGCCTGCGGAGTGGCCGAAGCAGAGAGGTCTGCAGACACAGAGAGATCCTGCGCCAGGACTGCTGCTGGCCCGGTGAGAGAGGGTGCGACGAGGTGAGCAGTCGGGGCCTGCCCAGAGCGCCAGGAATCAAGACCGCTCCTCGGGAGGGAGGGATCGGACTAAACCGAGTGGCCGGATCGGGACCGAGAGAGAGCCCTGGGGCGAAGCTACTGGTGGCCTCTCCCTGCGGCTGGAGGACGAATAAGTAGCCATGAAGAGAGTTGTGGGGGCCCTGATTTGAAGGCGAGGGGGAGCCGCGAGAAGCACTGGAGCTGGGGCGGGCCCTGCCGCCCGAGACGTCTTGATCCTGACTGGGCTTGTGCCGTGCCTGAGAGTGGCATGCTCGGCCCGTGTCGGGGGGCTGGATCGGGTACCTGGAGCCCGGGAATGATTTTGTTGGTGGGTTCACCCTGTGACAGGAAGCCAGAGGAGAAGCCTGTCGAAGAGCGGCTGGGGCCCCGATCGGGAAAAGCACTGGGGCCTTGAGGGCAACAGTAACAAGAGGAGCCCTGCCTGCTGGAGCGCCTCACCCCTGTCCGGGCCTGGAACTGCGTGGCCCACACAAGCGGCGGCGAGGGACCCAAGCGATCCGGCCATAAGAGGCCCCGGTCGGGGGAGACGCAGGCCAGGAAACTACTGCGTGGGTAGGGCGAGCTGCAGACTGAGGCTAACTGCTTGAGGCGGTGGGGCCCCGCACACCTGCAGTCCTGGGCTGGCCGCTTGCCTGGTCTCCGGCAGATAGTAACTAATTTGTGGAGTGATTGGGGGACAGGCTCATTCCGCCGGTCATAGGGTCCGCGGAAGTCGGGGAGAGCCGAGTAGGCCCGAGAGAAAGACGGGAGATGGACCTGCTGTAGCTCCGGCGGGCAGGTGGAGGTAAAAGCTAAAGCCCGGGAGCGACACTGCGGGGGCCCCCTGCACGGACAAAATTAACTGGACATACTGGGGAAGGACAAACATGCCTGTGTGTCCACCCCCAAAGCGATCACCCAATACTCCACCCAGTGTCTGCCCACGCAACGGATCACAAGGCAGACGGGCCCCGATGGGGACAGTGAAGCTGCCAGCGAGCCGTCACGAGCAGAGATTCTGGCAGCTATCCAGGGGTCCAGAACCGCCTTGGAGAAGCAGATTGAGACTGCCTCAATAGACGTGAACTTACTCAGGGCAGACTTATGCAAGGTCGCTGACAAAGTATCGACGGTGGAGGGCGACATCATACAGCTCCAAGGTGAGGTGGCGGCCCTAAAACAGCAGGTGACACAGTTGTCCAAAACCATGGGGGCACTGGAACGTTGAGCTGAGGAGGCGAAGGGCTGGGTGCGCCGCAGCAACATCAGAGCCCTGGGGATCCCAAAACGTGCTGAGGATGGCAAAACCGAACGCTTCCTAGAACACTGGATACGCACCAAGTTGTGCCCTAGGGGGCTTTCGGAGGTGTTTGTTGTGGAGAGGGCGAACAGGACGCTGGTACCCCCACTGCCCCCGGGGGCCCCACCCAGAGCAATAATTGCCAAAATCCTCAATTACCGGGTTAGAGACTGTATCCTTCAAGCAGCACGGGAGGCTCCGGACTTAACCTTTGAAAACTCAAAAGTGTCTGTCACCCCGATTACCCTAGACAGGTCCAGGAGCAGAGAAAATCATTCCTTGGAGTGAAACAGAAGCTCCAGGAACTGCACCTACAATATATTATGTTGTTTTACCCTGCCCCTGCCAAGCAGAAGGTGATCTCGCCTGCGTAGGACCTGCTCAACGGACAGCGACCCACCGGAGCGAGAGAGAATTACGGTGGGCGACGATGGAACTATGCAGCTGGAGCCCCTGGGCCCGGGTGACTCCCCACCGCAGACGTCGGGGGGGGAACCTTGGCATTGGAAGCAGTACCTGCCACCCTACTCCAAACGAACGAAGTGATCCAGGAGACCATCATTCACTCCGCCATGTCTTCCCCTGGAATGGGATGATAGACATACCTCAGTACACTGGGACTCATTGCCGGTAGGCAAGCATGTACTGCATCACTAGGGGATAACCAGCCGCGTAGGCGCGGGGGGGACTTGCAGCAGGGGTATGGGGGGAATTTCAGGGAGATGAGGGGTAGGTGATTGCTGTGTGGCAGGTACTCTGCCGGCACAAAGACGCTCAGGGAGGCTGTAGACCAGAAACTGATGAGCCTATCCTAGGGTGGTGACCGCAGGATTGGTATCCTGACTCTAGCGGTCGGGCAAGGCGGGAGCCTGCAATTGTTCAGGGGAAGTTCAACGGTCCCGTTTGGTCTGATGGGGCAGCTGTGCACGTCCTGGCACAAGCAGGGGAAGGGCTTAACTGTATGCACTGTTGCAGGGCAATTGCCAAGGGGAGGGGGAAGAGTTACTGGGGGGAGTTCACATTGCATGTTTATATGTTAGTTAAGCAGCATACAGCAGGTAAGCCGACTACGCGTGAGATGGAGCAGGGGCACACCAAGACAGTACACCACAGGGACAATGGGGACTAAGATCATGAGTTGGAATGTAAGAAGGCTGGGCAAATGCACTAAGAACTATAGGGTCGTATCATTTCTCCAAAGGCATCAAGTATCGGTGGCATGTCTGCAGGAAACCCACATGGATGAGGCAGGAGCCCAGAGGCTTGCGAAAAAATGGAGGGGACATCTTTCACTCATCATATTCTACTTATACCAGGGGGGTGCTCGTGTGGGTGGCCCCAGGGACTGCGTTCGTCTTGCAATACATGGAGGCGGACATTAATGGGTGATATATTCTACTAAGAGTAAAACTGGATGGTAGGGAATTGGCAATACTAAATATATACGCCCCAAATGTTGACGACCCAGACTTCTACCACGCCCTTCAGGAAGTACTGGTGTCAGAACTGGAGGTGCCTTTTATCTTGGTGGGCGATTTCAATTGTGTGTTGGACCCCGAGCTTCATAGGTGCCTATCTCGGAGGGGGACAGAACCACGAATGACGGAGAAACTCGGGGAGGTCATGGGGAACCTAGGGGCACAGGACATTTGGCACCAGAGACACCTCACCCAGGGGATATACACATGTTACTCCACCACACACAACACCCACAGTAGGTATCGATGGGGTGCTGGTAGCGAACCCGGATCCAGATATGTCTATTGGGACGGCCCATCAGGCCCGGTTCCTCTCAGATCACTCCCCGCTTGCTTGCACGGTCTGCTTGGGCCCCCAGCCCGACGCCTGTGGGTCTGGAGGTTGCAGCCAGAGGTATTGGACGATCCGCTTGGTAAACAGCACATAGAGGGAGCACTGGCAGATTACATCGAGGGCCACAAAGTGGGAGGCCCTAAAGGCTGTGGTGAGACGAGCCTGCCTTAGCTTGACGTGTGGGGTTCACAAGCAACTCCAAAGGGAGTTGAGGACAGAGGAGGCGGCATTGTTGGAGGCACAAATCCGGGACTGCTCGGCCTCATTAGAGGAGACTAGGGAATGGGATATTAGGACACGCATATGCGCTATCTGGGACAGGCTAGATATATATACTCTTAGCCAATACCGACAGCGCTTACACAGGGAGGCGGACAAATCAGGCCGCTTAATAGCTTGGACACTCAGAAGGGAACAAACCCCCGACCCAATAGTGGTGCTGCGCACGCCTACAGGCGCAATGGTATACTCCGAAGCAGCAATACTACGGGCCCTCCGAGTCTCACCTCCAGACCGTCTATATGGCAGACCCGACAGTGAGTGAAGAAGCTTATCTCCCTTACCTGCAGACCCTGACCCTGAAGACACTCTCCGAGCAGTCCAGGGAGGACCTTGAGGCCCCGCTCTCCATCGAGGAAATACAGTCCACATTACAGCCGCTCCCAGGAGCTAAGTCCCTGGGTAGCGACGGTTACCCCCCTGAATTCTACCGGGCCTACGCGGGCACGTTGACCCGAGCTCTACTGCAAGTATATGTGGAGGCCTTCCAGAAGGGTATCCTCCCTCCCACTATGAGGCAGGGGGAAATATGCATGATCCTGAAGCCGGGAGGGGACAGCCGCAAACCCTCATCATATCGCCCAATCACCATGATCAATACGGACACAAAAATATTGTGTAAACTATTAGCTTCCCGCCTGGGTCCACACATGCCGCACCTTGTACACGAGGACTAATGTGGCTTCATACCGGGCCGTAACACGGCAATGAACCTGCGCCGACTCAACCACATTATGCAGGAAGTGAGAGACCAAGAGGAAGAGATGGCATTCGTGTCTATAGTCCTGACTAAGGCTTTCGACACAGTAGACTGGGGGTATCTCTTGGAGGCCCTCCGGGTAGTGGGGTTGGGCTCCAGATTCCGCCGGTGGGTTCAACTCTTGTACATTGAACCGCGGGCTCGGGTGAGACTGGGGGGTGGGGATCGTTCTGAGAAGTGGGTGCTGGGACGGGGCACCCGCCAGGGGTGCCCGCTCTTGCACCTACTATTTACCGTGGCCATTGAGCCGTTGGCAGAGCAGGTGAGAGCGGACTTGGGCTGTTGGGGAATCCGGGTGGGGACACGTACCATATCCTCTCCTCATAAGCAGACAATGCGCTCTTCTATTCAGCTTGCCCCCGGGTAGCCGTCGCAAAGCTGCTGCGCCACCTGGATAGGTTCGGGGAGGTCTCGGGCCTGAGACTCAACTGTAACAAATCACTGCTCTTCCCGCTGGCAGGTATGACTGCGGTAACCTTGGGGGACCTCCCAGATTTAGAGCTTCGAAGGGAACAGGCAAGTTTTAGATATCTGGGGGTCCAGATTGCGTTGACCAATGCCCAGGCAATGGCCCTGAACTTGGACAGGACCCTCGCGGCCCTGCAGTGTTCGATGAATTTCTGGACTACCCTCCCGCTGTCCTTAATGGGCAAGCTTGCTATTTCAAAGATGGTAATGCTCCCTAGGTGCCTTTATGCGCTCCAGAACTCGCTCTACCCGATCCCGACACGAGTATTCAAGCAACTGAACACGATCCTGACCTCATTACTGTGGGCGGGGAAGATAAGTAGAGTAGCTCTCAACCCCCTGACACGTAGTTAGGAGGAGGGGGGCCTGGAAGCCCCACGCTTTCATTTATACTCCTATGCCGCCCAGCTACAGCCATCGCCTCGTTGGATGACAGAAGGGGATAACTGAGAAAAACGACTGTTGGCGGGCAGGGCGGTCCCAGGGGCCCTCCAGGTAGCGCTGATAAAGGGCGGAGGGGGACCTCCCATATGTAGTGCGACAAACGGCGAGCATTTGGCAGCGGTTTGCAGAAAAAGTGCTATGTCGGGTGCCGTTTCATAGAGAACTGCCCATTTGGATCCTGGCCCCCATCAGAGAGATGGAAACGCACGTCTTTTCAGGCCTGGAGGGACGGCGGGTGTGTGGTCCTCTCAGACCTTTTCCCGAATGAGACTTTCAGAACATATGAACAGGCAAGCGAGAGTTTTGCTCTTAGGCAGGGTCCTTATCTGCAATACAGTGGAATTCAGGAAGTAGTTAGGGTCACCTGGCGGCAATATCCGCACATCCCCCAACCGACACATACATTATTCTGCTTACATGCGGATCCGACCGCAGGCTATCTCTCCTATACAAAGCCATGAAGCGGGACTCCTCTGCCCCGGCACCACCGTCAAGGGATGCTTGGGAAAGGGACCTCGGTACACAACAGGGCGAGAAGGCCTGGGCGACTATTAGTGATCTCACACATACAGTCTTCTGTAATGCTTGGTTCAAACTGATTCACTTCAATTTCTTACACCGCACTTACCTTGAGACGCATCTCCCACAACAAGGATGGTAAATGTCCCAGGTGCGCTGCTGAAAGCGCAAACTTTATGCACCTCGCGTAGGAGTGTCCTGAGGTGAAGCAGTTCTGGACGCGGGTGGCGGAAAAGATACGCATAGTCACAGGTCACCCGCTTAGGGTGGAACCGTTGCAGTGCCTATTGGCCAATATACATAGACCCAAAAAACTGTAACTGCCCTACAAATTACTTCAGTTGATGCTTGTCTTGGCCAGACGTAGGGTGGCCATAACGTGGATGGGAGAGAAGTCCAAACATGGTAATGTGGCTCAGAGATACCAGGGAGTGGGCGTTAACCGAGGAAACGCACATGAAACTAACACGCAAGGATGAAGGGCTACAGGCAGACCTCACGGAGTGAAAGGTACTGTGCAGTACAGGGCTGCCAGCAGGAGAGGGAAGGATGGAACAAAGTGTATCTGAGAGCAGCGGGAGTGACACAGGGGAAGAGGAAAGCCGAGGGTGGGTGAGGGAGAATAGTTATAAGTGTTTGCCCTATGGCAAAATGTCCTAACCTGATGTGCTGCATGTTATTGTAACGTAAGCCAGCAATTCTGTGGAATCCAAAAGACTTTATGTTGATATCAGCTTTGAAACTCAGCGATTGAGGGACTTACATGACGCTGTATGCTGTAATGTTGGTATGTGTTTTAATGTCATGAAAAAAAAAAGTTTACACAAAAAAAAAGTTCCCACCAGACGGGAGGAAATTCCATTCATAATTGCACAAAAAACAAACCAGCAAATGTTATGGGTCTTTCCCTTCCTTTTTCTACCTTTTACGCACAAGCACTTTATATTGAGCACATGGTTATGGTTCTTGGAACAACCAATGTATGAAAATAGTAGATGCATAGCATTAATATAAATTGAAATTTATGTTTTGGAATAATATCGAATTCTGATTTTTTGACTCAGTTGTTCTCTTCCTGTTATTTTATATATCTTTTTAAAGTATGAATCAGGATAGTTGAATTGTTCTATCCTTTCTGTCCATCAGGACCATTGTTTTCTATATTGCATTGTACCCAGGTGCTTCAGATTTTTTTGGGTTACCCCAGTACTTTGTCATGGCCATTTATACCATAACACATGGTACACCATCTATTGCTGTTGTGCCTGAAGTGCTAAAACAATTTCAAAATGAATAAAGGGATGCCCCTGCCCTGGGTTTGGGGTTAAAATTAATAGGCAATTATGCCACAGTTTCGTCAATTATTTTAAGTAATATTAAAGGGGAGGCAGCAGCACTGGCAGTACGCCAACGCCTCGCGCAGATTCCTATTGTGGATAAAGAGGATGACTAACCAAAAATTATTGCTGAAATGTATACATCTATAGGTCGAGATAATTTGAGAGCCAGACCTAATAAGTCGCAGCTTAAAGGCAATTCCAAAAAGTCCAAGCAAGCACCTGAGTCTTCTAAAAAAAAAAAAAAACGCTGGGACAAACAGAAAAATAAGGATAAAACTAAATACACAGGGTGGATCTCCACAACCGGAGCCCACTGACAAACGTTATAATTTACGTAACTGTGATACACTTAAGCAGCCTAATAAGTATCAGTATGCCGATACACATCCTTCTCGTTCCTTTAAGGATTCTCCTGACAAACGCTCGGAGAGAGGGGGGACGACCAGAGCACAGGCCCAAAGAGTATGTGAAACCGAGAAAGAAAAAAGTGGCAGGTGTTTCTACCAGATATGCCACACTTATTGAGAACACTCCTTCAGAACAAGACGTGGGCATTGACACTGTTAGACAGTGCAGCAGAGGTCATGATAGTTCGTCAGAATCTTCAAGAATTTCTGGTTTGAAGAGCAACTAATGAATTTATTCAAGTTGAAACACCAGATCAGCGGGTTAGCCCTCCCGACAGTCAGTATGATTTGGACATCCAAATTGAGGGTGACACACCGCTTACTACTAAAGTAGTATTCTGGGGAAATTTAACAACCACCTATGACATTCTCCTGGCTGAAATAGATTGGCGGCCTGAGTTTGTTAGAAAAGTTCCTCAAGGGGAAGATGTAATAATACCTTCCTGCTCGGTTATTGTTCATGACGTTGTCAAACAAGCATATGATGCAGAATGGGCCCTTGCACAAGTCCCGGCATTATACCACAATCATTTTGGCTGGGATAAGGACTCGCCTTATCGTGTTATACCCATAAGGTCCAGCCCGCACGTGCAACCACAATATCCAATAAGGAATAAAGCAAAATGCCCGGTTAGGGAAATTCTCTTACAATTAGCATATTAAGGTGTAGTCAAGCCTTGTATTTCAGCAATGAACACAACATTATTTCCAGTGGTGAAACCGGATCATTCCTATCATTTAGTATTAGACTAGAGACATTTAAACACTCACACATGCACTTATGCAATTCAAAATTCACACAGTGCAGCACTAATGAACAACATAGTATGCAAAAAATACAAAACCACTTTGGACATTTCCAATGGCTTTTTCTGCCAAAATATAGTGCCGGAAAGAAGGGATTAAATTGCGTTTTATGCTTTAGGAGTCCAGAGAAAAATCTATGGCCTTCCTCAGGGATATAAGAACAGCCCTGGACTGTTTTCTGCCCAAGAAATGTCAATTCTACATGGCATTGACCCAGAAGCATTGTCCTACTTTGATGACATATATCTCACAGACGATGACTTAAACACACACTTAGCCAGAGTGGATCGCATAGTTTTGGGATTTGCTGAAGATGGCTACAAATTCAACTTTCAAAACAAAAATATCGTATCACAGTATCCTATTCTTGGGATAGGATTTGTCAAATGAAAGCAAAAGCCTTGCTCCATGTTTCTTGGAGAAATGTGCCCTCTTACAACCACCAAACAGCATCAAAAAGCTACACTCTGTTAGGCTTTCTCAACTTTAGTAGAACATACATACCAGATGATGCATAATGGGTTATATCATTGTCTGACTTAATCCGTACTGATTTTTCTGACAAACATTGAACTTCAGACAATACTGATATTCTTGGAACACTGCAAACTGACATGCTTCAATCTAGACACTTACACACCTGTGCCAACACAACTAACTTGGTTATCTGCAAAATTGCGGGATCTAATGGCTACACATATGTCACCTTTAACGAGGGTGATACTGTGCCGATTGCTTATAAATCACATTTCTACTCCAATGCTGAAATGAGTTTTGCATCAACAGAAACAATACTGACTGCAGTTCAGTCAGCGGTTATAAAGGAAAGAGCGTTGGCTCAGGGAAAAAGCATAATTGTGGTGACTACCGTCCCAGCCTTAGAGGCTGTCACCAAGGCAAGCATTCCTAATGCAAAAGCCTTGCATCCAAGATGGATATAATGGGCCACCGCCTTAACAGCTACTGATGTTGACTAGGTCTTTGACCATACCTTGCAAAAGCAATAATTCTTCTAATATGAACAAGAATACCCTGTGCCCAGTGACTTTTTGCTTCTTGATCAATATGATTATATAATATATACTGATGGTTCAGCTTAGTCTGCAATAGGCACCAAGCAACAATATTCTGCTGCATGCGCAGCAGTAAGCGGCATCATGAAAAATTGAGAATTCCATCAACAAAAAACATTTACATAATCTTTAGGGGATTGTACCGCTCAGCCGGCTAATCTAAAAGCTTTAATTCTGGCACTAAAGAATACGGATCCTGAATTCCCCCCACTTAGTGTGTGATTTCGTATTACTGTGTCCAGTCTTTCAATGAACACTTACATTATTGGCGCTTGAATGGGTTCAGAGATTCTAAAAGAAACACTATCAAGCATAAACGGCTTTGGGGAAAGGCGGCATATCTTCAAGATTGCTTGCCACGGGCTAATGTAATTCATACATTGAGTCATCAGTGTGTTAGACTACACGTAGGGAATTCACTGGCTGATGAAGCTGCCAAATCAGTGGTTCAAGTTGCTGCTCGAATTACTCGTTCACACATGAGGGTGGATGAGCAAATCATGGTTGCTGTCAATGCTTCACGCAATGACACTCCATTACCTATAAAATATCCAGCAAAATACTCCTTATCTACTGAGTGTCCAAAACATACCTTTTACTTGCATTCTCGGAGTGGGGGATTGAGCGATATCCAACTAGGACTGCAGGCTAGAATTAATCATAGCTGCTCATTACGATTTTGCGGCTGCCCAAGCAGGTGTGGCGGCTACAGTTTCCTTACTACAGAAACGCTATTGATGGCATGGTCTGTATAAGCAGAATAAACAATATGCCCTTAGCAGTAACATTTGCCAGCAAATTAAAATTTCCGCTGCAGCCCGCCCACCGCAGACACCCCTCATAGTCTCAAACCCTTGACATGTCTATTTGGATCACTGCAGACCTCTAAATTCAGATGGTGCGCTCAAATATTTTCTTTTGGCTGTAGATTCATGTTCTAGATTCATATAGGTATTGCCACATCGATCGGCTGATGCTCAAACTGTTGTTTAAGATTTGCAAGTCTTTATCGGACATATGCAGAAGCAGCGTTCCACTTGGACTAGGGCCCAGCGTTTGCCTCTAAGGTTTTCCAGGATACCATGCGAAAAGTGGGTGATGCTGTGCATTATTCCTTCCCCTATCATCCTGAGGGAAATTCAATAGTGGAAAGCAAAAAAGGTGACTTTAAGCAGTGCATAACAGCAAGAGTATTAAGTTTAGGTTGTATTTGGATCGATCACTTGTATGGAGTCCAAAGAGCTTTAAATAATCTGCTTAGATGATCCTGGAGTGTGGCTGTACTCCCTACAAAGTCCTGTTTGGGTGCAGATGTATGTTCCAGATCTCGACAACCCTGGCACAGTGGCAGCAGACACGCCTTTTGACATCAATTAATGTTTAGCTGTCTTACAGGAACTACAAGACTTCCGAGGAGAGCGCTATAATGAAATTTACAAACGTTCTGCCAGTAACTAAGTGAAGGAGCAACCAGCAACTACTGGCTGGATTACTAAAGTTGGGGATCTAGATTGAGAAAAGATAACAAAGAAAATAATTTGCCCCATCATAAAGAGCACCAGTGTCAGTCCATGGCATTCAATGTACGAGAACTGGGATTTTGTCACTGCTTGCTGGTTGTAGAACAAATGGTTTGTTTCCATATAGTTTATCAAACCACACCATGTGGCCAGTCCTACACAGTAGGTCACGAGAGCTCCTTGGTAGTTACCTGCCTCATTTCACTGCCATACAGGAAATCCCTCTATAAGTATTAAATAATACAAATACTGATTCTCCCTGGCTGGGGACTTCAGATGTTGAACCTTTCTACTTCCTGCTACTACAACTAATACAGGATGCACATCAGATGTGAATTTACAGTTTTCTACTGCTAACGACTACGTTATTTATTACCAACCACCTTTGGAGGTGTCTACCAGTTCTTCTTTAGCATGTGAGGTCCCGGTTTTTGCACAGAGTGCCTCTGGTTACTTTGAGACATAGAAGAGTTTTCTTCCGATTCCTCGCATACTTGCCTACATGGTGTACGTGTATTTCTTTTCTGGCTGAAACAGACTTATCTGATGCCTCCATGGTCCTATATTTGGATTTCCATTTCACTGCTTTTCCTATTGGTTTAGATATTGTTGCTCGGATATGAATTTACCTTAAATAAATGAAAAGGCAAGAGGTGTTTGGCAAAACAGGAACAAGTTGGTTTAATTAAACGCTGTGGGCGGGAGAGCCTGGACAGAATGTGTCTGCTCAAAATCTCTCGATGTACAAAGTCTTGGCCGGCAACTTATACAGTTCATGAGGTACAATAAAATGTTCTCTACATTCCAAAAGAGCATCTTAGTCGTAAATCAATCACATGTGTGCATCTGATAAGGACACAGATGGCTCTCTACCTTGGGCAGAATGAATTTGGACCAGTGTGTATATGTCCAGATGTCCAGTATGAGGAGCACATGATCGATACTTGTGGTGTGCATGTTGTGTCCTGATTGGTTGAGTGTACCGATCTACATGTGGTATCGAGCTTTGTGGTATTTCTGAGGAACACAAACCTTTGGCCAAATGGGTTTTATTGGGGCCAATTACCTTTGGACTTGTTTGTGGTGCAACTATCTATCTGTGGAATCGACCTGGGTTTTCTCTGGGTGCATGTTTGCCTGTAATTTACCACCCGTGACCTGTTACTCGATAATGGGATGGGTCGCAGGACCTGCCTGACCACGTATCTCTGACTTGAGTTTGATGGGGCGGTCACCCTGGGTGAATCAGACAGCAATGATGTGAGTTCATTAGAACTCCTAAGAATAATATGGCAGCCACTGGTATCATTTTTATCGACATTACCAACATTGTGCATACAGTTGTCGTCTTGCACATTTAAATCGTTCGTACTGGTGCAGTCAATGGTATGTTTACTTTGGTCTAAACGTACATTGACATTGTTCTGATTGGCAACAATAATATTATCGTACAAGCATGGATTACAACTTACATTGGTATCCCTATTGCTGATGTCGGCGCTGTTGTGCAGGCACAAGTTACAACATACATTGACGAGGTTATGTGGGCACAGGCTGTGGCATACGTTCTTATTGCATTTACAGATATTGCCTTTGTCGGACCTGCGCATATCCAGACATTCATTGACATCGTATTCACCCATCCCAATAATTGGATTTGTTACAGTATTTTTTTTGCTTCTGAATGGACATTACCTTCCAGGACACTCTGCTGTAGAACTGGTAGCTAAAGTGCTGAAGTCTCATTCTTTTTTACATAAAGTGCGAAGAGACCTTTACCTTGTGAACATTTTTGCATTTCCTCTCTCTGATGGAATTGTTTGGGATAAGGTCCCATTTGATATTTTGGTCCTACAGAAATCCCGCAGATTCCTTATGTATTTAAAATAGCTATGGACAAAATTATTACCCCAGGCTCCATCTCTGATAAATGGGATGATGAAACAGTCAAGAGTAAGACTTGTCTTATACAGTATATTAAACTGAATATATGTATTTAAATTCTGCTAATAATGGTGAAATGTTTTATCATCGCTATGCTCACCGCTATTTACACAGAGCTAGCACTCCACGTACAGTTTTCAATTATACACAATGGGAACATTGCCCGACACCACCAGTGGGTAGGTCAAAAACATATTTAAAAACATTTTCAGATTTTTCTGTTCACAACCCTTTAGACAGTTTCTTATTATTATAAGCTTACCCCTTCCCAAACGAAGAAAAATATATTGACCCAAACAAAATTCATTTATTCAGATTCATTTATTTCCCAGTTAGCCATACAAGGCTATAAATATTGGAAGGAAAACATTGATTTGAAATCAATTTGGGGAACGGGACACTGGCAAGTACAGGGCAGTGATGCTTTATTTAGAGCTCGTCAAAACCACAGATGCAAACAAACTGCACCAAAAAGTGCCTCATAGCCACCAATGTTTTAACTTTCCTTTTAACCTTCTATCACCTATTTTGGTAAAAATGCATTAATGTCATTGATTTGTATGAAAAGTATTTATGACTAAAGCACCTAAATAAACTACAGATTTCTGTCTGGCAAATGCCACAGGAACTAAAAGGGGACTAGCTCCTAGTGTGAGCCCATCAGCACCAGTAATGTGGGGTGGGGGGGGGGGAACATGCATTTTTTCCTCCCTCATTAAAATGCATTCACCATGATTAGTATCAACACAACATTTGATTGTGTGACTTTTCTATTAGTGGTGTTCATATTTATGGTAGCTCTATGCTACTAAAAGTATTAAATACAATGCATTACCATTTTCTTATATGTACACATACAAATATAATTAATATAGAAAAATGCAATCCCCAAGTATATTCAAGAGTTTGTTATTGCTGGTTTCGACTTTCATGTTGATAGTTTCATAACAAGAAAACATAGGCCCTCATTTAGAGCTTGGCAAACATGACACTCCACCACACGTGTGCCGGAATACTCTGTCCGCCAAACTGATGGTCCGCCCGTTCTATTTCGAGTCAGGCAAAATGTCATGTTTCGGAGTGTGGTGTCCTCGCTGGCTCCCCCAGCGGAACAGTTGAACTAACAGCCTGACAGACTTGTGGTGGTCAGTACCTCAGTCCACCCACACTATTTACGGTGGACATACTGAGCTACTTTTATTTGGCACTGCCTGAACAGGAAAAAAAAAATATATATATATCTCTATATATATATATATCTTATCTACTGGCGGTCGCCAGTAGATAGTTATGACCTATTTTCCATAGGAAATCCGCAACATTCTATCTGAAATAACGTTGGCGCCGGTTGACGAATCTTCGCGAAAGTTTCCAACTTGTTGGGGCGCTCCGGTCCGCTCCTATCCTGAAAGTCTCGGGGTGATTCGTCAAGCGGGGGCCGAGAAAAAAGGGGGGTCCCAAAACGTGTTTTCCCCATTCATTTTTCCATAGGAACCTTTAGTCGCAGCTACAGCCCGAACTGCTGAACGGAATTACACCAAATTTGGCAAAGAGGTAGCCCTTGGTTCAGACTCGTGCCTTTTGCTTAAATGGTGTAAATCCGTTCAGTAGTTCCTGAGAAAATCACAAGTAAAATCACGTATATATCTATGGCCGAGTAGGGTCCGCGTACCCTCCCGATCACGAGCTGCATGCTAATTGGCTGTCAACACTCCAAATCAGGAAGTGTTGGCAGCCATTTTGTCCCTTGGTAGAACCGAGGCACAGAAACAAGTGCGCAAAACGCACAAAGGGGGCAGGGTAGAAACACCCTGACCCAGGGGCGTAACAAACACCCCCGCAGCCCCCGCGGTGTGGGGGGGGCCCCCAGTCTTCAGTACATGAAGGGGGCCCCCTCAGCTCATCGGTAGAGAGCTGTTTGTCTCTTGCTCTAAAGCAGCTGCAGCAGTCTGCAGCCTGCTCTGAGCTCCTCGCGCTGCTGACCTAGGACTGAAGAGAAACAATGTAACAAGTTACATTGTTTCTCTTCAGTCAGAGCGCGCCAGGCCGGAAAAAGGATGGGGGTGGGGGCCCCCAGAGAGAGCATTGTGAATCTCAGGGTCGCTGGGGACACTGGGACATGCAGGCTGTGCATTCATCCTTTGCCTACTGCAGGGCCGGACCCTGCCTGCCTGTCAGAGATGTCCCGCCAAAGGACCGTCCTCCTGCTGCTGCTCTGGGCAGGGGTGGTGCGGGCCAGCAGCAAAGAGGTAAGAGTGGACAGGAGCAGGTGAGAAGGGTGCCTGCCAACCCAATCTATTTTTGTGGGGAAGAACGAAGTTTCTCCAGTTTTGCTAACAACTCATTGTTTTGTTGTTGTTGTATATTAAGACGAAAAACATATAATCAAGGTGTGCAGTCCAGGTATCCAGCGTAGAGAGAGAGTAGAGAGAGAGAGAGAGTAGAGAGAGAGTGGAGAGAGAGAGAGCGTAGAGAGAGAGCGTAGAGAGAGAGAGCGTAGAGAGAGAGAGAGCGTAGAGAGAGAGAGAGAGCGTAGAGAGAGAGAGTGGAGAGAGAGAGAGTGGAGAGAGAGACAGTGGAGAGACAGTGGAGAGAGAGAGACAGTGGAGAGAGAGCGTAGAGAGAGACAGTGGAGAGAGAGAGACAGTGGAGAGAGAGAGACAGTGGAGAGAGAGAGACAGTGGAGAGAGAGAGACAGTGGAGAGAGAGAGACAGTGGAGAGAGAGAGACAGTGGAGAGAGAGAGACAGTGGAGAGAGAGACAGTGGAGAGAGAGACAGTGGAGAGAGAGAGTGGAGAGAGAGACAGTGGAGAGAGAGAGACAGTGGAGAGAGAGACAGTGGAGAGAGAGTGGAGAGAGAGACAGTGGAGAGAGAGAGAGCGTAGAGGGAGAGCGTAGAGAGAGAGTGGAGAGAGAGAGACAGTGGAGAGAGACAGTGGAGAGAGAGAGACAGTGGAGAGAGAGAGACAGTGGAGAGAGAGAGAGACAGTGGAGAGAGAGACAGTGGAGAGAGAGAGACAGTGGAGAGAGAGACAGTGGAGAGAGAGAGACAGTGGAGAGAGAGAGACAGTGGAGAGAGAGTGGAGAGAGAGACAGTGGAGAGAGAGAGAGCGTAGAGGGAGAGCGTAGAGAGAGAGTGGAGAGAGAGAGACAGTGGAGAGAGACAGTGGAGAGAGAGCGTAGAGAGAGAGAGAGGAGAGAGAGAGTGGGGAGAGAGAGACAGTGGAGAGAGAGTGGAGAGAGAGAGAGTGGGGAGAGAGAGAGTGGAGAGAGAGAGAGTGGAGAGAGAGAGACAGTGGAGAGACAGTGGAGAGAGACAGTGGAGAGAGACAGTGGAGAGAGAGAGTAGAGAGAGAGCGTAGAGAGAGACAGTGGAGAGAGAGAGCGTAGAGAGAGAGAGTGGAGAGAGTGTAGAGAGAGAGAGAGAGTGGAGAGAGACAGTGGAGAGGGAGAGACAGTGGAGAGGCAGAGAGTGGAGAGGGAGAGCGTGGAGAGAGAGCGTAGAGAGAGAGCGTAGAGAGAGAGCGGAGAGAGAGAGAGAGTGGAGAGAGAGAGGAGTTAGAGAGTGGAGAGAGAGAGCGTAGAGAGAGTGGAGAGAGAGTAGAGAGAGAGCATAGAGAGAGACAGTGGAGAGAGAGAGACAGTGGAGAGAGAGAGAGACAGTGGAGAGAGACAGACAGTGGAGAGAGACAGTGGAGAGAGTGGAGAGAGAGCGAGCGTAGAGAGAGAGCGGAGAGAGAGACAGTGGAGAGAGACAGTGGAGAGAGTGGAGAGAGAGAGAGCGGAGAGAGAGAGTGGAGAGAGAGAGCGGAGAGAGAGTGGAGAGAGAGAGAGTGGAAAGAGAGAGTGGAGAGAGAGTAGAGAGAGACAGTGGAGAGAGAGAGACATTGGAGAGAGAGAGACAGTGGAGCGAGAGAGAGTGTGGAGAGAGAGAGCGTGGAGAGAGAGCGTGGAGAGAGAGCGTAGAGAGAGAGTGGAGAGAGAGAGTAGAGAGAGAGAGAGTGGAGAGAGAGAGTGGAGAGAGAGAGTGGAGAGAGAGTGGAGAGAGAGAGAGCGTAGAGAGACATTGGAGAGAGAGCGTAGAGAGAGAGTGGAGAGAGAGAGACAGTGGAGAGAGTGGAGAGAGAGAGAGTGGAGAGAGAGAGAGTAGAGAGCTACAGAGAGACAGTGGAGAGAGAGACAGTGGAGAGAGAGAGCGGAGAGAGAGAGAGCGGAGAGAGAGAGAGCGGAGAGAGAGAGAGCGGAGAGAGAGAGAGAGCGGAGAGAGAGAGTGGAGAGAGAGTGGAGAGAGAGCGTAGAGAGAGAGAGCGTAGAGAGAGACAGTGGAGAGAGAGTGGAGAGAGAGAGAGTAGAGAGAGAGACAGTAGAGAGAGAGAGTGGAGAGAGAGAGAGCGGAGAGAGAGAGAGCGGAGAGAGAGAGAGCGGAGAGAGAGAGAGCGGAGAGAGAGAGAGCGGAGAGAGAGAGAGCGGAGAGAGAGAGAGCGGAGAGAGAGAGAGAGTGGAGAGAGAAAGAGTGGAGAGAGAAAGAGTGGAGAGAGAAAGAGAGTGGAGAGAGAGAGGAGAGAGGGAGAGAGAGTGGGGAGGAGAGATAGAGAGTGGAGAGAGTGGAGGGAGAGAGAGACTGGAGAGAGAGAGAGAGAGAGACTGGAGAGAGAGAGACAGTAGAGAGAGAGTGGAGAGAGAGAGAGGGAGAGCGTGGAGACAGAGCTTTGAGAGAGAGCGTAGAGAGAGAGAGCTTTTAGAGAGAGAGAGAGAGAGAGTGGAGAGGGAGACCGTGGAGAGAGAAAGAGTGGAGAGAGAGAGTGGAGAGAGCATAGTGAGAGAGAGTGGAGGGAGAGAGAGAGTGGAGAGAGAGAGTGGAGAGAGAGAGAGCGTAAAGAGAGTGGAGAGAGAAAGAGTGGAGAGAGAAAGAGAGTGGAGAGAGAGAGAGAAAGTGGAGAGAGAGAGAGAAAGTGGAGAGAGTGGAGAGACAGTGGAGAGAGTAGAGAGAGAGCGAATAAAGAGAGTGGAGAGAGAGAGAGAGTGGAGAGAGAGCATAGAGAGAGAGAGTGGAGAGAGAGAGAGAGAGTGGAGAGAGAGAGCATAGAGAGAGAGAGTGGAGAGAGAAAGAGTGGAGAGACAGTGGAGAGAGAGAGGAGAGAGCGAGTGGAGAGAGTAGAAAGAGACTGACTGAGCGACTGAGATACTGACTGACAGACAGAGACTGACTGACTGAGAGACTGACTAACAGAGAGAGACAGATTGAGAGACTGACTGACTGAGGTAGAGAGAGACTGACTGACAGAGAGAGAGACTGACAGAGAGAGAGACTGACAGAGAGAGAGACTTAGAGAGAGACTGATTGACTGCGAGAGAGACTGACTGAGAGACTGACAGAGAGAGACTGACTGAGAGAGAGACTGACTGAGGTAGAGAGAGAGACTGACAGAGAGAGACTGACAGAGAGAGACTGACAGAGAGAGACTGACAGAGATAGAGACTGACAGAGATAGAGACTGACAGAGAGAGAGAGAAAGACAGATTGAGAGAGACTGACTGACTGAGGTAGAGAAAGACTGACTGACAGAGAGAGAGACTGACTGACTGACAGAGAGAGAGACTGACTGACAGAGAGAGAGACTGACTGACAGAGAGAGAGACTGACTGACAGAGAGAGAGACTGACTGAGAGAGACTGACTGAGAGAGACTGACTGAGAGAGACTGACTGAGAGAGACTGACTGAGAGAGAGACTGACTGAGAGAGACTGACTGACAGAGAGAGAGACTGACTGAGAGAGAGAGACTGACTGACAGAGAGAGACTGACAGAGAGAGAGACTGATTGACTGCGAGAGAGACTGAGAGACTGACAGAGAGAGAGAGAGACTGACAGACAGAGAGAGAGACTGACTGACAGAGAGAGAGACTGACTGACAGAGAGAGACTGACTGACAGAGAGAGACTGACAGAGAGAGACTGACTGAGAGAGAGACTGACTGAGAGAGACTGACTGACAGAGAGAGAGACTGACTGACAGAGAGAGAGACTGACTGACAGAGAGAGAGACTGACAGAGAGAGAGACTGACTGACAGAGAGACACTGACAGAGAGACTGACTGACAGAGAGAGAGACTGACTGACAGAGAGAGACTGACTGACAGAGAGAGACTGACAGAGAGAGACTGACTGAGAGAGAGACTGACTGAGAGAGACTGACTGACAGAGAGAGAGACTGACTGACAGAGAGAGAGACTGACTGAGAGAGACTGACTGACAGAGAGAGAGACTGACTGACAGAGAGAGAGACTGACTGACAGAGAGAGAGACTGACAGAGAGAGAGACTGACTGACAGAGACTGACTGACAGAGACTGACTGACAGAGAGAGACTGACTGACTGACAGAGAGACTGACTGACAGAGAGACTGACTGACAGAGAGACACTGACAGAGAGACTGACTGACAGAGAGAGACAGAGAGAGAGAGACTGACAGAGAAAGACAGAGAAAGAGACTGACAGAGAGACTGACTGATTGAGAGAGACTGACAGAGAGAGAGAGAGACTGACTGAGAGAGAGACTGACTGGCAGAGAGAGAAAGAGACTGACTGACTGAGAGACTGACAGAGAGAGAGAGACTGACTGACAGAGAGAGACTGACTGAGAAAGAGAGAGAGAGAAACTGACAGAGCGAGACTGACTGACAGAGAGAAATACTGACAGAGAGAAATACTGACAGAGAGAGAGACTGACTGAGAGAGAGAGACTGACTGAGAGAGAGAGACTGACAGAGAGAGAGAGACTGACAGAAAGAGAGAGACTGACTGACTAACAGAGAGACTGACTGACAGAGAGACTGACAGAGAGAAACTGACAGAGACTGACTGACTGAGAGAGACTGAATGACAGAGACACTGACAGAGAGACTGACAGAGAGACTGACAGAGAGACTGACAGAGAGACTGACAGAGAGACTGACTGACAGAGAGACTGACTGACAGAGACTGACTGACAGAGAGAGAGAGAGACTGATGGAATTGGGGTCAAAGTGTGTATGAAGCAATGCAATGCCTCAAGATTGCTATTGTCTGGCGCGGAGAATGGGAGGGGGGGCCCCCTCCATGTAGTTTGCAGGGGGGGCCCCCTCAAGTTTCGTTACGCCACTGCCTTGACCCCCTAGGTCTGCTCAGGGGGTCCCACAAGGACCCCCTGGGCAGAAAAAAAGCATTTTTTTTTTTTTTTTTTAAATCGGCGGGATGCGCTTAGGGTGCGCGGATCCCGCCGTGATTACAAAAAAAAACGAGGCACAGAAACACGTCGCACAACACTAAAAGGGGGCAGGGTAGAAACACCCTGACCCCCTAGGTCTGCTCAGGGGGTCCCACAAGGACCCCCTGGACAGAAAAAGGCATTTTTTTTTTTAAATCGCCGGGATGCGCTTAGGGTGCGCGGATCCCGCCGATAAAAAAAAAAAAAAAGAAATCGAAGCGCGGTCTCCCGGGTGGGCCAAGCCCCGGGGGCATGCGGGGGTGGGTTTATATTTAATGTGGGGGGCCTCTAAGGCACCCCCAAGCCCCGGCGACCGCCACCCCCGGGGCTTTAAAAATAAATGGTGCAGGAAGGCTCTCGGCCCTCCCGCAGCCCCGGGGACCGCCACCCCCCGGGGCTTCTTTTTTTTATTTAAAAATTAACCTGTGTGGGGGGGCTCGTGCCCCCCCCCACACGCCCCGGGGACCGCCACCTCCCCGGGGCACTAAATATTTCAATATGGGGGTCCGTTGCGGACCCCCGAGCCCCGGGGACCAACACCTCTCCGGGGCTGTGCAAAGGATGGGAGGGGGGCCGCGCGGCCCCCCTCCTGGAGCCCTTGATGGCCCTGGGGACCGCCACCCCCCAGGGCCGGCTCCTGCAGTGTCCCGGGGTGCCTACCCCAGGGACACTGTAGTTTGCTATGACAGGACGGGAGCCTCGCGGCTCCCGCCCTGTCATTGCAAACCTCTTTGGATATTGGAAGCGAGAGCAGGGAAACCTGCTCTCGCTTCCAATATTCAAAGCACATTGCTTTTCCACACGGGGAGCTGCATGTCAGCAGCTCCCCATGTGGAAAAGCAATGCCAGCTCCCTCAGGACGCGGGGAGCCGGCGTGGTCCGTGGGGGAGTTGGGGTCCCCCCACGGACCCCAAAGGATAGGGCCAGCCCCGGGGGATGGGGTCCCCGGGGCAAGTAGTGGCTCGGGAGGGGGCCATGTGGCCCCCTCCCCAAAAATAATAAAAAAAAAAAATAAAAAAATAAAGGCCGGCCCCGGGGATGGGGTCCCCGGGGCCTAAGGAGGCCTTAGGAGGGGGCCACACAGCCCCCTCCATGAAAATTAAAAAAAAATAAGGTGGCAATGACCCGGGGGATGGGGTCCCCGGGTCGAAATTGGCCACGGGAGGGGGGGCCCACGCGGTCCCCTTCCCGTTCCTTTTAAAAAAAATAAAAATAAAAGGGGGTCAGGCCCTGGGGGATGGGGTCCCCAGGGCCCAAAATAATTACAAAGAAGGGGGGCCACACAGCCCCTTTAAAAAAAAAAAAAAAAAAATCCGGCATCGCGCTGGAGGCCACGCCCCTCCTTATCAGCACTCTGCAAACGCGCCCCTGGCGCGTTTGCAGAGGGGAACAATTCCCCTTGAATACTGGGGATCCCTGAGGGCCAACTAGCCCACCAGGAACCTCCAGTATGCGCCAGGGGGCTGCGTTGCAGAGAGGAGTTCTGAGGCCACACCCTTTTACACCTCTCTGCAACGCAGCTCTGTGGCGCTTAATGGAGGTAGCTGGTGGGCTAGTTGCACCCCAGGGACCCTCAGGATTCAAGGGGAGTTAATCCCCGACTTAAAACGCGCCACGGGCGCGTTTGCACAGTGGTGAAGGGAGGGGGCGGGGCCTGAGGTGACATGTGTGCAAACAGGCCCGTGGCGCGTTTTAAGATGGGGAATTAAATCCCCTTCGATCCTGAGGGTCCCTGGGGGCCAACTAGCCCACCAGGTACCTCCAGTAAGCGCCACGGAGCTGCGTTGCAGAGTGTTGTAAAAAGGGGCATGGCCTCAACACCTCTCTGTAACGCAGGTCTCTGGCGCATACTGGAGGTATCTGGTGGGCTAGTTGGCCCCTAGGGACCCTCGGGATTGAGGAGGAATTAATTCTCCAACTTAAAACGCGCCACAGGGCGTGTTTGCAGACATGTCACCTCAGGCCCCACCCCTTCCTTCACCATTGTGCAAATATTCCTCTAAAATCAGCCGAAATACGAATTCCGATTTACTCACCTGTTATCAGGAGAGACCACAGTGCTGCATCTTTGAGCCCAGTACTAATCCTGAAAAGTAATTTTAACCGTACTTACCAGTAACTTGAATTTCCTTCCATAGGATATCATTGCCTGTTTTTGCTGAAAAAGTTTCTAAGTGTCGATTTTTGAAACATACAAATATTCCTCTAAAATCAGCAGAACAACGAATTCCGATTTACTCACCTGTTATCAGGAGAGACCTCAGTGCTGCATCTTTGAGCCCAGTACAGATCCTGAAAAGTAATTCTAACCGTACTTAAAATTAACTTGAATTTCCTTCCATAGCCTAACATTGACTGGTTTCACTTGGAAATTCTTCTAAGTGTGGAGTTTTGGAACTTTATAAT
Source organism: Calotriton arnoldi (assembly GCA_963921515.1). Lineage (NCBI taxonomy): Eukaryota > Metazoa > Chordata > Amphibia > Caudata > Salamandridae > Calotriton > Calotriton arnoldi. Next base: position 972,061 of record CAWUFW010001572.1, on the reverse strand, counting down.
ATTCCTCTAAAATCAGCCGAACTACGAATTTCGATTTACTCACCTGTTATCAGGAGAGAACCCAGTGCTGCATCTTTTAGCCCAGCACTGACCCTGAAAAGTAATTCTAACCGTATTTACCAATAACTTGTATTTCCTTCCATAGGAATCCATTGTCTGGTTTTCAGCAGAAAAGTTTGTGTCGATTTTCACAAACTACAAATATTCCTTAAAAATCGCCTGTATGACTTAAACGCATTCTTTCAACTGTTTACAGGAGATGCACCAGTGCTGGATCCAGGATCCACCACGGAGTAAGAAAAAGTAACGATAACACTACTTACCTGCTAAGTGAATTTCCTCCCATAGGATAACATTGGTGATTCTATGTGAAAAAGTTTGTCAACTTTTAAAATACAATAATATTCCTTAAAAATCACTACTGTAACCAAAACGCTTTTACTCAACTGTTTACAGGACATGTCCCAGGACTGAATCTAGGATCCAGTCCTGTGGTTAGAAAATTAATCCATAAAGTAACTAATTGCATTTAACTAGAAATTCACATTGAGCTCAATGTTGCATTGTGTTTGAAATTGTGTTGCCCATTGCAAAAACTGTAACTACTGTACTTAAAAGTCTATTGCCTATTTGCAAAGTATTTAAACTAAAGTAATTCATTCAGAGAAAGTATATTTTGTAATGTAATGTATAATGTAATTACAATGTAATTTAAAAAATAAAATATGTAAAAATAAATAGTTTAAAAAAATGTAGTAAATCAGTATCAAAAAAATAAATATAACAATTAATACATTTAAAAATTGTCATTTACAAAACCTTTGAAATTCACTGAAAAAAACATATGTTTCAGACATGTTATAGTTAGGAATTAGCATTTAAAAACCTTTGAAATTCACTGAAAAAACCATAGGTTTCAGGCACGTTATAGTTAGAAATTAGCATTTAAAAAACCTTACAAATTCACTGAAAAAACCATAGGTTTTAGGGACAGTTATAGTTAGTTGGACATTGCACTCGTACAAAACCCGTGAAATTCCCCGTTATAGTTAGTTCAGCTAACTATAACTTGCGCCCCGCAATGCACTGCTGATGACGTCACATATTACATCACTCATGACATGGTCAGTGACATCACTGATGACATCACTGATGACATCATCCATGTGATAATCTGATGCACCTCCTCACACCCTAATATAACCTTTGATACACCCACTCTAAATTACAGACTGCCATTCGCAAAACCATAGACACTCCGACACCAATAACTACATACCCACTCACTGATTCTTAGGTCTACACACACATCCACTCACTCACCCGTACAGTCACTCATACTTAGTCACTCAGTACAGGACTATCATATGCACTCATACTCCTATATAGACACTCAAACACCGCCACTCATCACTGATACAAGCACACACTCATCCATACAGCCACTCTCACAATCACACACTCTTGCTTATAGCTATTTATATACTCCAACACACATATATACTGCCTTTCACATATGTAGTTACTCACATATGTACCACCACTGGGGGGGGGGGGAAGACACACACACACACACCCCCCCCCCCCCCCCATACAGTCCATCACAGATGCACTCTTGAAACCATGCACCCAGTGAATCACACATCTATGCACAGTCACACACCCCAAACACTCAGGCACCCATACAGATACTCAGACAACCAATCAATAACTCATATAGACACTCATGTAGCTATTCACAAACCCATGCAGCCGCTTACACAGCAACAGACAGACGGATACAGACATTCACACAGTTTAGTCACTGACCCATGCATTCAGTAAGATACGTTTAATCACTCACTTATAGAGTTAGTCACGCACCTAGTAAATCATCCATTCAGACACTTATACACCCACTCATTCTTCAATATGCCTTTCCCTATATATATTAAACATATTTAAACTTTACAGAAACACACAGTCACTGGATGATGTCATCAGTGATGTCATCAGTGATGTCACTGACTATGTCATGAGTGATGTAATATGTGACGTCATCAGCAGTGCATTGCGGGGGCGCAAGTTATAGTTAGCTGAACTAACTATAACGGGGGAATTTCACGGGTTTTGTACGAGTGCAATGTCCAACTAACTATAACTGTCCCTAAAACCTATGGTTTTTCAGTGAATTTGTAAGGTTTTTTAAATGCTAATTTCTAACTATAACGTGCCTGAAACCTATGGTTTTTTCAGTGAATATATATATATATCTATATATATATATATATATCTATATATATATATATATATATATATATATCCATCCCCACAACCTGGTTAGGGTCATTTTAATTTTGTTTTACAAAAACAAAGTTCTGCTTTGGGGAATACTTAGTGGCACATGAAACACAGTAGCTGCTCAGTATGTCCCTTCAGAGGGGGTGCAGTGGCGGCGGCTCTTCGAAGGCATACGGATTCCTGCTAGTCAGGCAGAGACCGCTAAATATGGTTGACTGAAATCTGCCAGGGCACTCCCCAATGGAGACTGCAGGCAACCTGCCAAACTCTAATGAAGGCCAAATTCTCCATCAATAAGTGTAACAAAGATAAACTTGTGAAATTGCTGTTTGCTATATTGAGGAGACATATTGATGGCTTTGCAAGCATCTCTGCTCGATCTGGGGATACTACTGAAGACATTCATTTGGAATTTCATTTGTGTCAGTTCTTTAAGGAATTTGTTCCTAGGAAGGAGTAGATAGAGGCAACTCTAGACCCTCTTTCTTTTCAAAGGCTGTTCACCTTTCATCCTGACAGTCCCTTCAAATAAAACTTTGACTCTGGGCTCTATGGCCCTCTGAGGGCTCTTCTTTGAGAGAACAGTATGAATACCACGAGGATGGGTGTACCACTCCATCAACTACAATGGTATAGGTGGTCTGAAGGTAACAACACCATTCTGAGTGAGAACAGCCAGGTAGCAGTGTCTGAGCCCAAACAGAAAAGGCAGAAATATTATATGACTGATAGTTGTCTAAGCAGACAAGCATCAATCAAGTAACAAATTACAAAGCCCATACAAATATCACAATGAACTATTTCTAAATGAAGATGGGATAATATTCCCATCAGAATAGTCAATCTGCAGTCCACACACATCCTCCAGATAGTTCCTTGACACAAAAACATGACTGCACATCTAGCATCAAATAAATTACAACAAAGAACAGTAAACAGCAAAACTCCATTCACAAAAGTAAACAATCATCTAAACTGAATTACAAAAATGATGCCTCCTGTAACCACACCACACTGTCCATACAAAATAAATGCAGAGACCGGTCACACACACACCAACAAATTGTCCACCATCTGCAAGAAGCAGACTTCACATGGCCCAGCACTCGCTTATTGAAGGGCATTGTAATATGCAAGGAGCACAACAAACTCATTATAGTACTCAATAAATAGACAAAACATGGCAAAGTAATACCATGGTGTATCCCAACGAACCCAGAATGTCCATTTGGACACATGAAACCCCAGTCCCACCATGAAACATTTGTATTCATACATTGAAGTCAAAAAGAGAGGGGGCCACCATGGCATAAAGAAACCAACAATCCAGACCTACATCCTGGGGGATGTTCAGCAAATACCACTGAAGCCAATCACATCAATACAATATCATTACGCTCATATTACACTCCTAACCTACCAGTCCATAACCACACAGACGTGACTGGTGATACTCTGAGAAATAACTCTCAGCATAAGCTCAATAGGACACAATATATTGAGCACAACCAGGTGAAATGCCAATGTCCACAGTCCAGCAATTGCCTTGTAGTCCCCATGTTGAAAGCCTTACCACACCTATGACAGCACAAGAAGTCCCCATCTGAACCAAATCGTAACGATTCCCAACGTGTCGCCATATTGTAAAATACAATCAAAAGTGCCCCCCTCACTGAAAGTTTCGACTTAATCAAATTAAAAATTAAGATGGACTTAGAATTTATTAACTATCCCCTCAAAAGGCAAATACCCATAGAGCAGACCCTAACTTGAAAGCCTCAATCATCAAACCAGGCAGGACAGAGCTGACACTCCCTCACAACCATTAAGAGCAGATGAAGACTCTTAGGCCAATGATTCCACCACGGCAGCAAGGAAGGACCATATCTAAACATGACTAATGGCTGATAGGAGTCAGAATTCTTATTGACTAGAACACCCAAAGATCGTCTTTCAGCGCATCCCCCACATAGATGATGCCAAAAGCCCTTTGAGAGAAAAAGAATCAAGGTACCACTACCACAGAAGACAGCCCTGGTGAGGTCAGTTCCACTTGTAGTGGCCAGCGAGTGACATGAAACGGTACAGTCCATAACCAGATAGGTGAAAGCTAGCAAGAGGCTAGACATCACCAAAGTTTACATGGTAAGCCTGGCCCAGAAGGTACGTCCATATGTCACCCTGCTCTACTATTCAGGTAATAAAAAAAAGCCTTCCAGAAAATAATATAGAAAATCAATAACCCACTCTGTGTCCAACTGCAGCACAGTTGATCTGTGAAATAACTGAAGGTCAAGTACAGATGACATTGGCAGTGAAGAAACGTCTTGTTCATGCATGCAGGAAAGCCATTGTTAGAGCTCCACAGCACTTTGGCAGCATGATGGAATGAGAATACTAAGTGGCCACAGGGCGTGCCAAGTAACACATTGCAGGCATTACAAGAACAGCAATCAATTTAAATAGTAAGCACAAGCAAAAGTTTTCATGTCATGGAAAATGGGCTGAGGGAAAAGGCGAGTAATCTGGCACTGAGAGATGGCTGTAATACAGCAACTGGTAAAGGGCTAAGCTGACAGTACGTAACCAGGACAGAGACGTGGTTATTAGCAGACTGAGACATCCGAGGGACATACTGGATAGGTGGAAGTCCCTCCTTTACTACTGAGTCAGTGTTCCTAAGCTGCAAGGCGACTAGAGTATCTGTGCATTTCTACAATGGAGTACAGGTTGCAATGGCACATGGGTGTGTTAAGTGGGCCACAAAGTTGGTGGTGCATGGGGTACATGTAATGCAATATTGTAATTTTATGCTAGATAATTCTTCCAGCAATGACAGCAGGAAACCTAGGACAACAAAACCAACGCACAGCAAAGCTACAGTAGAAGCAGGTGTGCGCATGTCACTCAGTGATATCATCCAGAATGCAAGCTGGCATCTAACAGAAGCTCCTGCCATTCTGATCTCTTTGCTGCTGCCTCTTAGGTTAAATTCCATTCACAATACCAATCACCCGTGACCGAGAACCAGATGTATTTGCACGTGAGAGTGTTCCACTGATTCTCTAGCAACATGTATATGTAACCAGGCAATAACGGGTCGAATTTACTGTTTTTTTTTTTTTATTGCTCTTCGCAATGGACATGTGCATGACAGTGTCTCACATACTGTCCACCTCCCTCAATTTAGACTCATCTAATAGATTTAAACGTCCCATCACCACATGGCAGTACGGATACATTGCTACATGGGATGAAGGGAGAAAAAAAGAAGATAACCATGCCCTAAGTTAAGTATTTTTCTGGGCAGCCCAGCAGCGGTTCCCACACTTTCAGTGGTCTCTTCACATCAACATGTGCCCTGATGCAGTAACAGACAACAGTGCTTCTTGGGCCAGTATTTTATGAACCAGCATCATAATCGTCCTATCTAAAAAATAACACATTACACTACAGCGTTTTGGCTTTTGTATATCGAAAAGATGTTTACAAAATTGAGTAGTGCAAAGATGTAGCAGTAGCAAATACTTATTTTCCACTAGTTCTCTGTGTGTGGAATCCTACACTGCAAACTTCTGTAATTGGTTTTGGATAGTAATGAAAGCGTGGGAAACAACTTTTCATTGTACAAAATCCAAAACAACAGTATCAGCAGGTTGGAGTGCAGGGCTCAAGGGTTTGCTTCGGGTGCAAAGAAGGCAGGGTGAGGGTGGAAGGGTAGTACAACAGAATAGAAGGTGCAAGATGTCAGGCAGTGACGCTGAAGGGATGATCACATAAAGGCTGAACAGCTCACACTGCAATGTGAGACCACAGGAAGATGCAAGTGCACTGTTGCTGGCCACTGGACTATTGAGTCTAGTTGAGACGGCCACATCCCTCACACAGAAGCGCTACAGCAGGGGGCTCCAACTTATCTGCAGGGAGAGCTGCGTCTGCTCAAGGAAATTCCTGATGAGCTACTTGCATATTTTATCACTGTAAAATAATGACGACGTGTGTTAACCTAACACTACAACCACCCTAAGCAGGATTATCACTAGTGATCACCCAAGTATTCTAGGCGAGGTTACCAGCAGAAATTCCTAGAAGACGTTTATCAGTTGTAAATGCATCCACCTGAGTAATGAAGTAACATTAAAATCATCACATGCCCTGTGGCACAAAGGACATATCCACAGCAGGAAGTCTCCCCACCTCAAATTGAACTATCATGCGGCTATCAACTTTGAATGTGCTTTAGAACTGCAGTATTTTGTCTTCGTCAGCATATTTGTTTTTGAAGATACACATTTTTTTCTATCAAATACCACTTTTCATTTTGGGCAAACAAACAATTTTCCAGAAGAAAAACCTCTTCTGAAAAAACATACTGTTTGCCTTCAAAAATCATATTTAGAAAATACAAAATTCAAACATCAGCTAGTCGTTTTAATCAAGTACTAGTGAGTAAAAATCCCTTATATAGACAGATTCTGCTTTGAAAACCCATGTATTATCATAGGCTCAGGATGCTCTTTATAACGCTATAGATGCCCGTTTTATGCTAATATTGCCCACCATTATTACTGGGCCACTGATGTGTCAAGGCTGGACACCTTAATATCGAGGATACCCACTGTGTTTCAGTCATGGCCATTATTATGTGATAAGTAGTCACCTTTCTGTCAGAGATGGTTAAAAGTAGAGCAGGCATGCTCTTAATGTCAGTGCTGGCAGCCATTATTGCACAATTATGCCCAAATAGTCAAGGGCGACCATTATTATGCCACTGACCCTATTCTGCCATGAATGGACACAATTGCACCAGAGATAAAGTCCTTATGATTGGGGCCAGCATACACATTTGACAGTCCTTGACACTAGGCGTATCTCCCAGAAAATACTTTTTATTAGAGAGGGACACAATGTCAGATTTTCTCTACCCTGGATCCATACCCTGCTCTCCTCAGCTCCTGGGCTGATCATGCTCCCAACTAACATTTCCACTTTGGCTCCTACAGTCACACACTTGTGGGTCAGCACCAGTTACTGCAGCCACTCTTTGATTGTGCATTGTTCACACATGTGCATGATGCGACTGATAGAGCAGGGCATATAACATGGCCAATCTCTTTGTGGCTTAGTTAGAATTAGAGTGAATATAGATGGTCATGTGGCAGACCCCATAAGCCAACACAGTGTGTGTTTCAGTGTTATCTAGAGGCCCTGCCATCGGTTTGGTTGGCTGACACTGTGAGGGTCTTTAAAATGAGCAGTTAATATGCACACAGTCTCTGTGATTGGCTTGGCTTCACCTTTGAGAGCTACTTTGGGGGTGCTGGCGAGCTACTCGTTGGAGACCCGTGCACTACAACCTATGCAGTTATACAGGGCAAGCTTCTCATACACTGAGAACTGCTACAACCAAGGAAACTCAAAACTGTAGGTCACCAAGACTTTATTTACCGCAGACCTGGCTATAGGCAAAGGTGGACAAGCAGGACATAGGCAGTTATCTTCCTGTTCACGTTGTGGAACCCACTCTCTGAAGGCAATCACCAAAAAAGATTCATCAAGCCTGATTTCAGATCACTGGAGTCCACCCACTGATTGAGAGGGGGGGGGGGGTGATGCTGCTCAATACTGGGGAACATACAGTCTAATGACTCCTTAGCCAATGAACAACTGACATATCTCCACCCATTCCAAGTCAATCACTCTATCCAACCGCTAGCATAATATATTCCACTATGTAGGGTTTAAAGTTCCTGGCACACCGTGCACATAACAATCTGCTTCCCAGTAACTTTAAGAAAAACTAAAGTTATGAGTATTGTTTTTTTTTCTTGGAAAAGCAACTCTATACCTTTGGAAAACATCACCAGCTATCCATATGTTGGCCTGGCAATTGACAGCAGAGCAAGAAGGGACCTATATTTTAAACACCTTAAATTAAGAAGCAGGGAAATAACTCTTCTGATTAAGAGGCCCTCAAATAAATATGGAGCAAGAGCTATTGGCCCATCAGTTGATGTGCTCATATATAAATGTATTCCCGTTTTACTTTATGGGTCTATAACTCTCCGGCCCAACAAGAACCCAAAACTTGACTTGCTATTCATGCCATCCACTCGTTTATTGTTAAATTTAACAACCTTTACTCTACTGCATAGTCTTAGACTCAAACTGGGCTTACCCTCATTATCATTTCTTTAAAAACACCAATTAATTAATTCTGTGACTGTTTTTGTGCTAATTAAAATTGCTACTCTTCACAGAAGCACTTATGGTACAAAATAACATCAATGTGATAACTGGTGAATATCAATTACCATCTGTAGCTGCTATGTTTGCTTTGTCAACGTCTGCTCGCTCGTAGATCATTTCTAAAGTCAACAGTTAAAAAACAGTCTTATGAAAGGGACTTAAGTGTTTAATCAAACACAAATTCTCTAGTTAAATTTAAGACCCCTACACAACAAAGTGACAGCAATATCTTGATTCCAATTTATTATCTAATGTAAATAAATAATTTTTGTGTTGTAGAGTGTTTTACATTTCAATTTATCAATTCGAAGGTTGTCGGCAGGGACCATAGTCTGAATTCTGTTTATGTTACTTATGCAAATTATATAACGAATCAATGTGGAATTTAATTGGAGTATGTCCAATTTTACTCCCCCGGACGAGAAAACGGTTTTGACCAATAATTTTAGAAACTAGATGCAAGACAATCTCAGAAGACACCTCCCTATTATACAATTCATGTTATGTCCTTTTAAAGGCAAGCATACATCGGTTTATCAAAAGAACAACCATGCCACCACTGAATAAAGGCTTTTTAACTATGCCTTTTAAAAAAAAAAAATCTTTATAACCTTATTTCCTTTAATTGTAAATGATTTTTTACCTCACAAAGTAAATTACTACAAAATCTGCATAGCAAGTTACAAAGGGACGTATTGACTCCCAGAGTATATGTTGCATGTGCATGATAGTGCTTGGATAAATGTAAGAGGGTAAACCAAGGTTGGGGGGTGTCCCCAGTATTTATGAATCTCCTAAAGATTCTGGAGTGCTTTGTAATATTCTTGTTAGTCAATGACTGTGAGCTTATCTTTCCTGATGTTCCCCTGTTGGCTGAAATCTGTCTGAAATCAGTTCCAGCTGGCCAAGTTGTGACCTGCAAGAGCAACATTTAAACAATGACTGACTTGGTAGTCTACCGCACCATAGAAAGGAATGGGTTAATGCCAGAATCCTGCTCTTGGTGCAGAGGGCAGAAATGGTCTACCTGAAATACACAAGAGGCAGTTTGGCAGTTTCAAGCCAAAATGGCTGCCATCGAGATGTGGCTAGATGAAAGAGAAATGTACTCTGTAAGAATTGTTTTTTTGCCCTGCTCCAAATGTTTTTTTTTCCTTAAACTCTTTTTATTGAGTCAACAGATATAGTAATTGCAGACATTGCAAAATTGTTATAGCATACAAGTATCCGTATATTGAATATTGAGCAGGTGACTATTACATAAATAGTTGTAAAACAAAAAATTTAACCATTCGGGCCCGTAAACGACAGCCCTGAACATTCCAAAACACTGTGTCATATACTGCAAAACAATATCCCGGTCATGACCCTCCAGCCCTTCCACCCCCATCATATCTAACTGTACATCCTTACTGCCCTGTGCTGCGTCTCTATACATTTTCGATTTCGGCAGGATGTGGCGGAGGTGGTTCCAATACAAGGCCCCTATAGTCCGCCCATCGTTTCCATATTTTAAAGTGCTTCTTCGCGCACCCTCGCACCCTAAAATGGGTTGTTCCTGCCCCATAAACCAGTCGAGACCCGCCCTCCAGGCACTCCATTTGGGTGGAAATGGATTCTTCCATGCCTTTGCAATATCCCTCTTGGCCAGGGTAAGACCCAAGAACAATAAATGCCTTTTATAGATGTTGCCCCCAATTTCCTCTGTAATATGCAGAAGAGCTAGCCTAAGCGAATGAGGTATAACCCAGCCCAGCACTTCAGATAGACATCGAAGAACCCCCCTCCAAAACCGACCCAGTGAATCACAGCTCCAAACAGTATGCAATAGTGTACCCTCCTCGCCATCACATCTTAGGCACCTGGGGGAGTCAATCAGTCCCGCCCTCCAAAGCCGGTATCTAGTGAAATAGGTGCGGTGTAAATACTTGAATTGAATAAGCCTAAGACGGGATGCAATTGCTGCGTATCTCGGGGACTCCAGGGCTTCACTCCAGTCGTCACTGTCCAGGGAGCCCAAGTCTGTCTGCCATTTCTCACGGAGGGGATCTAGTGTCGTGGAGAGATTTGTCACTAGCGTTTGATAGATCTTTGCGGTTTTATGATACCATAAATCCCCCATAAACACTTTAGCCTCGATAGGGTTGAATCCGGGAAGGGAGTCTAGGTGAGCAATATATGGGGATAAGGCATGTCTCAGCTGCAGATATTTGTAAAATTGAGCAGGTGGCATGTCGTATTCATGTCTGAGGTCTTGAAACGATTTCAACGTGGTACCATGCATAACGTCTCCCAGTGTAGATATACCTATAGAGTCCCATTGTTTAAATCCTACCAGCGCGGTTACCTGTGGCATGAGGCCACTCTGCCAGAGAGGGGTCTTTCCCGTCAATCGCCGCAGCCACCCCACCCGACGCAGCGAGTCGGTCCACACACCAAAGACAACCCAAGTTGCAGGCGGTAGCTTGCGTTGCTCTCTCTGCGTGTAGAGCAACCGGTGTGGCAACATGTCCCCTATCAACCATTTCTCTATCCGATATGCCGGATCATTGCTAATCCCATACCACCAGTAGTTTACGACTAAAAGGTGGGAGGCTGCATGGTATGATTGGATATCGGGGGTCGCAATACCCCCGCAATAGGTTGATTGAAAGCACGTCTTAAGGGACACCCTAGCAGCTTGATCGTGCCACAAAAAACGACTGAGCTTGGAGTTCAGCTGTCGAAACCAGGAGGGCGCTATCTGAAAAGGGTGATTCTGTAGTTGGTAAAGGAGACGAGGAAGGGACACCATTTTTAAAATGGCTGATCTGCCCAGTATAGAGAGGGGCATACGCGATCACGACTCCATCTCAGCCGGAGTTCACGTCCAAATGGGGGCAATGTTCTTTTCCCATGAAATCGATTGGATGTCCGCGATGTACAGCCCAAGGTACTTCAAACCAGTAGTAGCCAGCGTCACCTCCGTTGTCCAGGCGCCCATATCCGGGCCCCCACGTATCAGCACAGTATAGATTTCTTAGTATTCATATACAAGCTAGTATGCTGGCCGAATATCTGCATTATGTGGAGAATACGCGGTCCCATCCGATGCGGATCCGTAAGAAAAAAATAGGACGTCGTCAGCATAGAGAGCGATCCGAGAACCCCCCGGGCCATTCAAAGCCCTTAACCTGGGCATCGATACGACCACATGCGGCCAACGGTTCCTTGGCTAAGGCAAATAAATATGGGGAGAGGGGGCAACCTTGACGGGTACCACGTCCTATAGGGAAAGGAGCGGATACTGCACCAGCTAGTCGGACAGAGGCCGAAAGGTCAGTATATAGGACTTTAATATAAGACAGAAGTCGGGGGCCAAAATTTAAATGTTGCAAGAGAGCAAACAGATACTTCCATCCCAGCGAGTCGAATGCCCTGTCGATATCTGCTAAGAGCAGGGCCGTCGGGCCCTCGAGGTGATCAATGGCCGCGATCGCATTATGCACCCGTCTGATGTTGTGGCAGGTAGCCCGCTGGGGCATAAAGCAGGCCTGGTCCAGGTGAACCAGTTCTGGCATATGCGGGAGAATGCAGTTGGCCAATGCTTTGGCCAACAGTTTTGCCTCAACATTTAGCAATGAAATAGGGCGATACGAGGAGTATTGGTCTGGGGGCCGGCCAGGCTTGGGGAAGACAGCGATTTCAGCATGCCGCCAATCCGGAGGAAGCTTCCCGTCGTCAAAGGCCGCATGTATCGCTCCCAAGTAGTGAGGGAGGAATTGAGTCTGAAATGATTTAAAAAATTCACAGGGGAAACCGTTAGGGCCCGGTGCCTTCCCGGACTGTAGGTCGACCAGTGCAGCACTCAACTCGTCCACCGTCAGCGGGACATCCAAGTCCCCCCTCACAGCGTCCGAAATGGCCTTGGGAGGCAAGTCATTGAGGTATTGCTGAATCAAGGGTTCCGGGAGAGCGTCTCTGGGCGCATAGAGCTCCGTATAGTATGTCGCAAAACTAGCAGCAATTCGCGTAGGGTCCGTAAGCGTCTGGCCATCCCCATCTAGAATCCCCGGTATGCTCACTGGGCGGAGAGCGCGCTGGCACAAGCGGTGCAGAAGAGAGCTGGATTTGTCACCCCACTGATAAATTCTACTGCGGGATGCCAGCCAAGCCTGTCTGGCCTCGTCGCGCAGCGTGTCAGCATAGGTTTGTAGAAGCGGCTAGCAGCGGTTGGACCCACCGTGTTCGCCTCTACATTTCTGCTCTAATTGCACGATCTGGGCCTCAGTCTGAAGCAGGGCCTCCTGCGTTTCTTCCGTTGAGCGGCACAATATGCAATATCCACCCCCTGATGGTGGGCTTCATAGCCTCCCAGAGCATAGCCGGAGAGTCCACCGTGCCCGAGTTTTCAGCTAAATATGACGTGAGAGCCTGATGTAGGTGTGACATGTATTGCAGGTCTTGGAGATGCCACGGAGACAGGCGCCTTCGAAATGGAGGGTGCGCCACCTCTAAGCGCAGTGTTAAGGCCACTGGAGAGTGGTCCGATAGACCTCTAGGTAGGATATCAGTTGCAGCAATTCGGGAATAATAGGAGTGTGGTATGAATATATAATCTATCCTGGAGAAAGAGTCATGGACGGCCGAATAATACGTGTAGCCATATGTGCCTGGATGCAGGTGCCTCCACGTATCCAACCACCCCATATCCCCCACTAGTGTATGTAGACGTGTATTCCTAGGTACCTCGGGTGCCGTGCGTGACCTCCGCCTGTCCTGCGCCACATCTGCCACATCATTCCAGTCTCCACCTATGATGGAGCAGTAATGTCGTCAGTCGCTCTACAAACGAGTCAGAGTGGGGGGGGGGGGGGTGTATATATACGCTGCCCAGGAGAATGGCCTCTCCGTGCAATGTCCCTAACACAAAAATGTACCTACCCTGGGGGTCAGTCCACGTTTTAGAGTGTATATAGGGAACTCGGCGGTGAATGAGGATGGCCACCCCTCTGGAGCCCCTAGTGAACCCAGCGTGATAGACTTGTATAAAGCCAAAGCGAGGAAGGCACAACGCCTTAGTGCCCATAAGATGGGTCTCCTGTAGAAGGAGCACATCGGCCAAGGCACGCTTGGCCTGCCGTAGGACCGCACCCCGTTTGATCTTATTTAACGCCCCCGTACATTCCAACTAACCACCTGGAGCCTACCTGCCGGGTCTATTACAGGGCAGGGCATCTAATGAAATGGGAGAATTTCGGGCTGTCACGGGGCATACAGACCACATTAAAAAGCGAGCAAGACACAGTGTAATCAACAATATTTAACAAACCCAACCCCTCCCCCACCCACCCCACCCAATACCTCATAACAGCTGAAGCATCTGTTGCGGTAAGTGTCATGCCGCTGCCCCAACGGGAGCAGGGCCCAACCCCATACCAAGAAGTCCCAAAAGAACTGTCCCCAAACATAAATACAGTTCTCAGATACGGAGAGAAGAGTTATGGGGGTAGGCCTCACGTAGGCCCGTGACAAGGCAGATATCATCCACACTGCAACCATTATGATGAAAGTTCTCCAGTCGCCAGTCATGTTGGTGACGGGGCTCGCCAATCCTCTGCTATTCTTGATTCAGAAGCGCTCCGCGATTTGGAGCGGCGTCGCGATCGCGATCTGCGAATGGGTTTTGCCTTAGGCTTAACCGTCTGCCGCGTGGTCTCTCCGGACGATGATTCGGAATCAAATCGCGGTGGAGTATGCGGCTTGTGGCTCTGTTCTCATCCGTCCAGGCGAAGACCTCCTCCGGGGTATCGAAAAAATGAGTACGTGACTTGTAAATGACTCTCAACCTCGCCGGAAAAAGCAAGGCATATTGGATCTTTAGGTCCCACAATCTGGCTTTAGCAGCAGTAAAAGACTGGCGTCGTTGTTGCACCAGGCGCGTATAGTCCGGAAAGATCAGGATATGGTGAGACTCGAAGTGGAGTTTGCCGGCCAACCTGGCCTGTGCAAGGACAGCATCGCAGTCATGGAAGTTCAAAAGTCTCGCAATGACGGGCCGCGGCCGGGCCCCTGGTGGTGGTTTTTGCATCAGGGCACGATGCGCACGCTCGATAATGAAGCACTGCGACAATGCTGTCTGGGGGATCCAGCTCGCGATCCATCCAGCGAGGAACTGCTCCATGTTGTTGCCTTCGCATCCCTCCGGAAAGCCTACAAATCGCAGGTTGTTTCGTCGTGCCCTGCCCTCAGCATCTTCTGCTCTAATCGCCAGCCCCTTCGTGATAGATTCCAGTGAGGTCACTCGCGCCTGGAGGGATGCAGTTGTATCCTCCACGGTGGAAATGCGTGTTTCAGCCTCGGTAATCCTAACCACCGCTTTACGCAGATCCTGACGGATAAGGGCAACATCTGATCCCACCTCTCCGATCTTGGCCTCAAGTGCCTCGCGGGACTGGGTTATCGCCGCGTTGTCCGGGCTCTGGCTCGACGTCTCCGGTGCGTGTGCCCAAGGGCCCGCATAGCGATCCAGGGTGCTCTGCTTCGATACTTTGTCCCTGGTCATTGTGTTGCAGGTGAGTGGGTAATGGCCCAACGGTAGAGAGTATGGCGCCACTGGGTATGGTTGGCCACAGATCCACAGCCCCGGCAGATACGCGACAGGACGTCCGATCTCTCGGTCCGTAGCTGTTGGGCAGGAAGACAGGCCCAGAGGCAATCTGCACCCAAGTCGCACCAGGCCTAGCCCGGCCACTTCCGCGCACAGGTGCCTCCGCGCCCCCCTAGTGGGTGTCACCCATCCGCCCAGTCTTTACGCAGGCTCCCCGTGGAGTGCCCACTGCCGCGTCCCAGGGAATGTTCCGCTGGCCCTCTCCTACGAGAGTCACCCGTCAGTGCCAACGGGGATCTTCAGCCCAGCAGGCGGACACTCTCATCGGCACTGTCCCGGATCTCATACAAGGGAGGGGGCCCCACCTAGGGGACCCTTCTGCAGTCACAAGCAGCTTTTTACCTACTACCCCTCGCTGCACAATGTCAGTGGCCAACCGGCAACATGAGGGGCAGGGGTTGTATGGGGCATCAGAGGGTCCAAGGGCAATTGCTTAATGGGGGGGTGGGGGTGGGAAGAAAAGAGCTCCCACCTCCGTCTCTGCTCCAAACTGGCCCCAACCGCACCCAGCTCGCATCGGATTTCCCCCAGGGAGCCCGGTGCACTCACCACCTCGTTGTCGGAGGTCTGCACCAACAGCCGCCACCAATCTGCTGCCGCCACAGGGTCTACGCCCCTGCCGCAGGAGGTCCGTACAGCAATCGGTGTCCCGTGAGGCTGCCGTCTGGACGCAAGATCACTCGCACAAAAGGGGGACCCAGCATTGGTCTCGGCTAGGTCCCCGTAATGCAGCCTCACCGCCGCGAGCTGCGGCGCGCTCACCGGGCCTCCAAAATGGCCACCAGGCCGAGGGGTCGTAAAAAGGGCCTGATCCTGGCGCCGCCGGATCCCCCGATCGCGGGACTCCGCAAGCGCCAATCCAACCGGCCAACGCAGCGGAGACACCCCCCAGGGGCGCCTGAGGCAACAGTGATCACCACGCCACTCGTCGCGATCCCCAGAGGCGGCGGGCGGGCGGGTCCCAGCTCAAGCGAATCCCAGAGTCGCAGCGGGCGGCACGGGGATGCCGAACCCTGGGTTTCTGGTTGCGATCGCCGCAGCTCGGACCTTCTGCTGCACCTCAGTGCGTCCGGGATGTTGAGGGAGGGCTGGAGATGGCAAAACCAAATGCGGATGAACAGGATTAATGGAGGATATTGTACGAGCCCACGGAGCTCGTCTAAGAAGCGTCCGCCATGTCGGACCTCTTGGCCACGCCCCCCTGCTCCAAATGTTTGGCAAAAACATACTACACAAGTGGATTCTTTGAAACGCAAACTGTCCCTAAAATTGAATATAAGCAGGCCACTCTCGCCTAGCCATTGTTCACCTTTTGACTCATTGAAGCTCAGCACCCTTGTGTAGAGAAAACCCGAGACAAGAGATAGGACCCATGGCTGTCTTCCTTTCCGGGGTTAGGGCTGAATCCCTTGAACTATGGAGAAGATCTATACTACAGAGCCCTGGTGAGAAGGTGGTAGACTGATTTGTGTGCCGAATACCATTCTGTCCATCAATTGTTCTTTTTGCATTTTTCACCCCGAATGAGATGGGTATGCCCAGACGTGGGTCCCATGCTCTCCATGCCACTGGAGTCAAGCTATCCTGGCTGATGAGGGGTGAAACCCCGAAACCGGTCCTTGGATGCTTGTTTCCAGTCCAGGGAGGACCTGGCCTGGCAGTTCGGGCTGGACTGTTTCCATTGGGCGCAGGGTCAAGACTGATTTACATATGGCTGGGTTTCAAACTGGAATGGCATGGGGAGCAAAAAAACAATGGATTTAGGCCCAGATCTCTGTACTGGGGTGAATGTATGACATTGTTCTGCATTCTGTCCATCAATTGTTCTTTTTGCATTTGTCACCTGGAGTGGGACGGGTATGCCCAGACGTGGGTCCTGTGCTCTCCATGCCACTGGAGTCAAGCTATCCTGGCTGATGAGGGGTGAAACCCCGAAACCGGTCCTAGGATGCTTGTTTCCAGTCTAGGGAGGACCTGGCTTGGCACTTCTGGCTGGACTGTTCCCATTGGGCGCAGGGTTAAGACTGATTTGCACATGGCTGGGTTCAAACTGGAATGGCATTGGGAGCAAATAAACAATGGATTTAGGCCCAGATCTCTGTACTGTGGTGAATGTATGACATTGTTCTGCATTCTGTCCATCAATTGCTCTTTTTGAATACCTGATTGGCACCACCTGTGCCCGAGAACCTGAGAGTCCATCCTGCCGGGAGGTGCTTTGGACTACTAAGTCTAACCAAGACCACACACTACGATCTAGGGCTTAGCATGATCCAAGCTGATCACCTGAGAACTGTTGGCTCAAAGCCAACTTGTGACCCTGCAAAAGCCACCTCATGAGGTGGGCTGTCACTGTTGTGAGCATTCTGCAGGCAGGATGTCAGCATGTGACCTTGCGAGTTAACCCTCAAGTGGAGGTCCATCAAAAATATGAGCAACCCTATGACTCACCCAAAATGTACCTGAGAGCTGGCATCTGTGACATGACAACTGTAAGATGAACAGGAAGCTTCATATCCCTTGCATGACCTCAACCGTCATCAAGGCATGTGCGACTCTCCAGCAGCTGTAATCTGCAACACATTCTGCAATCAACATCTGCCTAGCACAAGACCTCACACCCCCAACTTTACTTCCGCTGGGATGCATACGTCGCTGAAGGACAGCGCACTGCCAACAATGGTTCTCCTAGGCTTTACTGATATGGCGAGTCCATCACCACAGAAACTTCCACTTGAAGTTCCTAAACATCCAGGAAGGAATACATACCAGCAACATAAGTATATGTACTAGTGCATTAAAGACTGAATGCTTTGCAGCTAACTAAATTCAAGGTTACAGTTTGTGTAAGTGCAATCCTGATTTATTTCTTCTAAATAAATACCTGAATACACCCTCCTAAAATAATTGACATGCTTTTGTGCACTTTCCTTCCAACGACCAAAGAGCACGAGCATCACTACCTCTCGAAATAACTGATCATTTATTTCTCCAACTTCTGGAAAAGCCTACCATCTCTACCTCCGAAATTTCATGATCATTTATTCCACCTATTATTGTATATTATTACCCTGTATGCCTACTATTTTTCTTGTGTATTCCTTGGAAATATCTGTTCAAACCTTGTAAAGCGCTCTGTTACCCACAGGTCAAGTTTGCGCTATGTAAAACTCGAAATATAAATAAAAAATAAATACAATTTCCTACAACCACACCGAGCACAGAAGCTTGTAGAAAAGTACTGGCTGGATTACCCTCAAGATTTCGATACCAAATAACTTCTTGCAGTTACTGCATGTCTGCTTAATAATTAAGAAAAGTCCTATTCTTTTTATGAAAAGGATAACACTTCTTGGTCAATCTATGTATTGTGAGTGATACAGGTGATGCCTGAACTACATATTCGACCCCCATTCCAACCTCTGCATCAAGACTGCTCTTCCAAAATGACTTTGCAGTACATTTTATTTACAAGGAAGATAAGATGCAGTATACCCTAAAAGGAAAGAAAAAATATTTGTATATAAGTGTGAGTACATAGCACACCTCAAATAACAAGTGTATTAGTGTTTGTTAATGATCAGTGCTGCTGCCAGGATCTTCAAGCATAGCTGCTCCCAAAGCACATCAATAAAAATGTCATCTGCTGTGTCTTTGTCACTGTCATTCTCCAGATCGGCTGCTAATGCCACAGTTAAAGATGTATTCCTGAACACTGTGATATATATATATATATATATATATATATATATATATATATATATATATATATATATATATATATATATATATATATATATATATATATATATTAATGACCAGCTATGAAAAGGATAGTTGCAAAATCAAACACAAAATCAAAGGGACGTGGTTTCAAAGGACCTCTTTTAGAAGGTCTGCTTCTCCTCCGGATGCCATTACAGCATCCGTAGTTGTGGCACCCTCTTGAGGCACCTGGCATTACCCAGCAAAAGGAATTCTTCATTTAAGCGCGCAGAATCTTTTTGCTCAAGCAATCCAGTCAGTACTAGCACAGTGGGGAAATGAAAGGAGCTTTCAATCCTTTCCTGTTAAGAATGCACTCTGTTTTTCCACGCAAAGCCATCATTGACACTTGCTTGGCCAGAAAGCAAATCTCACAAATGTTCAGTTAAATCATATTGTGAGATAAGTGGGGTGTGGAAAGTAAACAGGATAGTGTGAAACAACCCCAACAATTAGGTACAAGGATTTTGCTGTAAATCGAACTAGCTTTACTTAGATCAAAATGTATTAATGGAACAGAACGCTTCACTGGTTATGAAGAATTGATATCTACCTGCAAAGAACATCTTGAATTTCTTGTGGTCCTGCTCCAAGCATGTGGCCCAGAACTGGCAAAACCAGTTTCCTAACTCGAAATAGTCGGTCTGAGCCTGCTATGGACAGCCAGCATACCTTGCCTGAAGGTGAACTATCTCCTAGCAGCCGAGAGCGTCAAGAAAATTTGTATTATATAGGACACTGGGTGAGCCTTCCAAAATCACTTGAAGTACTTGGAACACAGAGAGGACTTGTAGCTGTTGTATGTGGAGCAGGGCCAGACTGGGAACCCAAAGGAGCCCTGGCAGTTTTGACCGACCAGCCCTCGGGCAGGTGGCTGTGCAAGTGTGAAGCACTACTGCTTTTGTTACTGGGGGCTGATATTACTGCACCACCAGCCCCCAGTAACAAAACTGGCCCCCCACTGTGGCAAAACCGGCCCCACCCTTCTAGCCTCCCGGTGAAACACCCAATGCCCGCTATGGCCAGTCCAGCACTGGTGTGGAGTCTCTCTCTCTGCTGGGTTTTACTGAGGAATTTCTTGCTGGAGGCCTGGAAGTACCTAGTTAGTTGAAGGTCAAAAAATCAGAGATGAACTGAAGACACGTGTGATCACTGAAAATAATTCATAGTCCTGTAAACACGTGTGGACTTTGAACTAGTGCAGAAAAATGTGACACGTCCAGACCATCGAAAATCAGACTAGACATAACAAGCAATGACTGCTTAAAAGCAGCAGCTTACTTATAGTATCAGCTTACGCATCTGGAAGATGGCAAACTCCCCACAGAGAGGAATCTAGGTATTTGGAATCACTCCAATCCTACCAGCCCTGCAAACATCCTTGGGTAGAGATCCTCTAATGAATATTCTTAATGCACTTATGCTCAACTTTTTTTGAGAAAACTATTTTCTTGATGCGGAATGTTGTACCCTTTTCATTTACCTGCAAAGTAAATTTTTAGGGATTTTATTTTACCCCTCAAAGACTTTTCAATTTTCTTTTATATTTAACCACTTTGTAGTCAACTGGGTAAATGAATATTTATCCCT
The DNA here is from genome assembly GCA_963921515.1 of Calotriton arnoldi. NCBI lineage: Eukaryota > Metazoa > Chordata > Amphibia > Caudata > Salamandridae > Calotriton > Calotriton arnoldi. The sequence continues at coordinate 951,528 of CAWUFW010001572.1, read as the reverse complement.
ACAAAGACCAAATTTTCCCGATAAAAATCTACTACCACTTTTTTCATATTCAAAATGCTATCTTTAACTTAAACTCTGTGCGCACCATGAACGTTCTTTATTTCTTACTGTTCTGGTGTTTGGTTAGCTTTTTAAACATAACAGAGTCAGACATTGCCTTGTACAGTAGTCTTGCAGCTCGGGCTTCGTTACTAAAGAGCAACTTAAGTTTCACTCTAACATGCATGCCTGTTGAGACCCTCCTTTTTGGACAATGTGGGTGTCTAGTCACAGTTCACATCAAAACTGTGGTTTCACTTTCTCACAACCAGGCCATCAGAGTCCCTACACTTGGTATAAGCGCGCAGAGGCATAGTCTGTCGTCCACACCCTCACTTTCTCCCATTCTCTGTAGGCAAGGTGAAGTCAGAAAACCTGGGTAAAGATTGTGCCATTTTGATAGTGAATTGGTTCAGTGCCTGCTGGCCCAGCATGTTCCATCTAGCAAAGTGGTCAGGTCCTGATACAAGCAGCATGTCCCCTTCATTGTCGATTCAGTACCATGACCACCAAGGGTTCTCCAGAGCCAGTTTCCGTATGTATAATGTGCCACATGGTAGGTTCCTGGTCAGTCCAGTCCTTGCAGAATGATGGTCTCCTCCAAAGTTAGCTCCTGCAGGTGCTGTGTTCTATTGCCACAGTAGCAATATTTTTCACATGAGCTCCATAAGAGCTTTGGTTCCTGTGGGTGTTCCCTGCAGATGTGTGCCCCATTATTAGTAGATGCAAGGAGCTTGTCATATGTTTGGAGTCTTCTTCCTGGTCAGCCCTTGCAAGAAGAATGCAACCATTGTAGAACTTGAGGAAGCCCTGTGCCTTCTCGCGCACTTATTTCCAGCACAGTCACTGGTTGTTTAGCACGTGCAATTATATTGTTCATTCTGAAGAGTGACTTCATTTCCACTATCGACATATAGCATGGGAGGTCTCTGAAGAAAGAAGAAAAAAGTTACAAGCTACTTGACGCTATCCTTAAAAAAACAGCAAAACCTACACATGAAGAACTTAACATTAAATCAACCCTCATCCAGTTTCACACCCACAGCCGTCTAAAAGGGGGATATATTAGAACCAAAGACCACCAACCCAGGACCCATCACACCCATAGACAGTCTAAGGTCCATCAAACCATAGGCACCCACCCCTTGACCCCAAGCTCAGGACATATCACAATTACAGATACCCAACCCAGGAACTATCACAATCAAATACACAGTCTGCATAAGAACAGATACCCCATGAATGAGTCCGAAACACACCACCCACCACAGAACACAATTCAAACACAGCCCGTAAGTGCTTCAAGGCTCATCGTTCTTAATCAAGTCTATGTCCAACTTCCACACAGATAAAATGTGTTTTCCTTACAATTTATTAAAGAGGATGAGAACTGATGTGGTGAGCAGCGGCTCAGCAGAAAGGACTGACAACAGCTGCACACAGGAAGCAGAGACCTGGGTGGGGTTTGATGCATCAATAACAAACTAGGAAAAATAAAGAAATATCAAAGTGAGGAGCACAGCAGTACTAGAGGAGAAGAAAGCCCCCAAATCCACAGTGAAGGAGATAACCTTAATACCAGAAGAGAAGGCAACGACACTCTCAAATCTTAGTACACTATCTGTGGATCAGAGATGTAGGTATGTTATGAAAATGGTTTGAAAAATTACAACATGAAAGGGGGAGCAGGACAGTCCATGAACAAACTAGGACTAAATGGAAAACCTGAACCAAGAATAGAGAATGTAATGTCTTTCCATAGAGGGGATTCTGCATAAGTAGTATTCTAAATCAGCTAAAACTTACCATGACAGAGCTACAGTCTGCATAGTAACTGGGCCAGATGGGGCCCATGCAGCCTCCCAATTCCCTCACAATCAGCTTCTTCCGCTGCACGAACAGGTCCGTCAGGTTTGTGCCCACCTATAAGAGGAGCATGAGGAAAAAAAAAAGCTGTCCCTGAGAAATGCCTAGGACATGCAATAGGATTGTACATAGTATGACTTGTGTGCACTGACAGTATCATGTAAAAAACACATTTTTCAAAAGCGGGAGTATGAGACTCAAGGACATGGAAAGGAGCTGCGGCATCAGAGTGATTGGGAGGTTTAGGGCATTCGCAGCAAAGAATGTCCCGTTCATTAAGAACGTTGTGGAATTTGCGGGGGAGGAAAGACAGGCTAAGGTCATCTCAGAACTGCCTCACAGCAAGTATACTGACACAGACGCAGATAACTATCTACAAAGACCATCATGAAGCAAGTGCTCCAGTGCTTGCGTTTTCTGTAGCTCAAGCACTGGTCTTGGGGCCCTGCTGCAGCAAAAGGTTGCAGGACTTATTCCAGGACTGCAAAGCGTGCGAGCAACCTTCCTGCAATGCATGTGTAGAGAACACTGAATACAAGTGGCGCATAGGAAAAAGCAACACTGATTACACGAGCAAAGGGTAAGTACTGCTGAGACTGCAAGCTCATCTGTCTGGAGTCGTTGTATTGGGACAAAAGTATCAGGCAAGTTTGTGAAGCAGTTGTGCCCTGCACTTGTACATTTTCTTGACACTTCATTATATATAGCAAGCGCTATATAAATGCAAACCTTTCTCCCTCTTCTATTCCTCTACTATCCTTCTCAATCCAAATAACTGGCTAACATATCCACCACTCAAATTACTTTCGTTTTTCACTATACTAATTCACCACTAATCCTTCATGGGTTCCGGAGTAGCGTGCTACTTGCCGAAAAGCGCTTCTATGCCTCGTCAGGAGTAGTAAGAGCTATACGAATGCAATTACAATACAATACATTTCAACCCAATAGACTTGACAGTCATGCAAGCCCATTGGATGTACATCAGTTTTTCCTGATGTGAGATATCAGAGCCAGGCTGTGATGTCAAGTTGGGACAAAGTGCACCTCTCTTTGTGAAGGTGTCTCGTATTCTTTCTACTTAGGCTAGCCTATGAGACTGGCTATCATGTCGGCATAAACCTATCGTTAGGAGTACAGGCCTTTTCAGGGCTTAGGCTTTCCACTGAAGGGGATGCACAAGGGTACCTCCTTCAACTCACCTCTAAATGTGGTCCTTCACTTCCATAGTGTCTTATTTCAGATGGCCCCTAAGTCAGGAAAGCACTGGGAGGCAACCCTGGTGAAGATGTGGAGAAGAAAGAGGACCTACCTGCTGCCTGAAAAGTTTTGTGGCATGCCAAGAGCAGGTGAACTGCCTCACAGACTTCCAAAGCCTGGCTGTTGGAGGGGCGTGTGTGGGAGTAGCCTGATGGACTGAGACTGCCCCAGTGACGAGAGTTTGCCCTAGCCAGCTGCTTACAGGAATTACCACAGAGTGCTTACATCGGACAGCACAATAGGCTCCATTGTCTTTAACCATCAATGAATGTATACGTGCTCCAGTCCAAACTCTCCCATTTAACTTCCTGGAGAATTGAATACACAAAACATGTGGATTATTGAGACATGCCTATATTTAAGAAACCTACAGCACAGAGGTAGTGGTTTCCTGCTTGGCTTCCTAAAGTCATACTTTCAAAAGAGTAATAGCGTTGAATCTCGCATGAGGTACATGCTCTTTTCCAGGATGCACAGAATACACTTGAGCCTGTCAGGCTACAATCTCAACTTACCGTGGGGAGGGTTGGGGGAGCCTCTCCAAGGTCTATTGCTCCATCTTTAGAGCTCAGCTTTGCAGGTGGTGGTCAAAGAAAAGCAAGAAACTAAAACTGCCTCGGAATACCCAAGAGTAACCACAAAAAACAAGTCTATACAGCCCCAAAAAGAGTGCAGAACTAATCAAGATTGGCTCTGCGCTCTCAAGACACAATTTATGCCTATGTGACCATTCAGTTAGAAACAAACCATTGTAGCCATCTTTGTCCTTTACACCCAGCCTTCAGTGGCTTATAATAGCCCCAGGCTATGTTAGGCCCTTAAGAAAAATCTCAAATAATTAAATAACAGCAATCATGTTTTCACCTCCATGGCAAAATCCCTTGCAAGGGTCAAACCCCAAATCCTGAGGAAAGGTATCCTTCAAGCTCACACGTGTCTTTACTCTTGACTTGTTGCTTGAAATCTACATGACAAGTACCCTGCCACAGTCAAGCTAGGCCCTTATGATGTGAATGAAGGTCTATTTAAACTCATGCATTAGCCCCCAGGATATGGTCCCAGTTCAAGATTCATTCTCATATTTATTTTTTATTTTCTCTCCCTCTCCCTCTTCCTAATGACCAATCTACCCTATGAAAGTTAATCCTGGCCTGGGATGGGATGGGATTCTGCCAGTCGCAATAACACATTATAATCCCAGGATAGGGCCATACCTTGCCACAGAGACTCAAAAACATCAATGTCCATGGACTGTCCACCACCACAGATTTTACAAAAGGATATTTTGCAGTCTCTTAAGTAGTAGTGTTTTTCCGACCCCAGAGGCTCCAAGCAGCAGACACATAATGAGTAGATTTAGTGTGGAGCACTCAGTGTGCTTGCAACCTAGGAATAAAAACACTTTTGGTTATCACTTGCAATCTCCTCTGAAGTGACATAACATTGTAACCCGCACGCCCTTCCAACAGCAAGGTCACAGGTTTTAATCCATGCCAACTTCAATGCTTGTTAACAACTTCTAAAACCCTTTCCCTACACACTTTGATACTTAGGTCACAACCAAGTGCCCGAACTAATTAGGTCACACCAACACCCCACCTATTTTAAAGGTCACACCCTTTACTTCCTCTCCACTCCATGCCACATGACTGATCTGGACAGCCTTTTATCCCAATTCACATCCATTAGAGATCATCTATCAAACAGAGTCACCATAGACCCATTAAATAAACAGTACCACGCTTTCCAGAATTACTCCACCAAAATTCTCATGCAAGACCTCAACACCCTAGCATCGTCATCCTGCCCCTTAGTTGGTGCTAAATCCCTTTTGTGTGCAGTAAAACCTAGTGTGAAGACAAACACTGGCAATTATTATCCCTGGAATTATGCTCACTATATCTGAAGCCCTATGTGCCCTGGTATACACAAGAACTCACAGGCCACAAACAAAAAAAAGAATGGTCCAAACTCGACTCCAATTTCAGCTTGGAAACTTAAAACGTTTGTAATCCACTTGTGGAAACCGCATCACCACATACGATGCCTCCTTTGACAAAACAACCATCCTAAAAGAATCCAACAGAAGTAAAGTCTTCTTGAGAGCTGTCAAACACTGTAAACCCACTACCGAACCCATTGATAACTAACTAAATGGACAATGTAATGCTATCAATTAATTCTTCTTCAAATAAATTAGATAAAACATTAAGACTGAACAATTAAATCAACATTCCTCCCCAACTCCTGGCTAAATGTAGAAATGGTCCTTCAATTTGCTCACTCAGTTCTCACCAACTCCCTTGACTTTCTTATAACAATCGCACCTGAATGCGAACTCCTCCTCTCCGCTCTCTTAACAGCGTGCTGGAGGGAGATTAACCAAAGTCAATGACTACCTTCCACAATGCATCTTCCCATACTTGCCAAATCTAACAATTTAGGCAGTAGGCTACCACTTTTCTTTAAACTACTGCCTTTTTAGGTCAAGCCTAGCTGCAGCGCGAATGTGCTGCTCGCTCTGCGAGGCATGCTGTATTAGGGTATGCCCTGGAAGCCCCGCCCACTCTCCTCCCATATTTCTCATTGGCTTGTGTCATTGTCCTTCATAAATACTGGCTTCTGATTCGTAAATAGGCTTGTTAGTCCCTTCTTGGCACCGCCTTGTCTTCATTTGGAACCTCCCATGGCGACTGGTCCTTTTACTTCGGTTGTTGCACGTTAGGTCTTATTTTAGAAACTAAGCACTATTTTCTTTAATGCGTTTCTCCTCCTGCGGGTACGGCTTTCTTTCCTGCAATATTCAGGGTGCCATTCGCTTTACAGGCCGTCACGCGCACAATAGACACGGGCGCCGCTCCGTGTTTCCGTACGGTGCCTGCTTTGATGTTTTAAAAAAAATGTAATTACTATGGCGGCGGCTTCATGTACATGACGCAGTTACTTTTAGTTTTAAAACATGTAGGGGATGCTCAGAGCACATGCTTGGCGGGATGTTATTTTTATTTAATTAAACTTTCACACGCTTCACGCTATATTTTTTTTTTTTAACATACTCAGCGCGGCGCCAGACGTTCCAGGGCGGGTGCTTTGAACATGGCTCCATCGAGCCGTCCGTGCAATTGAATAGTGTTTGGTGCTCAAAACTAATCAGTTTCAGCGCCCTGTCAGGGTAAGAAGCACTATATACGGGCATAGCGAGCTACCCATCCGCTAATGAGCTTCAGCGCTTTGTCAGGGTAAAGAAGCGCTATAAGTGTTGTCACAATAATGCACGAGACATCTGCCTGGCATGCACTCCTTCACCCCCTTTGGTAGGGGGTGCACACCCTCGTAACTTCAGGCAATGCCCGTTGTCCCTGGAGCAGAACTCTGTCCAAAGTAGGTGGTGCGCTGTTAGAGCTCCCGCAATCTACGTAGACGTGCATATTGTACATGACAGGGGCGTTGAGCACCATGTTTTAATATTCACTGAACATCGAAGTGTCAACGAGGTTTCAGGAGACAACTGGTTGTTTTCCATAATTAAGAAATCACCTTTCAGCAACACAAAACAAATAAACACAGCTATTATTTTATTCCCATGTTTCTTTCATTCCTTTCCTTTTCATCGCTATAACGTGTGTAATTAAGGCATCAAAGACAGAAAATGGCTCATTATCGGCAGGCAGACATTTGATTTCAATTTGTAAAACGCAAACCTCTGAACTAAGCGAGTAAGTATTTGAGCAGCAGCGCCTGCTTTGGCGCTTCTGCATCTTATAAATGGATATTAACACATTCGACAGAGCACGTGAAATAGTGTCGAACTTCCTTCCAATGCTCATTCGAAGCAGAATATCGGCGCACAGCTAGAAATCCCACTCTCATGGGAAAACAAAATTGCGGTGTTTAAAACAAAAAGCGCCGGAACAGTGCTTTGAAGTGTTAAAAGCAAAACGACAATCGTGAACATTACCTGCGCCATCTTGTCTGTTGGAATTCTATGTGCACATAAGTTGCAGTCATTTTAATCTATCACAGCCATTTTGTACTCTGTTGGTCACTTTTGTTTCACCCTGCCCTTACTAGCATCCCTCTGACCCTCTGACCGACCTGGTACGTGTGCTGGGGGCTATAAACTCTATTTGCCGCAACAAACCTCAGCGCCACTTGCTGCCACAAACTCGTTTTTCCTCTCATCTCTGTTTTCAGGCAAACCTTTGGACACTCTACCCCTCACTGCACCTAGTTACACAAACAGGTTCCAAACACCAAAAGACTCTTGCAACATGATTTATTGCACTGCAAACAGCAAGACTTGTTGTTACCAACAATGGGAACTGTTTTTATCAACAGAACGGACTCTTAGATCTGGCCGGTCTCACATGTTTTAGACCCTGAAGCAAGGTCCAGCTGCAAGATAAGATTGTCTGTTTGACCTGGGTGGGAAGAGAATTACTGTTGGGCTTGTGTGACAACCTGCCCGGGGCGGGGACCCCACGCTTGTGTAACCATGTTGATGAAACCAATGCATTGTGTCAAACCTGTATAAAAGGAAGAGCCAAAGGAGTTATCAGCAGAACACCTCCCTCAAACATCCCGGTGTCTGCAGTTGACGTGATCTCCTCATGAGAAATAAACCTTTTTCTTGTCTTCCAGTTTCCAGCGCTTGCCTCATTATTTTGATAGCGAACCCAAAGTGAATTAGAGGTGGAACCCTGCACCGGGCAGCATTGAGGGTCTTAGAAGACTCGCTGCCTTTCACAAATTGGCGCCCAAACGTGGGGGCCAATCAGCGACGCGTGGGTCCGGTAGAGAGGTCCTAACGATGGAGTGAACGACTAAACGATTGGGGTATACCTGCCTGAGAAGACCCTTGTCTGGCTGCCGATCGACTGAACTTCACCGGTTCCGAACGGACCTCTCTCGAGTGACCTGCGGTCCTGACTGGGACCTTAGAGGAACGCCGCATTGATTGTTGGAGTGAGAGGACAACCAGGCGCTGGAAGGGGAAGACGAAGAACCGTCCATACGGTCCGGGTAAGGTCGTGAAAAAACGACTTAAATTGATTAATTGATTGAATAGTTTGATTGAAATACTAGTATTCCTTTTTTGATTGAGTTATTTGCGACATTTCCCTGCTTGCAAACAACGAAGAATAGGAATATTCTCTCTTTGCAGGCAGCGAAGGACAGGTAGTGCAGACTTTTTGTCTAAATTGATTCATTGAGATATTCATTTTTGACCGATAAATACGTCATGCCTGTTTTCTCTAGATTGTTTGATTGTAATTGTTTTGGACCAGAACGTTAGTTAGAGGTCAGTCAGCCGGCACCGCCGGAAGGCACCCCTAACAAGGACATGTACGTAAAGTATGGATTAGCCACCGTAGCTTATAGCAAACTATGGCATAAATACACTAGGAAGGACCAGGTAAATCAGTGGCCACTGACGGGATCTTTCGATCCCGCTAAAATAGAAACGTTAGAATTAGCTCTCCACAAAAAGAAAACTAGACCAGCCATGTTTGACAGTTTTGGTTTATGGCGAAAAGAGGCAGCTCAAAGAAAGAAAAGGGACGAAGCTAGACAAGATAAAGAAACGCGAAAATCAGCTTACCAAGCCTGTAAAAGATTAGAAGAAAAACTAAAAGAAAAGGAAATCGATAAAAGGAACAGGAATCAAAAATATCAGGTCAATGCCCTGTTAGAACGCCCTCGACTCTTTACCCCAAGTTACCAGCAAAACAAAGGGTAGATGATGATTTATTGTTAGGTCCCCCAATCATATACATGCCACCCCTTACGCCCCTACTCATCCCGTAGTACAACGCCAGGACCTCCAAAGTATAGCCGGAGATGGCACGATCGCCTCAGTCTCCACCGCCTCTGCTCCCACCGAGTCACCCACACCAAATGCCTCATCAAAGGATACAGTAGTAGAGGTAGGATCAAAAGAAAAAGGAGCGCCCAGGGTCCCGCGATTAAGTAAAAATGAGCGAGCAGGCATTGATAAAATAGTTAAATCCCTCATAGATAGGAAGGAGACAGAAGAGTATGTAACTGACATATGCAACTCCTATGTTGAAAACCGCAAACAATACTTTATTGTACGTCTCTGTTACCACACTCTTACTGCATATGAAGAGAAGTACCAAGATGTAGGGCCCGAGCGGCTAGTGGCTCTCTATAGGAAGGTAGACACCGGAGATGAAGGCGACAACGATGTTACAGAACTCTTTTCATCCACACTGGAGGTATTCCGTCACCTCGTGGAACAAGGACGGATAGATAAGGACAGGACATCTAAGATAGCAGGACCCCCGGTGGAAAAACCAGATAGCATGATGCCGATAAAAGAAGCTGGCCCTTATTGGGTACCTCCTAGAGGACAAGGGACTCATGACGATATGAACCATCAAGACGCTAGAGGAAGGGTGGTCTACAATTGGGTGTATCAACCATGGGACAGACAGGACATTTTGACGTTCCGTAAATCTTTACCGGATTTACGAAAGAACCCCACCGCCTTTTACACCGAGCTAGGTACCGCTCTGGGATCAACAATAATGACACTTGCCGACATAGACTTGTTCTTCGGGTTATGTTTGCCAGCAGATGTGTGGAAACAGATTAGGAAAATAGACCATACCGAACTGCTTGGTCATACCTGGGACCAACTCAACACACTAGATAAACAGCGGAACCCTGGTCAAAAACCAGTTAAAGCAATATTGGACCTCCCTGACAAAATAGTGCAGAAAGTGAAAACGCTGATCCCAGAGAAAAAGATAGACTGGTCCATAGTAACCGCGTGCCGCCTGAAACCACAAGAGGATGTCTCAGAGTATTTCTCCAGATTTGAAACGGTGTTCTCCGATTACAGTGGACAAGACATGTCCACCGCAACCGGACACCACTTATTTGTGCAGAACTATGTCAAATGACTACTGCCAGATGTATTCCAGAAATTACAAGCCAGCGAAAGTAGTTGGGCAGCATCTAAACCGGCGGCCATTCTCCAAATGGCCCAGTACTATGAGCATCAGAGAAACGAAAATGTCAGGGCTACAGAAAGGAAAAAGAAGGACTTGAAGGAAAGGGTAATGGTAGCACAACACCAGGGGGCGAATACAGGAAGGGAGCAATATAGGGGAGCATACCAGCAGAATACCCCTAGAGTACAGCCACCTAGAAACAATTCATCGACATCATATGTAGGACGCCAAGACCTAGGACAGGATCAATGTGCATTTTGCAAAGAATATGGACACTGGAAAACCCAATGCCCGGCTTTGTTAGGAGCTGGTAGGGGCAGAGGGGCGAGGGAAATAGCAAGTGGACAGAGAGGAAGAGGACGTGGGAGAGGGTACGCGAGTGAAGCAAGCGAGGAAAGGCCAGGAAGAGTGAACACATTTGACCATCCCAAACAGAATCAGTACCAACAGACAGATTATGACAATACGTACGACTTTGCATAGGACAGCCAGGGGCAAGGGAGGGATCCAGTCGAGCTCTATGTTGATCAGAAAGGCCCTTATGTTACCGCTGAGGTCCTGGGCACAAAGTCGCCATTTCTGGTAGACACGGGAGCAACACGTAGTGCACTATCCAAACGACTGATTCCAAGGGCACCCTTGTCAGGCTCACATGTGACCTCAATAGGATTTGACGGTACGCCCTCCACCAACCCTTTGTCCCGACCCATCCCTTTTGACCTTGACAACAATAGCGTCGAAACGACATTCCTCCTCTCTTCCAACACCCCAGACGCCATTATGGGTCTCGACCTTTTGAAACACTTCCATGCGACTATCAGATGCTCACCAGACGGAGTGCGTGTCGTCCTGTATGACAACCCCCAGCGCCATAGAGAGAACCCTTCTCAGCACATGTTTCCCATCTCCGAGACTGACGCATCCCTACTGGACACTTTGCCATCACACTTATGGGCTAGGGCTGATTCAGACGTAGGGACGAATGATGATTGACCCAGTACACGTAACAATACGACAGGACGCAACCCTACCGAAAGTACCGCAGTACAAAATATCGCCAGAAGGTGAGAAGGCACTGACAGAGATCATACACTCTTTGGTAGAGGCAGGGGTGGTAGAGGAAGTAGTGAGCAACGTTTGTAACAGTCCCATACTACCGATTGTAAAGAGACAGGGAGACGGAAAAGCCTACCGCTTCATCATTGACCTGCGGGAGATAAACAAAATCGTAGTGCCACAATACCCAGTAGTTTCCGACATCACGACAATTTTGACTTTAATCCCCTCCACTGCCACCACCTTCACTGTAATTGACCTCAAAAGCGCATTCTTTTCCATACCTATACACAAGGACAGCCGCTATCTATTTGGATTCACCCTAAACTCCCGTTCGTACAGATTTTGCAGAGCACCTCAGGGGTACACTGAGAGCCCAAGCATCTATAGCCAGGCGCTTAAAAGACAGTTGGACGCCATACAATTGCCAGATGGAGTGGCACTAATACAATATGTAGACGACATCCTTCTAGCAGCGGACACCATACCAATAGCCGTCACAGCCACCATCAAACTACTCCATTTTCTTGCTGAGAATGGTCACAAGGTCTCCCGAAAGAAATTGCAGTTCTGTAAATCACAAGTGACCTATTTGGGTCACCTTTATCCAAAGAAGGGAGGAAACTCACGCCTGACAGGATCCAGACAATTCTAGACACCCCTGTCCCCAAAGATCAGAAACAAGTCCGCTCTTTGATAGGTCTCACTTCATTTTGCCGACAGTGGTTACCGAACTTTAGCCTCATTGTCAAACCCCTTCTCTCCCTCCTAGCTAAAGACATCCCCTCACCTCTCCCCTGGACCCCCGAATGCCAGTCTGCCTTTAAAGAACTACGCAATGCCCTTTGTTCAGCGCCTGTCCTAGGAACCCCGGATTACTCCAAACCATTCTTCCTCTACACGCACGAGAGGGAAGGATGTGCATTGTCTGTCCTAACACAATCAATTGGTCACAAACAACGCCCTTGTGCATATTTCTCTGCCACCCTCGATCCAGTAGCCAGAGCACTGCCGGCGTGCCTGCGCGCTGTGGCAGCTGCAGCAGTATCGATACGCCAGAGCGAAGGAATAGTACTCTCCAATCCAGTCACTGTTTTAGTACCCCATGCAGTCGACACACTACTAAACCAGACCAAAACCCAACACTTGACTAGCGCCCGACTGACAGGATATGAGTTGACCCTGCTAGCACCGCACATTACCCTAAAGCGATGCACCGCCCTCAATCTAGCCACACCGTTACCCCTACCCGAAAATGATCCTAGCGTGACTCCACTACACGACTGTGTGACACTAACCGATGAACAAACAAAGAGTAGAATAGATCTCAGAGACACCGCCTTTCTAGAACCAGATGGAGAACTATGGGTGGATGGTTCGTGCATCAAACTCCCGACGGCACCACCTCAGCTGCATACGCTGTCACCACAGCCCGAACCGTTCTGGAAACAGCCCGTATTCCCCAACGTTCAGCACAGGCTGCAGAACTCATTGCCCTCACACGAGCATGTATCTTAGCGACTGACACGACAGTTAACATATACACCGACAGCCAATATGCCTTCGGGGTGGTTCACCATTTTGGGATCTTATGGAAAGAAAGGGGTTCCTGACTTCACACGGTACACCCATCCTGCATGGAGATTTAGTCTCCGCCTTGACGCAAGCAGTCCTCCTCCCCAAGAAGTTAGCAGTGATAAAATGCCAAGCACATAGGAAAGTGACTGATCTCATTGGACAGGGAAATGCACTAGCAGACGTAACTGCCCGAGCCACGGCAGGAGACAGAACTACGATACGAATGTATGTGACCAGGTCACAAGCTGAACGATGGACTGACGCTAGGACCACTGTAAGGGACATACAGACTACAGGCACACAAGACGAATTGACCGAGTGGGAAAAGGTGGGACTAAAAGACGAGGAAGATTGCTGGAGAACTAAAGACGGAAATAAATGGCTGTTACCCAATGCCTACCTCATCCCCATATTGACCATGGCACATTTACCAGCACACATAGGCTCCACCCCCATGATTGAACTAATCGCCAGAGTATGGCATAACGTCAAGAAACCAGAATCTGCAAAACGCCTAGTACAACAATGTATAGTCTGCCTACAACACAACCCAGGGAAGGGGACAGTAGTACCACGGGGAGGGTTTGGAGTCCCTGACCACCCCTTTGAAATCCTTCAAATGGATTACATTCAACTAGAGAGATGCCTTGGTATAAAATATGTCCTGGTGGTTGTGTGCGCTTTTAGCAAATGGGTGGAGGCATATCCCACCCGTGACAATACCGCCTTAGCCACTGCAAAAGTATTGCTGAAAGAATTCTTCCCCAGATACGGCCTTTGCAGAATTTTATGGAGCGACAACGGCCCCCACTTCGTAGCCGAGGTGATACAGAACATACTGAGAGGGTTGGGGGTAAAACAAAAGTTCCATGCCGTCTTCCACCCCCAATCAGCGGGCCTGGTAGAGAGACACAATGCAACGTTGAAACTAAAACTAGCCAAAATAGTTGCCACGACCGGGTTGAAATGGCCCGACGCCCTCCCATTGGCATTGTTATCGATGCGCTCCACCCCAACCAAACACCAACTGACCCCGTATGAGGCCTATGAGCATTTGGGCGGCACCAAGACCCACCTCCATTAACGATGTCCCGAACATATTAATGTCGGATTACTTGCATAAATTGACAAACGAGCTAACAATTATCCACCAACAGGTGCAGCAAGCCTTGCCTGACGTATCCAGGGGCCCGGGACATGAAATAAAGCCAGGCGACCATGTATTGATTCGCAACTTCCAAAGAACGAAGAATCTGGAGCCTAGGTGGACGGGCCCCTGGCAAGTCCTGATCACCACCCGAACTGCCCTCCGAGTGGAAGGAAAACGAAACTGGCTGCACGCTCATCATTGCAAACGAGTCCCTCCAACCCTGGCAACCTGTGAAGGGGTGGAGGTGCAAGAGGAAGTACTCGCGAGAGACCGACCAGCTCTGAGTTGCTACCCACAAGAAGACACCCTCGAACTATCAGAATTTCCCGACCCCACGGTGCCATCCAGGAAAGGGTACAACCTTAGATCGACGAAAGGAGGGAGCTCCAACGACCAGGCCACTAACTAAGTCAAGGTCTCAGATCAGTAGCACAGTCAAACAACGCTACCAGGAAAGCGCCAGACAAAAGTCTGTGGTACTAACAGTTGTTGAGCTCCTCGAAGATGATGGAAGAAACTGAACACCTGCAAAACCACCGCAAAGACACCAAGACTGCTAACCTGCACAGCACAAAGACAATTGCACTTGTAGCCGCATTTCTCACCTGTCTCCTGCTAATGGTTGCACTCTGGATCATTGAAGAGAATGCACCTGCATACAGAACATTGTCACCCACCATGCAACCAACCACCAAGAAAGAACACTACCTGGTATCACTACCGCCACATCTCCGAGAACGACGCAACGAATTCTGGAATTATTCTTTCGTGCAGATGTTGCACCAGCACAATCTTGCCACCAATGCTACCAACTGTTGGGTCTGTGGGCTGTTACCACATGCCACTGAACATTCCATCCCTTCGCCCTTTTCTATTCACGGATCTTGCCTTGCCTGGATGATGCTCCTACAAGAAAGTTACAAAGACAATGCCACTTCCGACGGAACAATCGCCCAGTTCTACAACGAGTTCTGGCGAAACAAAACAGGAAGGACAGCCGCCCCCTTCTGCCCTCACACCTTCAATGCGACATTCCAGATTAATGTCCCCTCCAAAGAACGAGTGGAAATGCAAGTGTTCAATAATCCTAACAGAGCCACATTTTCCTACCTGAAGAAAAGAACTGCTGCAACACTGACTGTGGCCCTATCTGTGGTGAACGTCTCTGGCCTTGTATGCATTGAAGGCCGTGGGACTAAGAATGTGGGTCACAGCACCTGTAGCATTGTAAGGACTTTGAACACTGCCAACCCCCAAACGCTTGTTGCATCACCCAATATGTACTTTGTTTGTGGAACCAAAGCCTACACCTGGCTCCCAAGAAACTGGGGGGGCACGTGCTACATCGCCTTTATTTTGCCACCAACCTACACAGCCCCTGCAGAGCATCATCGAGAAAAGCGTTTTAAAGACATTGATCAAGCAGACTCTGCCTCATCACAGTTCCTCGACGCAGCAAAAGGGCTCGTCCCGCTATGGGGTCCGATGGCAAACAGCCGAGCCATCAGACATCTGTCCCAAGCGGTAGAGACCGCCCTGAACGTCACTGCTGGCATCCTCACCAACAACACTGCTGAGCTCCAAGCGATCCGTCTGGTTACCCTGCAAAATCGCATGGTCCTGGACGTGGTACTAGCGGACCGTGGAGGAGCATGCCGCATCATCGGTGCCAGCTGCTGTGTATACATTCCTGATAATTCACCTTCTGTCTATGAAGCAATCGAACATCTCCATAGACTATCTTCAGAAATTCATCAAGGATCAGAGACTTGGACAATTGGAAGTTGGCTTTGGGGCATCTTGAAGGAGTGGGGTTGGAAAATATCAATGATTCTCTTGGTCCCAGTATTGACAATGTGTGGTTGCTGTTTGGGTATACACTGTATACCACCTTTGTGTTCTCTTTGCATAACTACCTTGCACCCTAAGACTATGGACACTCAGCTAACAAAAATGAGAGTAATGTATGATCAAGAGATACAGGACATTATGGAGATCGAAATAGACTGACAAGCTGGCTAGTTATGTTCAAAGGGGCCACTGTTAAAAGCAAAACGACAATCGTGAACATTACCTGCGCCATCTTGTCTGGTGGAATTCTATGTGCACATAAGTTGCAGTCATTTTAATCTATCACAGCCATTTTGTACTCTGTTGGTCACCTTTGTTTCACCCTGCCCTTACTAGCATCCCTCTGACCCTCTGACCGACCTGGTACGTGTGCTGGGGGCTATAAACTCTATTTGCCGCAACAAACCTCAGCGCCACTTGCTGCCACAAACTCGTTTTCCTCTCATCTCTGTTTTCAGGCAAACCTTTGGACACTCTACCCCTCACTGCACCTAGTTACACAAACAGGTTCCAAACACCAAAAGACTCTTGCAACATGATTTATTGCACTGCAAACAGCAAGACTTGTTGTTACCAACAATGGGACCTGTTTTTATCAACAGAACAGACTCTTAGATCTGGCCGGTCTCACATGTTTTAGACCCTGAAGCAAGGTCCAGCTGCAAGATAAGATTGTCTGTTTGACCTGGGTGGGAAGAGAATTACTGTTGGGCTTGTGTGACAACCTGCCCGGGCGGGGACCCCAAGCTTGTGTAACCATGTTGATGAAACCAATGCATTGTGTCAAACCTGTATAAAAGGAAGAGCCAAAGGAGTTATCAGCAGAACACCTCCCTCAGACATCCCGGTGTCTGCAGTTGACGTGATCTCCTCATGAGAAATAAACCTTTTTCTTGTCTTCCAGTTTCCAGCGCTTGCCTCATTATTTTGATAGCGAACCCAAAGTGAAATAGAGGTGGAACCCTGCACCGGGCAGCATTGAGGGTCTTAGAAGACTCGCTGCCTTTCACAAATGTGGGTATACATTTCACAAGCACAGTAGGGTGTTTGTTGCCAGAGAATGCTTTTCAAGCTCCATCGCGTCACCCAGTCCTCCAGGAACAAGCACTTCATTACACAGGTACATGTCCCACCCCCGGACCTAGAACAGATGAGTCCTTCAAAACTATTAATTGTGTCGAATCCTACAGATAAATCATCGCCCCTCCCTTGGGAATGTAGTCCACACCCCCAATATGAGAAATTCTAATATATCATTAATTACAACCCTTCCTTGTCACTAAAAGGCAATGCCTGTAGGGAATTCTTGACTCCCGACCCCTTATGGAAGATTATACTGCTCGTAACTTAAAAATTGTCATTTCATGTGCCAGAAGACCCCTCCACTAGCAAACATCCATTTGGAGCAGGGGGTCAGATACAACACATTATCAGTAAAAACAAACATTGGCAAAGCCTATAGGTCTGATGTTGATTGCCAACTTTTCAATTTGCCAATGTTTGTGAATGGTTTTTATAACACTGTACAAGAGGTCTACTTTTGGTGTGTGAGGCGCCCAGTGGGCAACAGCAGAGCGACATCATCCACAGAGAGGTAGACCAATGGCTAAAGTGACTTACCAGTGCACTATGGTGCAGTAGGCGGGACATAATTTGAATGACACACTGATAGATCAAAGAATGAAGAGAGCTGGCTGAAAGCCACTATAGGTAGGAACATTATATATATATATATATATATATATATATATATATATATAAAATGTTATCAAACTTAAAGGTCTTGGCTAACGCAAGATTAAAAAAAAACAAAAAAAAAAGAGTGCCTCTGAAGGCCGGTAGTGGTGAAGTCGAGTTTGTCACATACATACAACAGATTTTACAATGGCATCAATCAATTTTGACCCCCCTTATCAGGAGCTTCCTGAATGTACACTTTACCCAACACTAACAATACACATTTGACACAACCCCTGAAAGCATCACAGAAACAACATGGCTCCGTGTCTTGTAAATAGCTAAACACATCCCATCTGCACTGTCATTCATATACATTTATATTCAAACTCAATTTATACCGACAGTACACATTAGACACAGCCCCCCGCACCATCACAGGCACGAGATGCCTTCATGCCATGTAGTGGGCAAAACACATGCCATCTCAATAGCACAGCCATACCAACATGTATTCATACCCCGATCCACAGCAACAGTACAGATTTGATGCAAACCTCCACACAATCACATGCACAGCCCAGTCCCAGGCACAATGGCCTGCATAACCCGGCTCCAAGCATTAATAAAAGGAATAATAAAAGGCATTGTTATTTTCAATACCAATAGGTCAAAATTTAGGAAATGCGAGACCTATTGCATTGCAAATGCTTGTTTTGTATGCCATCCTGCTGTTTTTTATGAGACAAGGGCAGACCTGGTTAGACATGAGCTACCACAGTTAAGACATATGTAATACAAAACTCAAAATAGCTGTGAGTTAAGTGCCTTAAGACCGCTTCTGCAAGAGTCTAGTTGAAAAATGCACTGCAAAGATTCCAAAGTACTAATTTTATAGGAAACGTAAAAGCAGAAGGGAAAATGGGGAAAGAGGGGGTTCTCTGTAGACTTTACTTTTGCTCAAGCTGCACTTCAAACAAAAAGACGCTTTTCATCAGGGCAAAGTGACATGGCATGTGAGCTCTTCAATACACCCATGGTCTAGCTGCAGAGACATCTGGGAAGGGAATGGAAGGCCCATGGGCACCCTATATGCAAGATCAATAATTGTCGGTGCAGAGCTATGGGAGCACCCTGGTGTGCCCCGGAAACTTTACGTATGCTGTTATAATAATACTGCAATGATACCAATCACTGTTGTAATAGTCTCACGTCATTTGGGAAGAAATGAACTCGGTAGTGTTTATGCCAATTGTGCTATGGCTTTGTCCAACATCCCCAATTCCCAAACCAGCTTCAAGACGGATTGTGCCAAATAATATATTTCTCTTTAACTCGTTCTGTTGCAAAACAATGTCTGAAGTATTAACATTGTCAGACCAGATTTGATCCTACACCTTAATCTCACTGTTTCCCCCCACTATTTTTCCCCCACTTCCATCCTCCATTTCTTTCCCTCTCACTATAGTTCCCACTTTTCCAACCAACTCTTCTTCCTCTATCATGTCCCCTTCTCCTCCACTCTTCTTCACCTCCTCACATACTTTCTTTTCATCCCTCCTCTTCTGATTTAGCAACTCGCCTTCCTCCTCTTTTCTTTCCCTCCCTGCTCCCTTTTATTACCACCTTTTTACTCGCTTGTCACTCTATTGCTAAGCCTTTATTTCCCATCTCCTACTTTCTTCTGCTTGCTCCTCCTCTCTTGATCCATCTCTTCCTTTGTCTTATTTATATTACACATATCCGAATACCCTGATCCCTCCTTTCTTCTGCTTCTTCCTTCATCCTATACCTTTTCCCTTCCCCATTCTTACTTCCACTTTCTTCCTCCCTGTGCTTTTTTCTTCCCATTACCTATTCTTAATGCCCTTACTCTTTTCCCTTGTTTCCTGTCCTGTGGAATGTTTGCGCCAAATTTCCTTTTCTCTCTTATCATTGTTACTCATTCTTCCTTTATCCACCTTTTTTCTTGCTCTGTTCTTCCTCATATACTTCCCACTATTTCCCCGTTCTCAGGCGACCCCTTCTCTCCCTTCTCATTTCAACCATTACTTTTTTCTCTCCTCTTTACTCTGAAAAACAAGCAAATAACAATATAACTATATTACTTGAGTGAAGATGGGTAAAGTTGAAACACTGAACTAGCATTTTACTATCCAGTTACAAAACCAAATCAATGATTACTTCCTTCACAACCACCAGTCACACTTCAGCAGCAAGACAGCAACTAATCAAGTTGTAGTGATGTCCTGCTTAACAGAGACAACTGTAACCCTTGTTGTCTGGTCCTGCTCGATCTCTCAGGACCCTGTGGCATCGTCAACCACCATACCATACTGAATATACTCTTGACAAAAGCTTCACAGGCTTTTTTTTATTTTATTACAGGGGTTCTCTTCATTCCTGTCCACTGGAAGCCGACTCATTAAGTGGAATCTTCTGAATCCAGAAGAAAACATGTGACCTTTTTAGTAGCTCAATGCCCCATCCCCTTTACCAGTACTTATGTATCTTTAGAACCAGCCTTCTTGGATTCCTCCTCTCCAACAGTAGAGTCAAGATCAATCTGTTTGTGGGCGATACCCAACGCCACCTGAAAAAAGAGTGCAGTCATCACCCAACTCAAAATATGTCCTTCCCTTATCCCATCCTTATGTCTAACGACTATCTCACGTTGAACAGCACTATAAATTGATTCTTGTCAACAACAGCTCCAGACAGCCTAAGATCCGTCAGAGGCACTCTGAGATGAGGAATTTCCTCTCAAACTTGCCTACAAAGCTAAATCCCTTATAGAACACAATCTTTGTTTCAAGACGCACAATCCCAAAAAACACTTATCAACTCTTAGTCATGTAAAGAAATCAATCCATACCTTCTTAAATCAGACTTCAGAAGCAGAGACCAGGTCATTATCATGTCCCACCTGAGTGTTGGCAATGTCCCACTTAACAATTTTTTATTTATTTATTAAAGTTTTGTATAGCGCGAACTAGACCCAGTGAGGGTATCCGAGCGCTTTACATATGTTACATCAAAAGAAAAAGTGAGAACTAGGCACATAGAAATGAGACCAATGTCCCCAATACTCACTTTGCACCAATACAATTGTCCTACCCACTGCCTTTCAACTCATTAAAGGTTTTTTGCAAGACACCATGTCCCCGGAGCAAACTTCATTGGCTATACTTAAAAAACCTGCATCACATTCAAAACCAGCTGCATCGCCTACAAGGCTGTAATTACTGACACACATTGATACCTTGAGAAACAACAGCATTAAAGGAGATCAATGCAACACACAAACTAGGGCACTGCTAGACTGGAAATCAAAAAGTGTAATAAAGTAAAGCCTAAAAACAAGCCTTTTCAAATTACACATCAAGTCTGTAGATAAACATCCAACCACAGGTTAGGCTCGCTTCTACACTTCTCGACTTCAAAGAGGCCCTTCCTTATACTCTATCAACAAAGAACCACTATAACTTACAAACCTAGACAGATAAGACCCCTCCCCCTGTACACAATCATTAAATCCTCCTTTCTCGTTATGCACTATACCCAGGTACTACCCAGCTAGGTTGACTCTTAATAAATCCCAATGCTTAGATAGGTATATGTGTACTCAAAAAGGCAGGTCACATTTTTGACCCACACACTCAAATCATGGAGCCTGATCCTCACACACAGACCGTGTCTTCTTTCCCTATTCTGAGGTACCAACATCTGATCCACCAATATGCCTAGAATCTCACCTTGAGGTGATCACCACCTATAACTCCCTTTCACTAAGTAACACTCACTGACTACCATACATTCAATGCACTCTATTCCCTCAGGTCACTCTCACAGGTCCATAACCACTGACCAATTTACACTTCAATCACATGATCCGACCTCTTTACATTCAGGTCATACCCTCTGACCCTTTTTAAAATTCCAGTCATTATGTGCAACCCATCACACTCCAATAACTACCTTACTCTCCACTCTTAGGTTATACCATCAGACATTCACACTCCGGTGGTAGTACCCTTACATCCCGGAGGTGCAAGATTACTCCCTGGAACGAAGGTTCCATATTTTTTGTGGTACAGTGCTAGGCTTGTTAAGAGTTGCATGCGGTCATTGATTCTTCACCGCCTTCCAATGTACTCTGAATTTTGGATGATCTCGTTTGGAAACCACTTTACTGTATCCAGTTCAGTGGTCGAAGTGGGCGGGATCGGCAGGGCACGGCGTGCCCGTACTTCTTCAATAAATGGATTCCGTTCCCCTACTTTTGTTATTTTAAACATGTGTCCCAGGACGGCAGAAATAGTCAAGGCCTACACATAAGGCTCGGCGTTCGGGATGAGCGGGGGCGGTCAGAGAAGAAAAAGGACTCGGTCTTTTCCTTCTTGCCCAAAGACAAGGGCAGTGTCCACTTCTGCTCTGCCGCTGGCAGCTGCCCCCTCTCTTTCTTCCTCTTATTCCCTCTCTTTTTGTCGAGCTCCTCCTCACTTACTAAAAACCGTGACTTCAGGAAACAGTTCTCACCCTGTTTCATTTATTTGTTTCCGTGTGAAATGGATCCAAAAAAGAAAAACACTTTGCTAGAAAAGTCGTATTTTTCTGACATTTTTCTTTTTCAAAGTGCAGCCTCTTGAATAAAAGGTTCAAAATAAATAAATAGCTAAATAAAGCAAGACAGAGTGGTCGCAAAGTGACCAGATTGATTTTATTCACACCCAAATATTAGCCCCACTTTACAGAGTTTGCCAGTGAAGCGCTACTTTTGTTTTCTTGTCTTTCTTTGAACAGCATTGTTTTCCCCGGGTGGGGAAGTGCACCAATCCTGGAGGTACTGCAATGCCTGATTGATGGGTGGATTGGAAAACAAAAGGTGTACCGCAGCTCTGTATTCACGGATGTGGTCTATTTAAACCGTATTGCTTACATTTTGTAAGGATATAAGCAATGGACATTAAAATGGGTCCCTTCCAGGCCCTGTAGTCATGTCCTTAACTTTTCAGGCAAAAGCACTGACTGATTTCTGAATAGTGAGTGTAAAAGCGTTAAGGTAACCATGTTGTTCCTGCTTACATTTCACATGCTTTACTCAATCCTGCATTCCCTATGAGTGTTTGCTTGTTCCAGGATGTTGTTACTTTTTTTTAGGCAGCATATTGCTCTTGTCTAGTGCGTAATTTGAATTGAGTCGCATACAGGTGTTTATAGCGGGCCACAATTGGGTTGTAGTTGAAGGCAGAGCTAGTTTCTCTCAGTGGGGCAGTATGGTGTTCAGTGGGGGAGAGAATGAGCAGTGTGGTCAGAACTGCAGAATTTGGAACTGGGGAAACCAGGCTCAGCCTTCATGACTAGTCCATCAGACCACTCTCCTGAGGGACAACATTCTCTTGCTAGACCTTAGAAGCCCTGGTGTCTTAGCAGCAACAGGTGCACCATAGTGGTGGCAAGTGTTGGTTAACCTTGAAGGCCTGTCCACCACAATCCATACTGAAGCTCACCTCCAGTCTTGTAGGAAGGCCTATGAAGCAGCACACCCTAGAGCAACAGTGACTCTACCACCGATGTCACAGGACCCTTGAGAAGGGCCAGTTCTAGGGCAGTGCAACCGCTGTGACCGCAACGGGCGCGGACTATGGTTGGGGGCATTGTGTTTGCAAGTATATTATGGTTTTAAAAGGGCTTGCTGCCTCCTTCCTGGCCTCCAGCAATTTTCGGCAACAATAAAAATGTCATGATAACTCCGGTGATTAATGTTCTTCCTAGAGAGAGATCGGAGTTTTGTCTAGTGGAAGTTTTGACTCATGGAAAGGTAGCGCAGAGGGTTAATGTGCCTGCTGCAAAGAACATGTACCATGTAGATCACAAAGTGCACATAATGTAAATAGGTCACTGTGTTACTGCTTTTGTCAGAGAGATCCTTTTGTTATTTGCAGTTTATAAGTTAAAATCCTAACATAGAACAGTGAGCTCTTAACTGTCATGTAAGAGCTGCATGCAAACTGCAAGGTATAAATTAGAGCGTTATGTTCCCCCCGCCAGTCTTTGATTATCCTAATGTTGCAAAAAGTGTTCATTTGGATAGATGTAAATTCTGAATATTAAAGAGAACCCCCAACCATGGTATTACGTTTTAAATTCTGAGTTTGTGCTTCTCCAGACCAATCACTATTAAACTATACTGCCTACTAGTATGGTTGTCATGTAGTCCTTGGTCTTATGTAACATTTCCTATACAGTGATTTACATACATATAATTGATTGTCTCTGTGTAATATGTGTGATATAAAGTGCTCTGACACCCAACACTGGTATGAGTGGCACTGTAAATCAAAATTAATGCATCTGAGAGAGTGTGTGGTTATGGAGACTTGAGGGGCACTGTAAAGGGTGGTAGTGAGGGAATCCGTGGCGGAGGTGGTCATTGGGGGGCACCAACAAACATTGTTGCACAGGGCACCACCAGCGCTAAAGCCGGCCCTGCCCTTGATGCCAGTCCGCCTCACCTATTACTACCTCCATTGACCTTGGTTCAGCAGTAGTAGCTGCAACTCACCAGGGATCGGCAATGCAGGATTTGCAGGCACACCAAACTAAGTTCGCAAACTTCACAGTCTCTCTGCTTCATGCACAAGCACTTTTAACATGTGCTGCCTGCAGGAATTATGCAGCAAAGGAGGACAAAATTATGCTGCAGTGTGGTCTAAATTATGCAGCAAAAAGGCTGCAGCGTAATGCAGTATATTTTCTGATACTAATTATTTTGACATTTTTACACAGGCTAACAGTCTCTGGAAAGATTTTGCTTTATTAGTACCAGTGTAACATACAAATGCAGCAGTGAGAAAGGTGATCAGTCAACCTTTGCAAAGGGACGTCCACTTCGCAGCAACACAAGTCACATTTTTTGTAACTTTTGATCCGTTTGAGCTACAAACAATTTATTAGTTAAAAGTGTCAGATTATGCAGCAGATGTATTATGTGGCAAATATGGCAGAGCCATAACTATATAGAAAACATTTGCAAACTCGCATATTTTGCCATTCATGTTTGAACTGCTCTTGTGGAAAAAGGGAGGAGAAGCGCTGATGACAGAAACTCCATGGCTCGGAGACAAATGGCTTGTGCTTCCACTTTTAAGCGCATTTGGGATATTCTGTGATTGGAAACATATCCCACTTTGTGAATGTATTTTAATGTCAATAACTCATATTAATCCTTAAATAATCATATGTTGGGGCGTGGCCAAGATGGCGGCTTGAGCAGACGTGCTGTTCTGACTCTCCCGCCGGTGGCCCAATACAGCACCGGCATATAGCAGTTTCCAGCGACAGGACACCCGTGGCTTGGCGTCTGGAGGGAGCCGCGGGGGCCGCCTTACTGCAGGAGCAGCCGGGGGCTCTTACCTCCGACGCATGCCGAACCGAGCGGTGCCGAACGCTCCGACGGAGGCGCGGACTAGTTGTCGGGAGGCCTGACCCCGGGGCCGCGGCGGCCTCGAGTAGAGCCAGAGGCCGGCAGATCGCTGGAGGGGCCGAGCAGGGGTGCTGACGGCGACGCAGACGGAGCTGCAACCATCCGGGCGCCTGAAGTGCAGAGTCGGCTCTGCAGCCCCCGGCCAACGGGATCAAGGAGCGGGCTCGCGACGGAAGACCCGACGGGGGAGTAGCACCGATCCCGCCGCCCTTGGGAGCTGGGGAGGCGATCCGGAGTCGGGAGAGGGCCTCACCGGCCGGAGTGGACTTCCCGGTCATACCAGCACGCAGGCAAGTGACTGCCCCGGGGGGTGAAGTGTTGAGGACACCCTCCGTAGTGCTACGGAGGAACCGGAGTCGGGGCCCATTTGTTGGAGCTGGGTGCGGTGCTGTCCCACTGACGCGACTGCAGGGGAGGCCGAGCGTGGTGCCTGGAGGCCCTGCCATACACTTTGGGCCCTTGGTGGGGTTGCTGCTGAGCCAGCCGGCGGATGACTTCGCGGCGGCGCCCCCGCCATTTTGTGGTGCCGCTGGAGGAGTGACTGCCCGGGGGAGTCCTTGTGGCGAGCAGACGGCTGGCCGGGGAGAATTCGCAGTGGGGACCGCCACTGGGAGAGCGGGGTCGGGGATACGGACCAAGACTAGGAATCCAAACCCAGTGAAGGGGGAAGCTGACGGTGCCGCTGGTCCAGAGACAGCCGGTACCTAGACCGCCCGGGCTCCCCCGCGGGGCACTCTGGGGGGCCGGTCCTGCGGCGCTTGTGCCCTGGTCACAGCATGTCAACCTCACGGGGGCGAAAGGAGAAAACCCTGAAGGAGCTATTTGCGAAGCCTCAGGGCGGACATCAAATGGGTGACGGTGGGGCAGGGTCCGAGCAGCCCGCACCCCCGAGTGGCGAAACTGGGGAGCCGATAACAAAAGCTTTCCTGGAGTCCCTGTTTGTGGCGCTGCGGGAGGACCTACAGACACTGAAGCGGGACCTCACCGCAGAAATCAAAGATGTCCGCAGAGAGATGGACTGTATTGGGGAGAGGGTCGCAGAACTGGAGGAGAAAAGCGACGGGAGGGACACAGAAATGGCGACGCTCCAGCAGGAGGTTATTCGGATCCACGATCAGCAAGTCGACCTCCAATCTCATCTCGAGGACCTGGAAAACCGTTCTCGTCGCCACAACATCAGGATCCGGGGGTGAAGCTCGACGAGGAAGCAGGCGACATTTTCAAATACACTAGGGAGCTCTTTAATCATATTCTGGGCAGGCCGCTGGACACGGATCTCCGCTTGGACAGGGCGCACAGGGTGGGCCCACCAAGTCAGGCGACGGCCCTACCGGCTGACATCTTGGTCTGTGTCCAGGACTTCAGAACCAAGGAAGAAATTCTCCAGAAGGCCCGACAGATGCAACCCCTCACATTCCGCGGCCAAACCCCAGCCCTGTTTCAGGACTTAGCTGCCCTCACACTCCAAAAACTGAGAAGTTTCAGGCCCATCACCTCACATCTCAGACAGCGCAACATTTCCTACAGCTGGGGTCTCCCATTCCGTCTGATATTCCGCATGGATGGCAAACTCTTTCAGCTGCGGTCTATCTCTGAGGCCTGCCGCCTGCTCGGAGTCGACCTCCCCGAGGAGGAAAATGGTGACGAGGGTCCAGGTCGCGGAGCGGATGACACGAGGCCCCAGTGGCGGCAGCAGGGTCGGCGACGCCGTCCCAGACGACCAAACCCCGTGGAGATTTTGCAGGGGCAGAAGGATGCTCTTGAGACTCTACTTGCAGCACTAGCAAAGACACAACCTGCTTGAAACTCTCAGAATATTTTGCTTTCACTGAGTTGTCCTGGTCCTTCAGGGGGCCGCTGGCGGGGGGGTGGAGGGTCACCCTTGGTCACATTACATCCCCCATGGAGATGCTCTTCCGATCATCCGTGGATGATGGACTTCGACGAGAGTTCTTCTCCGTCCTTTTTCCTTCGTTGTTTGTTATATTCGGACTACGATTAGATAACTGTTGGGGGGTTCCTTTCTTTGGGGGTTCGGGGGTCCCTTGTCCACCCTTTTTTGATAGCGTAGGTCCACATGGTCAGAGCCGGCCTGTTTTGTACTGGCTACAAGCCCACTGTGATGGGGATCCCAGATTTTATACATGTCATACACAATTTAAACTGACTACATGACTCCCACCACACTTCGGGTGCTCACGCTGAATGTGAGGGGGCTTAATAACCCCGTCAAGCGCAAAGCAGTTTTGTCCTGTTTAGAACATACCAATGCAGACATATGCCTACTCCAAGAAACGCATCTACTGGCTAAGGACTGCCATCGTCTTAAGTCTAGCAGATTCCCGACCCAGCTGTTTTCCTCAGGGCCATCTAAATCGGCTGGGGTGGCAATCTTGGTAGCCCAGAGATTCCGGGGGGAGGTTCTCCATAAGGAGGCGGAAATCAGGGGGCGGCTCCACTCTTACCGTTTTGCCATAGGGGGGCTCACATTCACTATTGGTTCCGTTTATGGCCCCAATGCGGACAGGAAAAATTCCTTCATACAGCGCTCACGGAAGCCACAGCCACGACAGAACGCAGAATTCTCTTGGGGGGTGACTTGAACGTGGTATTCGACAATGAAACAGACAGATCATGCCAACGCGCCCACCTGACTGGCGCTCTATCTGCGGCAGGGTTGTCTCGATTACAGGACTTGGGCCTATCTCATCTGTGGCGTAGCTTCCATCCGCACAGTCGCGAATACTCCTACTACTCCAATGCGCACAAAACGTATGCCAGATTAGACTACCTGCTGGCATCCACTCCCCTGCATACGATGGCTACAGATGTCGAAATAGGGATAGCCTCTCTATCTGACCATGCACCAGTCATCGCAACCTTTGCCCTCCCACCTATGCAACGCCCCTCCCGATTATGGCGCCTCCGTGACACCCTCCTCCATCGCGCAGCAGTGGTGGAACAGATACAGCGCTCCATCAAAGACTACCTCTCCCACAATGCAAACATTGACACTTCCCTCTCTACACAATGGGCGGCACTGAAAGCGGTCATTAGAGGGGAATTAGTGGCTATATCAGCGGCTGATAATGTAGAGCGCAGGCGTAAGAGGGAGGATCTCACTCAGAAGACCCGGGAATTGGAACAGATGCACCAGCGGACGGGTGCACCACGGATTTGGCGGCAACTCCAGGCTAATGCGACGGCAGCTTGCAGCGATAGATCAGGACCGTGCGGAATTCGCAGCTCTCCGGCTGCGACATGCATATTACACAGGAGGCGACCGCTGTGGTCGTCTACTCGCCCATAAACTCCGAGAGACTCGTCAGAAACAAGGGGTCTGGGAGATACAAAGGGACGATGGGAGACGAGTCACAGAGGATTCTGAGATAGCGGAAGCGTTTCGGGACTTTTATGCCCACCTCTATGCAGGCTCTCCCCTGTCGGTCGCTGATGGAGCGGCCTTTATTGACCCAATCGGCTTGTCGACTCTGACGGAGGCGCAAGCAGACTCTCTGGACAATGATATTCGAATAGAAGAGGTCATAGCCACCATTACCCGTCTCAAACTAGCTAAGGCCCCAGGCCCGGACGGCTACTCTGCCATATTTTATAAAACGTTCTGTGCTGCGCTGGCCCCAGTTCTCACTAAGCTTTTCAACTCATTCGCTGACCCTGGAGCGATCCCGGCGGAAATGCTGGAGGCGTCCATAGTGGTCATACCAAAGCCAGGGAAGGATAAGACCACCTGCGGGGCCTACCGCCCCATATCCCTCCTTAACATTGACCTTAAGATATACACTGGGATATTGGCCGCACGTCTTTCCCCCCACATGCCGGGCCTGATAGACCCGGATCAAGCAGGCTTCATTCCCCAGCGCCAGACCAGTGACGATACAAAGAGGGCCCTCCATCTTATTGAGAAAGCCGCTCGGACAAGTGGGGAGTATATGATGCTTGCCGTAGACGCCGAGAAGGCCTTTGACAGGGTCCACTGGCCTTATTTAGAGCAGGTCCTTGCACGGGTGGGCATTGGGGAGAAGTTCCGAACACGCATCTTCAATTGCTATAAATTTCCCTTAGCCTCGGTCCGTGTTAATGGCCATACATCGTCTCGGTTCCCCATAGAGAGGGGTACACGTCAGGGATGCCCCCTGTCACCCCTTCTTTTCGCATTTTATATGGAGCCTTTAGCCCACCGCCTCCGACAGCACCCAGCGGTCACCGGGATCAAATTTGGAGGGCATATTCACACGGTCAGCCTGTACGCTGACGACGTCCTGATCTCCTTATCGAATCCTCTCCATGCATTGCCGGCATGTCTTACAGAACTGGATTCGTTTGCACTGGCGTCCGGGTTCAAAGTGAACATGGACAAATCGGTGGCACTAGACCTCTCGCTGGCACCCTCTACTCGCGCGCACCTACAGGAACACTATCCCATCCAATGGGCAACCAACACGATTTCCTATTTAGGGGTTCAACTGGCCCCCTCCATATCAGACACGGCGACCATTAACTACGCCCGGTTACGGCGGACGGTCCGTGGGGAGCTGACCCAATGGAAGCATTATCCACTCTCTTGGCTTGGCAAGATTGCGGCGGTCAAGATGACCATCCTTCCCCAGATATTATATGTGTTTCAAACCCTACCTCTCAGTCCCCCACAGGGGTGGATAAAACAGATCCAGTCCGAGCTTGCCCAGTTCATATGGAATGGCCGCAAACCTCGGATTAAGCAGGCGCTGACAGTGCTCCCGCCGGAAAGCGGGGGTCTGGGTATCCCAGATCTGCAATTGTACTTCCAAGCAACTCAGCTACGCCACTTAGTCGAGTGGAGCAGAAGGGAGTCGGAAAAACACTGGTTGTTTCAAGACCAGGCAGTGGCTGCCAGACCGCTACAGGGAATTCCCTTCTTACGTAAAGCGCACAGACCACCCAACTTATACGCCTCACATATCACCCGGGCCCTACTCGAAACATGGGACCATACCAACACCAAACTCAACCTCACTACCTATCCCTCGCCGCTTACTCCGTTACTCTGGAATCCTGACTTCCAACCGGGCATGGATGCAGCAGCCTTCACCAGGTGGAGATCCTCAGAGTGTCGCGCTCTGGGGCACCTCTTCGACGTGGACGGGATCATACCGTTTCATCAGATTAGGCAGGACTATGGGCTGCCCGAAACTGAACGGCTTCGGTAATATCAGATCCGGCACTGGGCCTTGCACACCCAAGTGAAGCCATCTGCCAGCAGACGATTGTCTACTTATGAGAGGTGGCTTATCACGCGCACTTCTGATAAAAAGCTCATCTCGGACTTATACCAGATGCTGCTCGCCCGTAATACACATCTGTATAACGCTAGCCGAGCTCGGTGGGAGAGGGAATTGGGCAGATCACTTAGCCACAAAGAATGGGAGGGGGTTTATTACCGGGCCCGCCACTCTGCATACCACATGGGGTTAACCGAAACCCTCACTAAACTAGTGACATATTGGTATTATACCCCGGAGCGACTTCACTCGATGGACCCTACTCAGGACGCGCTCTGCTGGCGGGGCTGCGGGAGGGCGGGCACCTTAACACATCTATTATGGGATTGTACACAAATTCAGCCATACTGGACTCAGGTCCTAGACGAGGTGGACCAACACCTAGACACACAAATACCACGCTTCCCGGCGTACGTCCTCTTGGGTCTCCCAAACCCCTTGACTTATCCGCTCAAGTCCCGACGGGGTAGGCTGATGGCGATAGCGCTGGGTTCAGCGATACAAAACATACTGACACACTGGCGTACCCCTCAACTCCCTACTTTCACAAACTGGTTACACCGGCTGTGGCACGTTCTGGGGATGGAGAAGTTGACACTGACAGCCGCTGGGAAGGGTTCCACATTTAATGAGCTCTGGCAACCTTTTTTGTCTCTCCTATCTGTTGAATTCAGGGAACTCACCTGTCCCAGGTATCTTCGTCTTTTACGACTCTCTGACTCACAAGTGACTGGAACATAATACGGGTATTTCACTCACAGGACTTAAACACTGATCATACAAACTTCCTTGGTGGACAGGGGACGGGGTGGGGGCACAATAGGTTTTCTTTGTTTTTTATTTTTAATTTTTTATTTTTTATTTTGTTGTGGCTTATTATGACTGTGAGCTTGTCCCTCATTGCTCTGATGATCCAGCTGTTAAGATGATCGAGGGGCTCCCATAGCTGCGAGACAGCCGCCGCTAAGTTGTATGTAATGTATGTTTAAAAACTCAATAAAAGATTTAAACCATAAATAATCATATGTACCTATTAGTTGAATTAAATAACATAATAAGCTGAAACTGGTCAGTGAAATGCCAAACAAATACAAAAAACTGGGATGTTTTGCGCATTCTGGCCACATCTGACTCCGCCCACTAATCCAATCCTCAGGTTATTCCCGCCCTCTGATTCTCCACCCACAGTTCCCCTACTATTTTTTGCCCACTTCGACCACTGATCCGGTTACACAGGTTACAGAAGTGTGCTCTCTGTAAAGCAGTGCCAAAAGCTGCAAAAAGAAAAAGCCTGAAGTCATAAAAACCTTTGTCAGTGCTAATCTCTACATAAAAGATCAATACTTGTATTGTATTTTTTGAGAAATAAAGGTGACCCGTTAGGTGTATAATAAACCTCGGGTAAACTATGTATATAAGAAATGTGATTGATAAGTGACTCTCTAACACTTGATTTTGATGGAAGTAGTAGCTACCCAAGGAACGTTCAATATAACCAAACCTACTAGTGCTTCAATTTCAGAACACAGAATGTATTCATACCATTACAATGTTGAACTTTTCTGAAGAATAGCATACACCTTTCTGATACATAGACAAATTTGTAGTGCTCATTGGCAGTCGCAGAGTGATAATGGTGTAGTATGCATAAACAATAATGAACAACTGAGAAGCAAGCAGCACAACTATTTCTACACTACATAACATTGAATTTAAAGTATGGGGTTTCTGGTCTGCTTGTTAAACTGTTGACAATGGTTTCAACCTTATCACATTTTGAAAAAAGTAATCTTCTGGACTAACAAGAATGGAAGCACAACAAAATTGTGGGTATAAGAGCGTCAAAGAATCACCAGATGAATGTCAGAATAAGGTGTCAGTAGATCACAGATAGCAAGGAAGTAGTGTTAGTCTCTAATAAGTTCTCTATCTTTACTGAACGTTTGTTTATATCCCTTGCGACATTTGTGTTTTTTTTATTCAGTTTAACTGGATTTATTGAACTTGAAATTATAAATAATGGAGCATCTAGGGCAAGAGCTTTCAGAAATGGAACATCAAAAATGGAGCTTGCTGGAAGATTCAGCAGTGGAGACATAAATAGGGGCAAGCCAGAAAAGTTGAAACACAAGTGCCAGAAGCAGGCTTAACAGCTCTCGCCAACTTGCAAAATGTTATGCAGGAACTCAATTGATCCTATCTACCGACAGATTTGCCTCTCACTCAGTCATTGTATAATTACAAATAAAATAGAAGTACTATCAGCTTTTTCCTACTTTCAACAAGTCAAGATTGCATTTAATCCAACAAGCTTCCTCCCACTGTATTCCAAATTCCATGCACAAAACAAGCAACTTTGGCAATGCCAATATGTCACGCCTATGGGCGAGCTATTGGCTTTGGCAATCGGGCGAGAGTGGGTAACGGGATGCTTCATATCGCTTTTTTTTACATATACATTTATTTATTTATTTTTTTAGAAGAAATTGGACCTGAATTGAGCGTAAGCAGTGAATTGCCAGGAGAGGGACACTAATCAAACTTAATTAAATTGTACTTGGTCCATGCGCCACAGAAAGAAAAGGAAGTGACGCATGGCAGGCAGTGCCCAATTAGAAGCCATCAAAGAAGAGTGCCAATGATGCCAACAAATGGTAAGCAATAGGCAGGTTCCACACCTATTTCAGAAGACAAAAAGTCTTGCAAGCGAGAGCGCGTATGCATGCTCGACCTAAAAAGGATTTGGATTTACAACCATTAGAGATCTACAAACATCTACATGCCCTGTTTCCCTTATTTGACTCTTTTTTTTCCAAATTGCATGTCCTCATTCAGTTCATACACAAAAAGGCATGCTCTCTAACTTAGTTGACATGCACTTGAGTGAAGTGCTCTGTCTTGACCCACAGCCCATAACCCCTTCCTTCTCACAAACCAGTATTTGCTTGCCAATCTTCTAAGCTTCCTGTAACCTATATATTCACCCTACCAATCATTCGCAAAATCTGACCTACCCCTGAAACCCACAGCTAGCACAGACCTCTAACTTCCTAGTGGGAGCTTCCTCTACACTATCTATTCACCCCACCAACCGTTCTCACTAACGTATCCCACACCCAGCGGCGTAGCGGGGGGGGGGGCGGTCCGCCCCAGGCGGCACTATTTTGGGGGTGGCCGCCGCGCGGCACTGGTGGCCCGTGGCGGCGGCCTTTATAATTTATTTGGACACTCACTGACACTACTGTCAGTGTCCCCAAATAAATTATAAAGGCCGCCGCAACGGGCCACCAGTGCCGCGTGGCCCCGTGTGAAGTGCAAGCGCACCTGCGCTTGTAAATGCTGCCTGCAGCGCACGCACCACCACCTAGCATAGTGGTTGTGGTGCGGTGCGCGACGTACCGCGTTTGTGGTTGTGGGTCCCGTCCCAGGGCCGTCAATCTTGTAGCGCGCGAAAGCGCTACCAATGACGGCCATGGGCATAATGTTTGGCCAGCCCTCGCACTGGAAAGTAACGTAGCAGTGACGCGTCACGCGCTCCACCTCCACCACCACGCGCTCTCGTGACGTGAGGAGTCGAGTCTGGAGCAGTGGCAGTGCTGGGCGATTTGCCGCAGGCTGCAGCAGAACCAACCACCCCTACTGTAGAGACCCTGGAGTACTGGAGTCTGAGGACGGTAAGAGCTACGAGGGGAGGAAAGGATCTTTGGTGAGTGGCAGGGCAGTGGGCACAAGACAAGTCCTACATAGCTGCCAAGGTTTCAGATTCCTATGTGTGACATGTTCATTACTTCAGTGTAGTTAGGAGTGACATTTCAATGACTATGAGTGACACTTTCTCTTCAGTAAAATAAAGCAACGAAGTCAAGGGAAACATAAATACCAGCAATTACACCCATTTTATACGTTCTATAGATCGTGCGCTCACATTAACTTAATTTGATTGTGTTTCACATTGTGACACTCACTGACAACTTGAAGTGGCTGGTTGTTATTTTTACTTACTCTTTCTGTTCTTTCAGCCTGAGCCAGGCTGGGCAGCGTGACTGGGTCATTGGCGACACCAAGGCAGCTCTAGCTGGCTGGCCGCTACAGCCAGTGACCCCCGCAGCAATTTCAGCTTTCTGTCCTCTATTTCTGCCGCTGCAAAACCGGACCTGACTCGTCGTGAAGAATGGCCCGTGCATGTCACTCTCCCAGCCACCAGGCTTTGATAATTTGCTGCCGGCTGCGGGCCATTAT
The DNA here is from genome assembly GCA_963921515.1 of Calotriton arnoldi. Lineage (NCBI taxonomy): Eukaryota > Metazoa > Chordata > Amphibia > Caudata > Salamandridae > Calotriton > Calotriton arnoldi. The sequence continues at coordinate 917,067 of CAWUFW010001572.1, read as the reverse complement.
AGATATTATTACGCCCCACAGTGCGGGGGGTCCAGTCAGCCAGGCGCGGGCGGCCATTATAGATATTATTAAGCTCCTCAGTGCAGGCGGCCCGGTTGGGGCAGGGCAGGTGCAAGCCAGCCCCAGGCCCCCCGAGGACCATGATTAATGCCGCCAAGCACTCAGCAGCCGGCTAACTGCCCCGCCCGCGCGCTTCTGCTGCAGGACGTGACGTCACTTCCACTCGCTGCGTTAGGGCCACAAAGTGTGTTGCACAACCTGACTGGGGCAGGCCCCGACAGGCTGTCTCTGTAGTAGCTAATTGGGCCCTACCACCGACTGGGCCATGACATCAGGCTGTCTGATTTACAGAGCGCCGCGGGAAATCGATTAACAATAGACACACATTGTATCTGACTGTGAGCCTGCTCAGCTGCTGGGAGCATCCCAAGCCTATGGGACTCGGGAGCAGCCCACGCTGGCCACAGAGGCGCCCTGCCACACTGTTTGCAGTGGCGCACTACTGTTTGTGACAGTGACAGCTGAGACACGCATTATGCGTGAAATTGCATTTCAGTGCGGTGATGCGGAGCACCACACTGAACTGCGTTAGTCTAACGCCTAATGCGTGGTACTTGGCAGGACTGGTCCTATAAAAAGAAGTGGGGGGGACTAACCAAGTTAGGCAGTCAGCAAATGACATCATGACACGTGCCATCCATAGCTGAAGGTTTCAGATTGCTATGTGTGACATGTTCATAATTTCAGTGTGGTTATCAGTGACATTTGACACTTTCTTGCGAGCAAAAATCAAGCAATGAAGACGAGGAAACATAAATATCAGAAATTAGACCCATTTGAGCAACGAGAAACTCTTAGAAGATCTAAAACTGCTGCAAACGCCTGCTGCAGCCGACTATAATTAAAATGACAGCTATGGACACCGCTAAGAATTAACACCAAAAAGAGCAAGGACCTGCGGTTAGGCTGTAGAACCACTGGAGCAAAGCTGTGCAATAAGAGCCACTGACAATACAAGACAACAGTTTAGTAGAGAACACAGATCTTTACTGGACCCCACCAATGTAGAAGGGGTATTGCTGGGTGCACGAGTCATTCAGAGTTGTAGTGGCATGAGCATCACCAGAGCCTGCCCTGATGTCCTGGCATAAATATCTTTAGTGTCACACAGCGAGTGACAAGTTACACACCAAGTGTAAATACACCAGACGACACTTCAGGCAAAGATTGACATTTTTTTCTGCCCATGGCACAGAAGCAGCTTGGTCTTCAGTCGGGTATTCAGTCCACCCTGCATTGCCGTTTAAAGCCTGCAGCACAGCAAGTGTCGAAAGACCCTAAATCCAACACCCCACCTTCAGATCCAGATACACGCAGGTAAGTGCAAAAGTAGTCTGTCTCGAGTGACAGTCACGACGCACGCTGATGAGAAGTACCTGTCTGTGAACATGTGGCATTGCGGCTGTTTGGAGAGAGCTCAAATAATAAACCAGGAGAGAAGAATCACTAAACTCCATGCTGCTCTCTCTGTCCCACATGGGACCTGGGCCCAGACTATAACAGGGTGTGAGAGGCCCTAACACAAATCTCAATTGCCTCAGGCCTCTACCATAAATTCATTAGAGTCAGCTGACTCATGGACTCCGGCCGCCGCAGTGAGCATGTGCGTGATAGCATGATTGCTGGGCAAGCCTCGGGAGAGCCTGTGAGACACACATAGCGGTCACAGTCAGGCAGGCTGACAAATATGTTTAAAAGTATTTTAAAAAATCACACCAGTATAATTAAGCGAGTGGCCCCGGGGTGCTGTGCGCAGCCCTCTACAACTGCGAGTTCAGATAGTTAACACTTACTTGCACTAGTTAATAGACCAAAGTAAAACTAGCATTCCAATGAGACATGTGAGAAATATTTGTGCCCGAAACTTGACAGTGAGGTGAGATTCAAAATTCGAGTCCGAGACTTAACCTCACACAATCACAGGACTGCGGCTGCCATGGGCGGCAATCTGAGGGATAGCCCCGGGCGCCACAAACTCTAGCTACACCTCTGCCCACACCCTCCACTAGCTAAGTCATCTAACTCCTTCTGATTCCACCCCAAACAAATTGGCTAATCCATGTAAAGGTTTATTCTGACAACTGTAAATTCACTAGCCTCAAACCATTAAATTAACCACTAACCTTCGGCTCCAAAGTAGCATGCTACACACCATAAAGCACTTCAACGCCTCATCAGTAGTAAGTGCTCCACTACTAAAATTATTTACATATTTCACTATACTAATTCACCACTAATCCTTTATGGGTTCCAGAGTAGTGTGCTACTCGACGAAAAAGCGATTCGACGCCTCGTCAGAGGTAGTAAGCGCTATATAAATGCAATTACAATACATCAAAGCAATTACAATACAATATGTCAACGGCAACATGAACAAACCCAAGCACCTCACCCACACGCCCTTAAACATGTCAAAACTACGAAGATATGGCAAAAATTGTGTTTATGATACATCTTATACCTTCCCTAACCTAGAATTGCCATTTCACTCCATTGTAGAGTGCAGCCCGCCAGCTAGTGACAAGGAGAGAGAGCGTGAGGCAAGCGGCAGACTTCACCTGAAGAGGACGGCGCAGCCTCCCACAGGCCGCGCTCCCGCCGGAAGATCACAGCGAGCGCAGCTGAAATCACACAGCGTATCAGCTGTGAACAGCCCGGCGGAGGTCACGCGAGGACGCCAAGACGGCAGCAGTGCTCAGCGCGCCAGATAGGAGGAGCTGTTCAGCGCGAAGGCTGTGAAGAAAGAAAAAAAAAAACAAGTGAGTGACTTCTGCTGCCAGCTGAGCACCCCAGATCAGGCAGAGAAAACCCACAGCGTAGGACTAGTAAGTTGACCCTAACAGCCATGTGCACAACCCTGCAGCACCTCGCAGGTCAGCGGGTGTCACGCCACGGTCACTGCAAAGCGCCAGCACGCTGCCTGGAGGACTAAGAAGGCTGATTTCAGAGGGGGTAGAGGAGCACACCATCAGCGGGAGAGACGCACACTAAGGGTGAGAGACTGTCTTGGGTTCACCCTGTACACGCAGTGCGCAGAGAGAGAGGAAAAAAAAAAAAAAAAAAAAAAAGGAAGAAGAAGAAGCTCTCAATAGCGCAGGATCCGACATAACAGTGGGTGCAGGCATCAATAAAGAAGTAACATGGGAGACGACCCGGCAGAACAAGGACCAGCACACACAACTCCCCATTCGCATGCCTCAGTGACGCCGCTGCCACCGTTTAGCCAGCTAACAGACCCAGCAACAGCGGTACCACGATGGAAGCGCTGGGTGGGACGCCTAAATCACTACTTCACCGGAACCCGCGAGAACGATGGGAAAGTGAAGCGCTCGTTGCTCATGCATTTTGGAGGGGAGGAATTATACGACCTGTTTGAGACACTGCCCAATACCGGCGACGCTGACGACTATGAAGCCGCGATTGTAGCTCTAAACAGGTACTTCGATCCCCAGATGAACCCGGATTACGAGCGATTCAAGTTACGGCAGGCACGACAAACTGAGGCAGAAACGGTGGACATGTATTATGCCAGACTCCGGAAACTTGCGGTCACGTGCACAGGAATAGACCACAATGACGAAATCAGAGCGCAGCTGATCGCAGGATGCAAGTCTGTTGCCCTGAGGCGCCTGATTTTGCGGCAGCCAGGAATCTCGCTGGATGAGATCTTAATACTGGCTCGATCCCATGAGTTGTCCGACAAGCGCGCCGAAGAAATGGAGGCTGTTCGGATAAGGAACACGTCAGCAGCTGCTACGCCGAAGCAGGTGCAAGTGAAAGAGGAGGCCGTAGAGACCATTCAACGGCGGCCGTTGGGGAATCAAAGACGGGGTACGGGAAACAGACCCAGCAGCAAGTGTGGTTACTGTGGATTCGACCACAGGGAAAAAGACAGGTGCCCCGCTAGAGGACAGGTGTGTGCGAAATGCGGCAGGGCAAATCACTATGCCAGCGTCTGTCGCGGACGAGGAGGAAGGGCACGTGGCGGCGCAACTAGGGGGCGCCAGGGGAGTCTCCGGAATCTCACTCTGGAAGATCAGGAGGAGTCGGACGTCGCAGCCGGTACTACTAGTGCGGCGTACTATGAAGACGAAGACGACATATTTGTTGTTTCATTCGCTGGCCGATCTGGCAGGAAAGGCCGCCCACCCCCACTGTGTCATGTCAATGTCAACGGACACCCTGTACAGGCCCTCATCGACACCGGAGCGTCGGTGAACGTTATGGACTCTGAGCAATACGACCGGCTGAGGCCCAAACCACCTTTGGTTCCAAGCAAGGCTAGGATCTTCACGTATGGAGGCACCAAACCCATACCGCTGAGGGGAATGGTGGAGGTAGAAGTCTCGAGCGACTCCCACACAGTGATGACAACATTCCACGTCACAGAAGGGGAAAAGGGCACGCTGCTAAGCTGCCACACGGCGGAGGACCTAGAACTCGTGTTCTTCGCCAAGCAGGTACACGAACACCATGCCAAAGACATGCGGAAAGAATTCCCGCAGCTATTCACAGGACTAGGCAAACTAAAAGACTACCAAGTCAAACTGCACATCGACAAAAGCGTCCAGCCGCGTGCTCTCCGACACCGGCGGATACCGATCCACCTCCGCCCGCTGGTGGAACAAGAACTACAGAGCCTCGAGAACATGGGAGTGATCGAGAAAGTGTCGGGACCCACTCCCTGGGTATCCCCGCTGGTGGTGGCGCCAAAGCCAAAACAACCGGGCGCCATTCGCCTATGTGTAGACATGAGGCTCCCCAACCTAGCTATCCGCAGGGAGCAGCACGTGACCCCGACGATGGACGACATCGTGGCGGATTTGAATGGAGCCCAATGGTTTTCAAAACTTGACCTGAACTTCGGGTATCATCAACTCGAGTTGGCTCCAGAAAGCAGGTACATAACCACATTTTCAACGCACGTGGGTCTGAGAAGATACACACGGCTCAGCTTTGGGGTGTCGTCTGCGGCTGAAGTATTTCAAAACGCAGTCCAAGAAACCCTGTCTGGCCTGGTCGGAGTCATCAATCTCAGTGACGACATCCTGATTTACTCTCAGAGGCTCGAAGAACATCACACTCGGCTGAGAGACACACTGCAAAGGTTAGCGGACTGTGGCCTCACCCTGCACCGGAAGAAATGTGCTTTCTACCAAGGATCCATAGACTTTTTCGGTTATGTCTTCTCCAGAGAAGGGCTTTGAGTGGATCCCAGGAAAGCGGCAGCTATAAGAAACGCACCTGTGCCTCAAAACCCGACTGCCATAAGGAGCTTCCTAGGAATGGCAACTTACTGTGGCCGTTTTCTACCAAACCTCGCCACAATCTCCGAACCTTTGAGGCAGCTAACAAAAACCGGGACACCATGGGTCTGGACCCCTCGAGAAGAGGCAGCGTTTCAAGGCATCAAAAAGGCCCTGCTCGACCAAACGACTATGGCTTATTTCCACCCGAAGCGAAACACAGAAGTGGTTGTCGACGCGAGCCCGGTGGGGCTAGGCGCAGTACTGTTACAGGAAGACCGACAAGGATTATATGTGCCAGTAGCATACGCCAGCCGCGCACTCTCGCCAACAGAAACAAGGTATGCACAGGTAGAGCGCGAAGCCCTAGCCATCCGTTGGGCATGCCAGCATTTTCATCTTTACCTGTGTGGCCACTCCTTCAAGGTCATAACAGACCACAAGCCCCTCATACCCCTGTTCAGTGGGTCCAACAGGCTGGCACCTCCAAGGAGCGAGCGGTGGGCAGTGCAGTTGCAGGCATACTCCTTCCAATTACTGTATCGCCCTGGGGCGGACAACCCCGCTGACTTCCTGTCGAGGCATCCACTGCAGGCAGAGGATGGGCAGGCCCAGGATGACAGCCCAAGCATGGAAGCCGTTGTGCAAATGATCGAAGACAGTGCCTGTCCACTGGCCATCACCAAAGAAGAAATGAGCAGTGCTACAGAGTCGGACTCCACCCTCCAACGAGTCAAAGAAACCCTGACGACAGGAAGATGGCACCAATTCTTGGACGGGGTGGCAGGACTCACCGAGGAAGAGCAGAATGCCAGGAGACAGATATGGCGGGTCAAGCATGAGCTGAGCATCGGAGGATCCGGGTTGGTACTCAGAGGTCAGAGGATCGTGGTACCAAGGGAGCTGCACCGCCGGCTGGTAACCCTAGCGCACCAAGGGCACCAAGGTGTGGCAAAGACAAAGGCCAGGCTCCGAACCAAAGTGTGGTTCCCGGGGATGGACAGTATTTTTATTTAATTTTTTTATTTTGTATTTTATTGAGTTTTATATAGCGCTGGCTAGACCCGAAGGTATCAGAGCGCTTTACATAAGGAACGAGAGCGAGTTAACAACAATAATAAATTAAACATTTTTCACGGAAAATTTCAAAGTGAATGCACAAATAAAGGGAGGCAGAGAGGGAAAGGGGGGGACAAGAAATCTGAGTGAGAGGATAGGAGGGGAGGGGGAAAGGGAGCCGGAGGGGAGGGGGAGAAGAGGCAGAACGGGCGACAAGAGAAAAACGTTTGATTCACGCGTCAGGCATCATAGCGATTAACATGGGGTAAAGGAGAAGTAATTAAAGATAGAGTAGCAGGGAGTTAACAAGGATAGTGGAAAGAACAAAAAGGGTGGGAGAGAGGGTAGAGGGGGAGAAATAGTGTTATGAGAGAGGGTGCAGGGATAGGAGGGAGCCGGGGTGGGGTGGAGTAAGGCAGACCAGAAAGAGGGAGAAATACTTTTAGGATCGTCAGGGGAGAAACGGAGGGGAAGGGGGAAAGATGGTGGGTCCGGGTCATTGGCGGTGATCAGGAACAAAAGTCAAAACGGTAAAAAGTCCATAGATGCGAGCCAGGGAGCATGAAACGAAGTGCTAAAAGAAAGAAGTCAAAGGAGAGTACGTAGTTCAAAGTTAGGGCGTGCAGAAGGGTGGTGAGGCGAGCAGGCTCGGGACCACTGGGGCATCGGTGTAGGTAATCCGCCGGTCCTGGCCCCCATACCTTGTGACGGCCTCACGGGTCTTCGGAAGTCGGGGTCGAGGTAAAACACATCCCAGTAGACGGCCCGCATGAAAAGGCAGCGGGGCAGCAGCGAGGAGAAGTAGACCGCCGAAGGAGAGAAAGCTGCACAATGGGAGGCCCCATCATCGGTCTTCTGCGGCAACTAACTCCGAGGAAGTGAGCAGAGTGAAGAATAAGCAGCAGTAGCAGCGGGAACGAGGAATACTTTCCCCGATGTCCAGCTGGGTAGGTGACGGCCGCGGGAGACCCCGGGCCGAACTCCTCGATAGCCGAACCAAGCGGCTCCACTGGGCATCGGTCAAGTCGTCACGAAGTCCCGGCAAGAGTGGTGACGGGCCCCAGAGCAATCCGATGCCATCCGGAGCCATCCAAAGGAGCCAGAGCTGCGCCGAGGCTGGTCAGTCATCCTGAGGACGAAAAGCTCCGAGGGAGGCGGTAGAGTCGAAAAGAGGAGTATCAGCGTGGAGAGGTAAGCCATGCCCGATGTCCGGCTGGGTAGGAGACGGCCTTGGGAGAGACCCGGGCCAGACTCTCCAATAGCCGAACCAAGCAGCTCCACCGGGCATCGGCCAAAGTCTTCTCCGTGTCTGCTGTCCGGATACCGTAGAAAGTTCCGGGGAAAAAGGGGTTTAAGGGCCAAAACAGGAAACAATGACCGGGAGCTCCCGGCCGGAGCTCCCGGTCAGTGTGACAGGTAAGGACCTGTCACCCCTGCACCATCACAGGAGCGGACCCAGCTCCTGCACCGGTCATCACGGAAGGACCATGTGACACGCCATGGACCAAGATAAACATCGATTTTGGCAGTTTCCCGGACGGACGTCACACCCTAGTAGTTATTGACTCATGCACCAAGTTTCCTGTGGTCGAGCTCGTGCCAACCACCGCATTTACACACGTGCAGCCAGCACTCGAGAAGACCTTCGCAATGTTTGGTCTGCCGGAGGAAATGAAGTCCGACAACGGACCGCCCTTCCAGGGTCAGGAATTTCAAGATTTTCTACAGAAACGGGCCATCCGACATCGACGGATCACACCGCAGTGGCCTCAAGCCAACGGTGAGGTCGAGCGGTTTATGCGGACTTTGAACAGAGCACTACGCATAGGGGTGGACCGGCATCAAGACCTGGAGACTTGTCTCCACCAATTCCTATTCGCCTACCGGCAGACGCCTCATTCAACGACGGGGTGTGCCCCTGCAGCCCTCCTTCTAAGGCGGCCGCCCAGGGATATCATCCCAGAAGACCCCAACTGGACACCGCCAGGCTTTGACCTGGAACGAGCTCAACAGAAGCGCCAACAAACCAACGACAAAGCCACCCTCAGCCGCGGAGCCAAGATACCCTCTATCCGAGTCGGAGCACGAGTGGTTCTAAAGAATCGCCACCCTGGCTGGAAGTTTCGCACGCCCTACGAACCTGAGGAGTGGGTCGTTGTCCAGATCAACGGAACCATGGTCACCGCGCAGCGCGGAAGGCACATTGTGGTGAGGAACATCTCGTGGTTCAAGGAGATCTCCGACAGCCCACAGACGGACCAGGCGGCATCCGGGGCAGAAGAAGATTTGCCTGACTTCTCTGCAACAACTGTCCCCAATGGCCGAGAGAGTCCAGCGCCGATACCTGCAAAAGGGTCAGACGAAGACCACGGGGCAAGCCAGTCCAGTCCAGCAGGGGGTACTGATGCAGTGGGTCGTCGAAGTAGCGCTCCCTTGAGCCCTGAGGAAATGCCATCTCGCGGCCAACGATATCAGTTGAGGCCCAACCCCGCACCCAGCCAGAAGCTGAAGGACTATGCGTGCCAAGTAACGATGCCGGCAGGAGAATGCCGGGTGGGCCGGCCAGAGACTCTGTGAGCATGTGGCACCTCCACTGCAAGCTATCTTTTCTCACTTTTGTCTTTCTCTTCTCTTTATCTCCACTCTTTTTCACCTTTAACTGATAGATTAGCTATGGCTAAAGGAAAGGAGGGATGTAGAGTGCCACTCGGCCTTTACGGGACGACACTCACGCGCACAGCACCCCTCGCGACCGGGCTCGGTCCGAGGGTATATAATAAAGGGGCCAAGGTCGCACGTGACCTAACGACTGAAGTAATAACCTGTGTGCCGGTGTTTCTGTCACCAACGCGAGTAGGCCCCCCCCTCCCCTCTCAAGTTTACACCCATGTCAAAAGAAGACCCCTTTTCCATGCCTAGACTCGTTTACCACACCGTATTTCGGAGAGTCGCAGAATAGTTGAGTTCTGCTCAATTAATTGGACTATCCGACCTAAAAACAATGATTTGCAGAATGAAAAAGCACAAAGAAAGGAAGGGAAGCGTCACAGTGACGATTGTAACGTTGTTAAACGCCCGCACAGTCGTGACCGGGGTGCCACTTCATCCATGCCCTTCGACCGTACCTTGCTACGTTCTGTACACTAAAAGTATTCCTAGATCACACTTTATACATCACCGGAAAAACATGAGATTTATACAACCTCTGTCCCACACTTCCGCCACTCCTCTGAACTGTAAACTCAAAATCTCCTTCCTGGATACTCCAGCCCAGCGTCGGGGAATGATTGGCTCCCTCTTCCATTCATCCCTGTCATTCCGGATATCAGCGTAATTTGGACCAATCGGTGCGCTTGCCCTACCCCATCTGTCATGAATATCCTATTTATTTATTTGCTATAGCTCTGTATAGTTGCACGCAAGTTCCACCTCTAAAGTTCCGGCGGAAGAAACCAATGAAATGCAGCGAATCGCTAGTGGTCCCGCCCCTTCTTCCTCTGAGGACCCCGGAGCCGGAAGCAGAGCCAGAACCGATCTAAGTGTAACCATGGGTAGAGGTGGTGGTACCTTTGAGCGGCTGCTGGGTGAGTATGGGGGTACCACCGCACAGCTGCAGTATGTTGTTACCTCTCTGGACTGGTCTGTCAGTGAGCGTATGACATCCTAGCATGAACAGGGGTTGGCAGCGGGACACCGACAAAATGCCCCGACGGGTGCTATACATTTCCATTTCTGAGCCATATACGTGGATTTTCCACCCCCTGTTCTTTCCCTACGGTACCACTCCTATCCAGCATAGGGTAACTACTTCTTGTCCAGTATAGGGGCACGACTTCTTGTACACCTTAACGTTGGCTTGACTTTTGCTAGTCCAAACCAGCTGCCCTCTAACTCATTTCTGCCCTGTCTTCGCCAATGAACCCAATCCTGATCCCATAGTATTCTAATAATCGGACCCGGCCTCGGCGTCATCTTGTATGTAAAACATCATCTTATTCATGAACCTGATCATGTTATAAGTATGATCTCTTACCTTTCACTTGTCCGCAGAAAAAGCCACCAGCCAACTACTTCTGGAGACCGACTGGGAGTCCATCCTCCAGATATGTGATATGATTCGCCAGGGAGACACCCAGTAAGTATTGTTATCTGCGCGTCTTTTAACCTTAATTTTGTTGTTGTTGCTACTATGCCATCACGCCCTTTTCACTCTTCCTGCAACCGCCCCAACGTCCCTTACGGAGCTAAAGCAGTCTTCCTCCAGCTGTTATTTTGGGTCCTTATGGGCGCAAAATACATAATTTCACTCATTTGACTTAATATACTGAAGGACTCTAAAGTTTCTTACTATGCTTCTCCTAGGTCCACATCAACTCCCTCTATGGGTCTTGAAATTCGTTATATAAGAATTATCTAGAGCCACGATGTTAGATTACCAGATAATTAAGGATCGAGAGCCTGGAAACAAACAAACTATAGCGAAGCGTGTAAATTGCAAAACAAAAAATAAATCGGCGGTAGCCACAAAATTATGGCTCTCTAAACATTAGTCCATCCTTGCAAATTCGCACCTGTTTGGCTGTTAGATCAAAAACTGAAGTTTCCTTCGATGGTGCAGTATTCGTGCCTATTGGATTTGAGCGCCGCGTTTGATACGGTAGACCATCATATACTACGCAGAAGGCTCTCAAACATTGGGATCCAGGGCACGGCGCTTAAATGGCTGTCATCGTTCTTGAGTGATAGAACATTTCAAGTACAGGAAAACACCACTCTCTCCAAAACCATGCCTCTCAGGTGTGGCGTTCCACAGGGCTCATCATTGAGCCCAACTCTTTTTAATGTATACCTTGAGCCTCTTGCTAAGATCGTGCTGGAATTTGATATATCCATGGACTATGCCGATGATACGCAGTTGGTTATCTCCTTGGACCCAAAAAATAGCAGGGACGGTGAGAGATTATCCTCCTGCTTGATAAGAGTCAAAGAGTGGATGACAACAAGCTGTCTAAAGTTAAATGGGGACAAAACTGAGTTACTGGTTCTCGGAAACAAAGCAATACCCAGGCCCATTATAGATTGGCCTGCCTGTCTAGGTAATCCACCCACCCCCACAGAAATAATAAAAAACCTAGGATTCTGGCTAAAAACGGATCTCTCCATGGTGACCCAGGCTAAGAAGGTCGCCGCAACCTGCATTGGACTACTCAGAAGCCTTCGGAAAATTCTAGATAGAGTTCCCATACAGCTCAGGAAGACAGTGATCCACTCTCTGGTTACCTCACGATTAGATTATGGAAACTCACTGTTCTTGGGGGCACCTAAATATGTTACCCGCAGATTGCAGGTGGTTCAGAATGCAGCCGCAAGGCTGTTGTGCAACGTTCCTGCACGGGAGTCAGTAAAAAAGCACCTACTGGGACTCCATTGGCTACCGGTAGAAGCCAGAATAAAATTTAAAGTATTGGTCATCACCCACAGAGCACGCCATAATAGAGGTCCCAAAAAAATCGAGAGGCTAGTATCTCCCTACATCCCAAATAGGCTGCTATGATCTAGCACGGAGGAACGTCTAAAACAAACAAAGGCTAAGAGGGAAAGATGGGGAGGAAGATCTTTCTCCCACCTAGCTCCCAAACTCTGGAACTCCCTGCCGTTGGAATACAGATTGATAGACAAAGAACTACAGTTCCGCAAAGAGATCAAGACCTGGCTGTTCATGCAATATCTCTAAGACATGGTTAGCCCCTATTCAGTATCTGACCACTCAGCGCTGGGAAGCCTTAGGGCAGCCATGCGTACAAATCCCTAATAATAATAATATCTAAACGTGTCCTTTGTTGAACGGATTGGAAAGATAAACATGTTCACATTTTACAGTAGTATCCTATGCCTGCTCGTGACAGCAGCAGTGGCTTCCTGTATTTATGTAGTAGGGGTGAAAGTGCAATCCCAGAAACCAGCATGAGTGTTGTCACATAGCGATAACTTAATGATTTAGTATGTTTTGGAAAGGAAATAGCAGTTAGCCTCGGCCAGATGAAATAAGCTTTGGCAAAGTCGAGAGCTATTGGCTTTGGCAATGTGTTTTAGCCATGTTGTACACAAGTGTGGTTGCTGTTCAGCATAGCTAAAAGTTGGTGGGGTAGATTGGAGTGGGGCTGGATTGGGGTAGAATGTGAGTGGGGTGGATTGGAGCAGGGTAGATTGGGGTGGATTGGAGCGGGTTGGAGTAGGGTGGATTGGAGCGGGTTGGAGTAGGGTGGATTGGAGCGGGTTGGAGTAGGGTAGATTGGAGCCGGTTGGAGTAGGGTAGACTGGAGCACTGTGGGGTAGGGTAGACTGGAGCGGTGTGGGGTAGGGTAGACTGGAGCAGGGTGGGGTAGATTAGGGTAGTGTGGATTGGAGTGGAGTAGATTGGGGTAGAGTGGAGTGGGATAGATTGGAGTGGAGTTGTGTAGCTGTGGCCGATAAGCTACATCTCTTGCACCTAAGTGCATATAAAAAGGGCGCCTGAAAGTGCTTTCGGTGAAAAACTTCAGTCAGTCATAAAAACGTTATTCGATTTCAAAAAAATCATAAAAGCATACTGTATATGTATAAATAAAATACAGCCACTACACAGAACTATTTGAAATCCATCCATTAAAATCACAATGCTTATCACTAGAGGCTCAGGATCTTTATCATCAAAGGTCAGCCTTAAAAAGTGTAATGTGCATTTTAACAAGGTGCAAGAACGCAATGGACCTTTCATGAGGTTTCCTTATCGATCTAAAATCAACTGTTAGCCATATTGTTTTCCTATTGAAAATACCCCCCTTCTAAAATCGAGAATCGCATAACATATTTTGTGGGATTCCAATGAGTGCTTAAGTCTTAAATCATCTTGATATGAAATTGGCCTATGTGGCCTTAGTAAGGGAAGTAAAAAGGTTGCTCTTACAGATTGATATAAAGGGCAAAACAGTAAAAGGTGTACAGTAGATTGATTTGATGTGTTGTCCCAAGGACATGGCTGGAGATTTTGTACCTATCCACATTGTAGCGGAAATGCTACTAAAAAGTGCACAGTGCCAAGGCAAAATCTAGACCAATACAATCTACGGTAAGAGTTTAAAACAAGCGCAAATAGAATTGCATCCCTAGGGGGAACTAATTACATTAGGTGCATTGGGTAACAGTCGCTTAGGGGCCAATCTTGAATGACTGGCCATGGTCCTTTCTCAGTAAGCTTCCTTAACTTGAGCTTTAGCTGATGGTAAAATATGAACTGGATCTTCAAAGAAAGAAGAGAGGCCAAAATCACTGAGTGCACATCTAACATATCTCAACCACAAGATCTTCTCAGCATTACAGGTAGATAAAAAGTTAGATAGAATTTGCCTGGAAAAGTCAAATTATTCTGTAGACCACACTTTGACCCATAGTAATAACGGAGCAAGAGCTATACAATCCTCAAGGTAGTTCAAGCCCATTTCAGAGTGCCAGAAAAAAATTGAGGTCCCCTGGGGGACCATGAGAAGCCTCCTAAGGATGGCATTCTCGACAAGTTGAAGCTTAGAACAGTCTGTGTACCCCCATACTCCTGCCCCATATGTAGCAACTGACATACATTGTGCTCTATATAACGTCAACATTTCTCTGACAGGCTTCTGGCCCAGCTTGGTGTGCAGAACGGAAATGGACTTCCATCGGCCTATTGACTTGCTGCATCCTTAATGAAATGAGGGGATTACATTTCAATAAAATATTAAAAAGGATCCCTAGATAAGAGAAATTTGTGACTTTGTCCCATGGTGTTTTTTGCAGATGGAAACTTTTCGTTTTTGTTGATTTTGGGCCACATACCGTTATGAACGATTTTTTGAGATTTACTTTCACGTCTAAAAATTTAATAAAATCTGCAAAAGCATCAAAGGCTTTCTATAAGCTATTTGCTGTCCTCGCTAGGAAGACTGCATGGTCTGCATACTAAAGTGAAGAGATGAGAAAATCGCCAGCCTTGGAACAATCTAGCTTCTTCTGCCATAACAAAAAAAGCCTCCAATCCATTTATGTATACAAGATACACCTCCGGGGTACTCCCTGAACTAAGCCTATGGGGTCAGTGGTATCCCCTTCAAGACCATAATGGATTTTCACCGGGGTATTCTGATGTAGCCTCCGAAGGAGGATAGCCAGGTGCTCCTCCACTCCCATGCCCCCATCATGCTCCAGAGCTTATCACAATTTACAGTGTCGAAAGCAGACGACAAGCCCATGAAGGCCAGATGTAATGAGCACTTCATGGACTTGGTGTACTTGCTAAGTTTAGACACTGCTCAACAGTTCCTCTGCCATGTCTAAATCCATATTTGGGTTCTTGAGAGTATGCTATTATCATTAGCCCATGTTTCCAAACAGGCTAATAAGACCCTCCCAGGACCTTGGTCGTAGAATCTATCAGAGAGATTGGCCTGTAGCATGCCGGATGGTTTCTATCCCCTTTTTAGGTCTCGCCCTGAAGCCAGCGCTTGCGCTGTTCTGGGCGAGACATTTTGTAAGTGGGCATTTAGAAATGCGACCACTTTTTTTTGGGCTTGCCTAGAGCGTGCGAGTACGCGCACAATGACGAGCAGAGGCGCCATATGGCTTTCCTCTCTCGTCATGGTGCGCGCACATCGCACACCATTTGCCAGCCTGCTTGCACGTGCACAGCTGCTGCTCGCACTCCCTCCTCCCTTCTCCCCTCCCTTTTCGTGAGCTTTGATCAAGCTCCTCTGCTGCTGGCATTCCCCCTCCCTTCTCGCCCAGCCCTTCTTGTCTAACTTTCTCTCTCTCTCGCCTGCCTCTGCTGCTGCCATTCCCCCCTCCCTTCTCGCTCAGCCCTTCTTGTCTAACTTTCTCTCTCTCTCGCCTGCATTGGGTCGAAATCTGATTATGGAAAACAAGCACTGGTCGCCCAAAACGAGTTCCGTGCCCACCACCCTCTACCTCTCTCTCTCTGCCTCTCTCTCTACCTCACTACCACTCTACCATCTCCTTCTACCTCTCTAACTCTCTACCTCTCTCTCTCTCCCTCTACCTCTCTCTCTACCTCTCTCTCTCTCTACCTCTCTACCTCTCTCTCTACCTCTCTCTACCTCTCTCTACCTCTCTCCCTCTCTACCATCTCCTTCTACCTCTCTACCATCTCCTTCTACCTCTCTACCATCTCCTTCTACCTCTCTAACTCTCTACCCACTTCTCTACCTCTCTCGCTCTACCTCTCTCGCTCTACCTCTCTCTACCTCTCTCTCTCTACCTCTCTCTACCTCTCTCTCTCTACCTCTCTCTACCTCTCTCTCTCTACCTCTCTCTCTACCTCACTGCCACTCTACCTCTGCCTCTACCCCTACCTCTCTCTCTCTACCTCTGTCTCTCTCTACCTCTGTCTCTCTCCACCTCTCTCTCTCTCTACCTCTCCCTCTCTCCACCTCTCTCTCTCTCCACCTCTCTCTCTCCACCTCTCTCTCTCTCCACCTCTCTCTCTCTCCACCTCTCTCTCTCCACCTCTCTCTCTCTCCACCTCTCTCTCTCTCTACCTCTCCCTCTCTCCACCTCTCTCTCTCTCTACCTCTCTCTACCTCTCTACCTCTCTCTCTCTCCCTCTCTCCGCCTCTCTACCTCTCTCTCTCTGCCTCTCTGCCTCTCTCTCTACCTCACTACCACTCTACCATCTCCTTCTACCACTCTACCTCTCTCTCTACCTCTCTCTCTCTACCTCTCTCTCTACCCCTCTCTCTCTACCTCTCTCTCTACCTCTCCCTCTACCCCTCTATCTCTCTACCTCTCCCTCTACCCCTCTATCTCTCTATCTCTCTACCTCTCTCTCTCTCTCTCTCCCTCTCCCTCTCTCCACCTCTCTAACTCTCTCTACCTCTCTCTCTCTACCTCTCTCTACCTCTCTCTCTACCTCACTACCACTCTACCATCTCCTTCTACCTCTCTAACTCTCTACCTGTCTCTCTCTACCTGTCTCTCTCTCTCTCTCTCCACCTCTCCCTCTACCTCTCTCTCTACCTCTCTCTCTACCTCTCTACCTCCCTCTCTACCTCTCTCTCTCTCTCTACCTCTCTCTCTCTCTCCCCCTCCCCCTCACTACCTCTCTCTCTCTCTACCTCTCTCTCTCTACCTCTCTCTCTCTACCTCTCTCTCTCTACCTCTCTCTCTCTACCTCTCTCTCTACCTCACTACCACTCTACCATCTCCTTCTACCTCTCTAACTCTCTACCTGTCTCTCTCTACCTGTCTCTCTCTACCTCTCCCTCTACCTCTCTACCTCTCTACCTCTCTCTCTCTCTTTCTACCTCTCCATCTCTACCTCTACCTCTCCATCTCCCTCTCTCTCTCCCTCTCTCTCTCTACCTCTCTCTCTCTACCTCTCTACCATCTCCCTCTACCTCTCTCTCTCTACCTCTCTCTACCTCACTACCTCTCTACCATCTCCTTCTACCTCTCTACCATCTCCTTCTACCTCTCTCTCTACCTCTCTCTCTACCTCTCTCTCTCTCTCTCTCTACCTCTCTCTCTCTCTACCTCTCTCTCTCTCTCTCTCCCTCTCTACCTCTCTCTCTCTCTACCTCTCTACCTCTCTCTCTACCTCTCTCTCTACCTCTCTCTCTACCTCTCTCTCTACCTCTGTCCACCTCTCTACCTCTCTCTCTACCTCTGTCCACCTCTCTACCTCTCTCTCTACCCCTGTCCACCTCTCTCTCTCTCTACCCCTGTCCACCTCTCTCTCTCTCTACCCCTGTCCACCTCTCTCTCTCTCTACCCCTGTCCACCTCTCTCTCTCTCTACCCCTGTCCACCTCTCTCTCTCTACCTCTGTCCATCTCTCTCTCTCTACCTCTGTCCATCTCTCTCTCTCTCTACCTCTGTCCATCTCTCTCTCTCTCTACCTCTGTCCACCTCTCTCTCTCTCTCTACCTCTGTCCACCTCTCTCTCTCTCTCTCTCTACCTCTGTCCACCTCTCTCTCTCTCTCTCTCTACCTCTGTCCACCTCTCTCTCTCTCTCTACCTCTGTCCATCTCTCTCTCTCTCTACCTCTGTCCATCTCTCTCTCTCTCTACCTCTGTCCACCTCTCTCTCTCTCTCTACCTCTGTCCACCTCTCTCTCTCTCTCTCTCTACCTCTGTCCACCTCTCTCTCTCTCTCTCTCTGTCCTCTGTCCACCTCTCTCTCTCTCTCTCTACCTCTGTCCACCTCTCTCTCTCTCTCTCTACCTCTGTCCACCTCTCTCTCTCTCTCTCTCTACCTCTGTCCACCTCTCTCTCTCTCTCTCTCTACCTCTGTCCACCTCTCTCTCTCTCTCTCTCTACCTCTGTCCACCTCTCTCAACCTCTGTCCACCTCTCTCAAATATAGCTACAACGTCTACGTATAATACGGTACACTAAGTGGCAGCCGCAGCCTAAAATCACTTCTTGTCCTTAAAAAAAACCAATCATTACCATATCCAATATATCTCCCCTTTATGACCTTATAAGTATTTACTTCTGCAGCACAATATCCTTTCGTCAACAACATCAAATGTTGCACAGCTAAACACTTATAAGGTCCCAAAGGCGAGACCTATTGGCTATGCCAATGCTTGTTTAAATATAGAGACCCTGATTACCTCTTCCCATGAAGCAGGAAGTGGACCAAGAACTGCGACCATGAAAATATTTGTCTAGATTGGAGCACATAGTAGGGGATTATTTTTAAAAAGATCTAGAGGAATGGAACTTCCCTGGGCTATCGCTTGCTCCACCTCCTTAACCGAAATAGAATCACTAAAATTGGAGACCTGTGCCAATTCAGTACGTGTAGAAATGTCCTTTTCCTCAGTGTCAATGACTTTATTTTGAGGATTAAAAATGCGCGAGAAGTGCGCCACCCACTCTGTCCCTGCAATCAAACATTCAATTTTGGTTTCCAGACCCTCAGTGAACAGTGGGCGATTGGCAACTTCCAAACATTTTTGTGAGTTCCTGAGGGAACCAGTACCAATAAATCAGCCCAGGCTTTGCTTTTAAGCTCTTCCTTCCTGGTTTTAAGTGTAACCTTATAATTCTTCTGTGCTGCATTTACTGTGTCCCTGTTTCTTGGGGCAGCCTGTAGGGCATTTTTTAATTCTATGTGCGCTTTACTGCAGGCATTATCAAACCAACGAAAAGACCGAGCCATATGTGGAATATTTAACTGTTAACACAGATGATACAACACGGCACAGTCAAAATCTCTGATCAGGGCAGAAGGCGTGGATTGAGCTGACAGACAGCTATATATCAGGCTAAGATTCTCCCTTATTATTTTGGTCTCAAAAACGGGCGGATTAATCCGCTCCTATTTTAATCTGAGGCATTGGTTTGCGCTATACTTAATGGGGATTGAAGTTGTTTGCACAGCCTCCCCACTATATTTAATGTTTAAATGGGCAATTAAAGAATTGTGGTCACTAGCACAATTCGGGGTGACACTAAAATCAATAACCCAATAACTATAATTACTGGAGAAAAGTATTAAATCTATTATACTAGGAGTAAGACCTCCTGAGAAGGTGGGTTGCAGTGAGGAATTGAATTTTATGCAGTCAGACATAAAAACTAGGTTTGTGGAAGTAATAATGTTGTTTAAGACTTCTCCATATTGAGAGTCTTTAAAATGCATTATTGTCTGGCCATCCTCATTTTCCAAACCACTTACCCTTGCGTTATTAAAATTACATAGTGAACAATTAAAATCCCCTACCCACAAAGTACACAGTGTGCGGCTAGAAGTATTTCCTTTCACAATTTCCTCATAGAGGATATCATCAACGTGAGTAATTCGTTGGTCAAATTCATTTTGATAAAAGTTTACTTACAAAAAGTCCACAGTCCCCAGCCCAGTTAGCAGCAGTAGTTGAAACCAGGGCGAAGAATTTAGGAGTTTAACATTCAAATTAATACATTTGTGAGAAATCAGAACAGCCAGGCCTCCCTTCGCCTTCCCTGAAGTAGCAGGTATAGCAGAATTGCAATAGGAGCGGTACCCGTTCATATAAAAATCTCTTAAGGACCATGTCTCCTGAAAACGGATCAGCTCATGGCTTGAAACAAAGCTCAACCAGTCCTCGTTTCCAAGCTTTGCGCATATCCCCGCAATGTTCCAGGATAGTACTTAAATGGGGGAGGTTGGTGCCGCACTGCAAACAACCAGATCCATCCCTATTTCCCAGGGCCTTTGAATTGGCTGTGATAATTGAGGTGGCCAAACTTCTCCTATGGCTGGATTAGAGTTCGATGGTAATCGCATAGCAGGGGGGCCTGGATGCACACAGGTTAATGACAGCCAATCATTCTCCCTCAGGTTGTGTAGGGCAGAGTGGTGGTTGCTGAGACTAAGATCAAAGGGAGAAGGGCCAGCCACCGAGCGTGCAGGGACCTTGGGGTTAGCAGTAGAGCCTCGATGACAGCCCATAGATGGCGCATAGAAATATCCCAATGGTAACGCTCTAACCTGGCCGTGGGCAACTTGCGAGTGACTTAAAAGAGACAGAAGTTTCCTCACCAACCCTGGTGATCTAAAATTAACCACCAAACAGTCTTTATCTTTGACAGCTGGGCGGTGGCCAATGCCCGAGACTTGCCGTGCGGTGAGTATCTCATGTGAGAGGCCCCTGCTCCTCCCTGTATTAGAGCTAAACCAATGTAAGACTTTGTTTTTCAGGGCTTCTTCTGTTTTAGGCCCCTCTTCCAGATAATATAGGAACATGATCTAGAACAATAACATACGGTGTTGACTCGGGTGGGAGGTGTAAATGTGCCTGAACTGGGCTAGTGGTAGGCGGGTTTGAGGAGGACGGCTCTGTGCTTACAGGAGAATCCGATCTTATCTGAGAACGAGCATGGTTTATATAAGGGTGATCAGAGGCCGATCGTATGGTGTCAATCCCATTGCATTGCGGTTGGTGATATATGGGGTTAGAATGAAATGACCCCGGTACCGTAGAAGGATGTACACATGGAGTGCTATGATTACTCTTGGAACGAGCCTCCCCCTGTATAGTGGGGAACTGCTGTGCATACTGGAGTATGATCTCTCCCACCCCCGATTCAAGTTTATCAAACGAATCTTTTTTAAGATCAAAAACTAGTGTTTCAATCCTTCGAAATAACTCGCCATAGCATGATTTCACTAAGGTGCCCAGGTGCGTAAGGATGTCTCCATAGAAATGAGCGTTTGCAGAAGTCTCATGTAGGGCTCCCTAGTTAAGAGGCTACTGACATGGTTTCCTTCTTGGGAGCGATTGCTTATTACGCCTACACTGCTTGCTCGGGGGTGAGTTAGGAAGGGGCTGGGAACAACCAATGTAGCAAGCGGATTTTCATTGGGATTTGCTGTTTCTTTAAAGTCGCCCAATGGCCACAGAAATGCTTACATTATTAGACATACCAGATCTGGCCGGACTTATACTTGCTGCTCCCAGTTCCTTACTGATACTCGGCAAATCATTGGAAAGAAGCAGCACATCTGCATTGGGCGTTAATTTGGCGTTAATTGAGCATGGGGAATCTTGAGTGTTTGGTGAATTTAATGAGCATCTTCTCACCGCATTTATTCTTTCTTTGACAATTTGAATTTAAGTTTTCAAAGCACCCATAACTGTTGCTAGATAGTTGGTTATAGGAGGTGTGCTAGTTGAAGCAAGTACAGTTCCTTTAATTGCTTTCGCAGACCCCGTGCCTTGCAGTTTCCTTTTACCCATTATCTTGACAAGCAGAGCAAGGATGATACCAAACAGGGCATGTTAGCTGTGAGATCTATTGGAGCAGAGAAAATGTCTTCTTTGAATCGTCGTATAGGGCTTACCTTCAACGCCTCAATCAGTCAGACGAAAGAGGGGTGGCCCAGCCTTGTCCGGCCGTGGCACAGTGGGAACCTGTGATGCGCTTTGTAGTGCGAAAAGGGGTGTGCCTGCCGCTTCCCCTGGTCTCGCGTTGGCGCCTCCTGTTGCAGCGTATCCTTGGGCACCGAGTACCCTGTAGCAATGTTTTGCAGCCCAAAGCGGTGCTCCCCGAGCAGCGGGAGCCCACAACGCGATTTATAGCACGAAAGGGGGTGGGGCCGCCACTTACCCCCCACCCCCCGGACTTGCGTTGGTGCCTCCTGGTGCAGCGCCTCCTGGGGCACAGAGTCCCCTGTGGTAATATTTTGGAGCCCAAAGCGGAGCGGGTGGGGTAGGGTTGATTGTAGTGGGATGGGGTAGGGTAGATTGTAGCGGGGTGGGGTAGGGTAGATTGGAGCGGGGTAGGGTAGATTGGGGTGGGGTGGGGTAGATTGGAGTGGGGTGGGGTAGATTGGAGTGGGGTGGGGTAGATTGGAGTGGGGTGGGGATGGGTAGATTGGAGTGGGGTGGGGAAGGCTAGATTGGAGTGGGGTGGTGTAGGCTAGATTGGAGTGGGGTGGTGTAGGGTAGATTGGGGTAGGGTAGTTTGGAGTAGGTGAAGTAGATGGGGTGGGGTAGATTGGGGTGGAGTGGATTGGAGTGGGGTAGATTGGGGTGTAGCTGTGGCTGTTAGGCTACATCGTTTGCACATAAGTGCATATAAATGTAGGGCGCCTGAAAGTGCTTTAGATGAATTACTTAACAGAATGAGGACTTAGCCAGAGGTTTTAAGGAGAAATGTAGTAGTTGGTGCGCTGCACAAAATTGAGGCACTTTAAAAAGCCACATACTTTGTCTTTGAAAAGGCACTGATGTGTTCAAAATGTTTGTTGCTTAGTGCCAGCGTGGCTTAAGCATGTGACTGGACTGCTTGTCTGAAAAGACTATGGGAGTCCAGTTTCAGACTAGTGTACTCTTTACACCGATACATACTTTTTATGCTCAGAGAAGAGGCGCAGCCTACAAACACATGCAGTCACACCGACTGCTTTAATATTCCATGCCATTTGTTTGGTGCTGCAAAAGGAAGCGCTGAACTGAAAAAAAAGTCACAGACTGCTTTAATAGTCCGTGCCATTTGTTTGGTGGTGTAAAAAGAAGCAGCGAATTCCAAAACAAATTAAGGCAACAAAAACAAACATGTAGGATGGAAGTTAAAAGCAACTCAAAGGTGTAGCATGGAAGTGGAAATGATGGGCAGAAGAAGGGGAGAAGAAAAAAGTACCCTGAATCACAGCGTGTGCAGCGGAAGGAAACCAATCAAATGAAATCAATTAGTACTTGGTCCATGCTCTGGAGAAATAAAAGGAAGGGTCTTGCGCCCTATGTTGGCCAATTAGGAGGCAGCCAAAAAGAATGACAATTAAACCAACAAATGGTAAGTAATGGGCGGGCTCCAAGCCCTTTACTGTATACAATGCCCTCACAGCAACAGCAAATGCATGCTGTTAGGCGAGAGCTAAAAAATGCCAGACACAGAAATGTTGTCCCCTTGCGCCTACTCAACTGATTCCTCTCTGAATGGAATGTAGTAAAGCTCAACCTAAGAGCTGCCACTGTCCAAAGATCTTGAGTATAAACCTCGTTCCTCCAGCTTATCCTTCTATCTTCACTACCCCCATGTTCAGTCGTCTTACGGGAGAATATCATAAACATTTCCTAGTATCTAACATGATGTAATTAAGCTTTGTAGTTTACTAACAAAGGCAATAACGGTTGTTAAACACTCAGAAGTAGTAATCAGTCGGTCATTAAACAAGAGTAACTATGATTAAATATCTCCCAAAGTTCAACGCACCAGCACTTTAGTACCAGCTCGGATAACAGTTTTTAAGGTTTTATTTTTTTGTTTATTTTTTAGAAAACCCTGCGAGTTTTAACCTCATCACTTTCTTTTTTATAGTAAATTGTAATGATAGTATATTGTAACGATTTTAATTAATTGAACAATAAAGTATAATAACAATAACACTCAGCGGTGGCCCTCTAATGATGGGAGGTCATTTAGCAATAGTTACAGCCCAAATAGAATTTCAAAACCATGCTCACAATACAGTGGACTTCAACTAATAAGTGCTGTGTGTAAGAAAACTGAAAGGACAAAATATAAGGCCCACCACCTTAACCATTTGCACTACATGAATACGTTTACAGTCTCGTGGAACTTGTCCTTACCACCTATATACTGTTTTCATTGGATTAAAAAAAAAAGCAGGTAACGGGGGGAGTTAAGAGGGGATCGGGGAGGAAGGAGAGCAAATGAGGGGCATTAGCGGAGTGTCAGTTAAAGAAGCTGCATATCACAGTTACAAAGCAGAGTCCTGTAGTTGAGGAACAGGGTACATCATAATAATCAAGTGGGAGTGCTCCTTCCCTTTCGCAACTCCCTTCTGTTCATTCCTCTGCCGTTTCACAACAGATAACGCCACGGGCTCCTCCTCCCATACCTCCTGAATTGTAAGAGTTAAGGTGCCCCAAGCCCTTGCATAGTCTTGCAGCCTTTGCCCTCTCCTAGCCTCCCTTTGCAAGATGGAGCTTTCCGCCCCTGCCCACTTCTTAAGTTCCAGTAACCATGTTTTGTAGATCGGCCCCCCTTGTGTGTTTCAAATGATAGGTAATCTGTCTTATAGTTAGTATTAGTGCCAAATCAATGTGTCTAGTCAAGACTTTCTTGGCTTTTGGTCTGGCATAGAGACCCAGAAAGTAACCCTCCAGGGTACATGAGATATCGTGATCTGTCTGTGTGAAGGGCAGTGGGATACCCTGTCCCAGTAATCCCTAAGTTCAGGGCAATCCCATACCATGTGGTAGAATGCCTCATCCAGGCTTGCATACCTACGTCAAGCTTCCTGCGACTCAGAGTATATCTTGTTGATTGTCCGAGGTTTCATGTATGCCCAGTGTATGTGATACAGCTGAATCATACAGAAACATGCATTTCTGGAGGTTGTAGGGGCATATTGCAATATTCTGCTCTACTTATTTCTCTATGGATATATTATTATTATATTAAGTCAACTGCGGAAACCTTGTCCTGAAGAATTAACAACTTGTGCATCAGTGTTTATAGCCTTGGATTTCCCACTTGTAGAGCATATGATTTGCAACCCCTTGTGTTCTAGTGATTCCTCCACACCCAATCCCTATATTGACTGGATTCTATTTTATACTGTACAGAAGGAACTGCTCCCATGCGATATCAAAATTAGCCCTCAGCTGGGCGAAGTCTTTGAGTCCCTCCACACCCAGTGTTTCTATTCCTAGTTCCTTCCTGCTGCTCACACTGTTCCAGCTGTCTTTGTGCTAATGTGTGTACAACATTCCTCCCACTTGGGGTAGAATGTTCTAAAATAAACAGAGAGAAACCGAAAGCCAAGCGTTAGACTGTTGGAGCAGAAGGTCTGTACTAGCCATTATAGGTCCAAAGCCACTTCCCTGTCTTCAGTGGGGCTCTCAAAATTCTAATAGCTGCTAATGACTTTCTATTAAAATGGACCACTAGGCTTCCTTTTTCTCGTATCATATACTGCCTTTTTGTTTAAGATGCTTAGCAAATTATTTATTCATTTTATATGTTTTGCTTAAAAGTAAAAAAAAAGTATGAATAACAGCATTCAGCCCACAGTTTACCATTTTGACATCACTGCATTTATGTATATAATCAATTCAAATCTTTGGTAGATTTTTTTATTTTATTTTAAATATAACTTTTCATAATCCAAATACTAAGCCCTACCCTCTAACGATGGTAAAACTATTTTTCTTTCAAATATTAATACCTGACTGAAAAACATAATAGGAGAAAATGTCTTCTTCTGCTTCCATCATAACCTGCAGTTAGTAATGTTGCTGCAGAGTGATTGCTATCTACCTGTCACTTTTTGAAATGAAAGTTGATAGACTTTAAACAACAACAAAACTGTTGAACCACCACACAACAGATAACAATACCAGTTCTTGTTTATACAGTACATAAGGCAATAGCTACTGCAATTTGCCTCTGTCATTGTCCCTACTTTAATGAATTAAATACTTTTTTGCCTTCATCTTAAAATTGTTTTCTTGTTGTTCTCATAATAACAATTAGGCAGAGGATCTCCCCAATTCAGGATCTATTTTCATTTGTCTCAATTTCCGAATTTGGTATAAAACTTGAGACCTAGTATGTGGGACTAGGGGATCATGACAAGGACACAAAAGGTGTAGAATTTTCATTGTATTTGCTGCTAGAATTCCATGTTCTAAAATAATTACAAATATCTTTGAGGTTACACTTTCAGGTGTGCATGGTTGAGGGTATCATAGAAGGCAATGAAGGGTGGCATCCCCATATCCATAGCTTGACTTGTAGCAAATATTGCACTTCAGTTGATTTTGGATTTGAGAAGAAAGTTCTTTGTGCTCACTCTCTGTATTTAGGGTCAAAAGCAGCAGTGAGTGCTTTAAACTGTAAAGCCTGCATGAGACAGGCACACTGAATGCACAGACAAGCTAATGAGCTCAGCACATTCAGGAGAAAAGGGCGGTGCAATAGTCCCTTTTATGCTGACCAAAGGCAGAGCAACTCACTTAAAGTTGGATTGCCCACAGACGAATGGACATTACTTTGGTATGTGATGTATCCAATGTTGAAGGTGATGTTTGTTGCATGGACTAGTCTGACAATACATTTTTACGTAGTATTTGCTGACCTAGTTCTAGGGGGTCAGATGACACTACTGTCAGAACCCCGTTCAGAGGACGACGGGGCACACGGGGTTACTGGGTCAAACCGTGGGGATTGGGCATTTTACCTCTGCTTTCCCGGGGCCCAACCTACTATAGACCTTGAGTAACTGGGCCAAATACTACCTCTTCAGCACTTGATTCTCACTGGTAGCGCGGGTCAAGCAGCCCAAGGCTCTTCAGGAGTAGATGGGTGCAAAGTATGCATGGGCTCAAAACTCAAAATATCACAGTGATTCAAATAATATAGTTGTCCAGTACTGTACTTTCTTTTGTTAGGATAGCAGTATTTATTCTGCATGCAGATGCAGCACACTAAATAAGTCACACAAAAATGTCTATAAAAGCTAGCATTGATCTGGGACATGTTGCCCCCGCGGGTTCTGCCCCCCACCTCCTTCACACTAACCACTGGCTCTTTGGAGGTGACCCCCCAGGTGCTGCCCACAATAGTGATGCTCATCAAAATCTGGCTTTCCCCTTGATAGTTTCAACCTCTTCTGGCTCTAATCCACTGAGCTCATGTAAGTCTCCCAAAGGGCTGTGGCTGTGTTCCACTCTTACTCATCCACGGCCATCAGAAGAGTTTGAGAGCTGAGGCACTTCTTTCTGTGTTCCAGCAACGATTAGCTTGCACCAGGTCCTCCTGCGTTTGGCAGGCAGTGTGCTGAGGCGGTCACAGGTGGTGAAAGCTTCTGGGTGCAGCAGCTTCTTTGCGGTTCCTGTTGGTAACTTGCTGGAATTGCGGTAGGTCAGAGTCTGATTTTTCTTCTTACAGGGATTCCTCCGACAGGGGCGATGGACGCAGTAGTCTTACTGGCCCCTCCTGGGATACAGGGGTCATCAGCATGGGTGCCTACCACAACGAAGGCCCCAGCAATCCTGGTGGTGTCTACCCCCTCTGGCATACGGGAGTCATGGACAATGGTGATGGCTCTGACAGCCTTAGTTACGACAGACTACCGCCCCAGCAGGTTCAGTGGCAATGGGCAACAGCTCCAATAGTCCTAGCGACCTGCCTCTGTTATATGGGGGTCCTGGACATGGGCAATGGGCCCGAATGCTGTCTGCTGCACCGGCCAACAACCTGCAGCTACACAATTGCCAGATGGGGTTTCTGACTTCTGCCAGAGAGCAGACCGCTCTATAGTAACACTGATCCTGACTGAACTGGGAACCTCACCATCTGCTCACCGAGATCCACTTACCAGGATTCCTGCTGGGCCTTGCTCCCTCCGGGCTCTTTCCTCCTCCTCACAGGGCACACCGGTCTTGGCAGGCAGGCAGAAAGTTGAGACTCCAGGCACATGGCAAGTGTTCTTGGCTTCCTAGATGGCCTGTCGCTCATCTGGGGGACCTTGACCCTCAATCCTGATTGCAGCAGCTCAAAGTCATGACAACGTTCTTTCTCCTGATGAACAGTGCTGCTGAACAAAATGTGGGGCTCAGGCTCCCATCTTTATAGTCCAAATCCAGACATGTATGTGATTTAGTGTCTGAGTCTTTGAAATTCAGGTTGAAGGGCTCTCTCCTCTACCCTGTTCTTTAACAAAGGGACAGTCTGCCACAGCAGGAGTGTCTCTAGTACTGACTGACCCACAACACAGGCCAACGGAGTAACTGGGGAGCACACCTGGCTGTCAGCCTCCACTGAATTGTGCCTCATAAAGGTTCACAGACCTAAACCTTCCTTAGTCAAAATTTCCCTTGTCCACACGCCATCCTTTTCAGTCCCACTGTCTCTGACAATGAGTCGAGGCCCCACTGAGCAGTAACTGCTTGGAATCAGAGACCTTTGATGTTTATTTATTTTATTTATAAAGTTTTATATAGCGCGAACATGACCCACCCGGGTATCAGAGCGCTTTACAATATACAGTTATTAAACATTAGATGGTTGAGGTAGTATACATACATTCGGTATTCGCCATTCAGTACAAAAGAGGTAGATAGTAGTATATGGGTAGCATAGGTGACTAGTAGTCAACATTTGAAAGGATTTATATAGCGCTGGCTAGACCCGGAGGTATCAGAGCGCTTTACATGAGAATCAGAACATAGTTGCAGGTTACATCGTTACAAAGGTTACACAGTTATTAGTGCATAGCTACATAATTACATGTTAGGTCGAGACAAAATAAGGACATATAGGTAAGGAAAAAGCAGGCAAGGGGAGAGATACAAGGGGAGAGGGGGTAGGAGCAGGGGAGTAGACATAGAATGAAGGGGGAAAGAGGAGGGGAGGGTGAAAGACACAGCAAGAAAGAAGAGGGGGAGGGTGACTGGGGCACAAACCGGTAAACGCGTAATAGCTGCGTCCAAAGTCCAGTAAACTGTGATCCCAGGGGAAGTGGCATCATTCCCCCATCTCCGTTGCGAGAGGCTCCCTATTAAGCAGTGGACTCTCTCAGAGGGGTCTCTGAGACTCCAAGATCTACCTACTGGATCCTGCCCCAAAAAGGGGAGAGGGAGTGCTTTGGCAAGGGGCGCCATACCATACCTCAACTGAGAGTGGCTCCCTTGGCACTGTGGACTCTCTCAGAGGAATCACTGAGACTCCAGAGTATGAATATTGGATCTTTCCCCAACAAGAGGAGAAGGAGTGCTTAGTCAAAGGGCACAAGGGACAGGGGGCTAGGCGGCGTAGCAGACTGGGAGAGATTCAGGGGAGAGGGGATAGGAGCAGAGGAGGAAGACAAAGAATGAAAGAGGGAAAGCGGTGGGGAGGGTGAGAGACAGAGCATGAAAGAGGAGGGGAGGGTGAAGGGGTACAAACCGGTAGACGAGTAAAAGCCGCGTCCAAGGTCCGGTAAGCTGTGCTCCCAGGGAAGTGGTATCATTCCCACATCTCCGCTGCGTGAGGCTCCCTTTACGCAGTTGACTCTCTCAGAGGGTCTCTGAGACTCCAAGGCCTACCTACTGGATCCTTCCCCAACAAGGGGAGAGGGAGTGCTTTGGTAAGGGGCGCCATACCAAACCTCAAATGTGCATGGCTCCCTTGACACTGTTGACTCTCTCAGAGGGGGTCCCTGAGACTCCAGAGTATGAATATTGGATCTTTCCCCAACAAGAGGAGAAGGAGTGCTTAGTAAAAGGGCAACAAGGGACAGGGGGCTAGGAGGCGGGTCGGAACTGGCAGGTCAACAGAGGGGGAACAGACGGCAAAAGAAAAATCACATCAATACCAGGGTAAATTAGCGATCTAGAAAAAGACAGGATCCGCGAAAGGCAAGGGTCAGGGGCGACAGAGGGAGGGAGACAGCGAGTTGAAGAGTCCCACAAAGAAGAGAAACAGATAGCAGAAAAGGAAATGTATACATTGTAGAGTCACTTAGGAGAGAGATGCAAACGGGAGAGCTCAGAATCACAAAATAGTGATATTAAGTACAAAGAACTCCTGCGTATACTAGTGGTTAGAGTTGTAACTATGCAAATAGTAAATTCACTCAGGGAGAGGACGAGGAAGGAATAAGACCGAATGGGTAGGTGACGGCAGGTGAGGTAGTCCGAGGCCAGTCTCCCCTATAGCTCTCAAGGAAGCACCAACGGGGGTGGGAGAGGGGGAGGGTGGGCAAGACAGGGAGAAAGGGAGAAACTGTGCCCAAGGTCCGGCTGGGCAGGTGACGGTCAGGGGGTGAACCAAGTCCGATCTCCTCATTAGCTGAACAGAGCAGCTCCACCGGGCGTCGGACAAATCCTCGAACTCCGCTGTCAGGAAAGAGGTCATGTGTCCTCAGGGAATGTCAGTGTGGTGCGGGGGGTGGGGTGGGTTGGGAGGCCATGGTCATAAAGAGATCTAGAAGTCCTCTTGAGGTCAGGCACAGTCCAGGAAGGGTTGAGTAGGTAAAAGTTCAGCAAGGGGGAAGAAGTCACCAATGTCGGCCATGTTGGGGTCAGGCATCCTGGGACCCTGATCACCTCCTGTACCCCTTCACAGCCAGCAAGAAGAAACGAACACGGATAAAAACGCACTGATCACCGAAAACATCTGGGGCAGCTGGGTGGATGTGCTTGCTAAACACATCTGGGGCACCTGGGTGGGAGGGCACGTCCGAGCCAAGCAGAGCGTGTCCTCGGTGAACTCACTGACTATTCCCAGAACTGCACAATCAACTTCTTGACCTTTAACCCCTGCCCTCCCTACAGCCATCGCACCCTCACCTTAGAGGTTCAGCTGGCCGGAGCCCCCACATATCCGGGCATGAAAGGAAGTTTATTCCACGCTCGCAAGCGGGCACCTCCGTGCTGCCCGGGCAGCTCCTGCCACCCCAGTGGTCCTGCGCTGAAACCCGACCACGCCGCATCCATTCTGCCCGCACAAAGCCAAAGAGAAATGGTGACCCAGAGATCATGCGGTCTGCGCCCCCAGGGGTCGGGTCAGGGCCAGGGGGAACCCGCTTCAGCTGCGCTCCTCCCCGGTGCCATGTGGTAGTGAAAACCAGCCCTCCTCGGCTGGAGCTGCTACTGTGCGCGCCGGCACCTCCGGCCCCACCCACGGCTCGTGGGCTTCAAGGAGCGCCCCTTCTTCCCTCACAGGCCCCCCTGGGCTCGATGCAGTCCCGGGGCTGAAGGCACATCCTGTGCGAGGCGCGGAGCAGCCAGTGTGCCGAGCCCGGTAGGCAGCACCTTCCAAATGTGGATCAATTCTTTTGGGGGTCTCAGTCTGTCCCCGGTATCCTTCGCTCCAGCCACTCATGCGCCATAAATCGGCCTCAAGGACTGGGCCTCTCCTCCCTCCAGGCGTCAGAGGATGCTCTTCTCTCCTTTGTGTTTGTGTTTTCCCACCCCAGCCATCAGGGATGTCGTATTCCGTGTCTGAGGATTGCTGTCCTCACCTCCACTAGCCTCTCCATGCCCTGGGTTTCCAAAACTGAACCCACAGGCCTCCATGTTATGTACCTTCCACAGGCACGCACCATACACATCCCAGCCCGCAATCACAAGTATCGTGCGCTATCCTGCGGTTACACACAATCCATGCAGGCCAAGTGTGAATTAAGTACACAGCCACAGAACGTTAGACAAGTGGGCCGGTAGGCACCACTCCAGTGAGTCGGTTGAAAAGGCGGGTTTACACTACTGATTCCTGTGAAACACAAAACGGTATGCTGCCTCTTGAGTTCTTGTCACTTAACTCCAGGTCAGAGCAGTAGCCCTTTACTACTGAGTGTAGCATTTGGTGCACCCCTCCTAAGTTTAACAAAACCACAACATCATGAGACAGGCCTAGGTCATGGCGCACATGCAATGATCCATGTTTGCCCATGACTAAAATTGGTATGAGGGATCCAGATATCAATGCAGCAGCAGCACTCCGGGCAGGTGCCCGCCCATCACCATGCAGGGAACTTTTCCGTTAAAACAACTACTAAATACTGGATGTTACTATTATCCATTGTGCTTATTAACACAGCCCAGATGATACATGGCGCTATTAAAATATTGTCCAATTCATTGGAGCTTCTCTCATTCACCTCAGAAGGATGAAATGCAGAGTTAATTCGCTGGGGCTTGGGCCTGTGTTCTTCATAGAAGACGCAGATTGCTGCAGTAGGCACTTTAATCCAGAGTTCTAAGTCTGCTTTTAATGGTGCTGCTGCTGCAGAACCTTGTACTCTGTGCCCCTCGCTCCCAAACTTCCTGAAACGTCCTTCATGGCCAGATGGCCCACAAGAATTTTTGTAGTGCTTCACCACCATATTGGAACACAAGAGTGAGTCCCATGTTGGGTAAGCTTAAGTTGCATTATATGTATGGCAGTATATCTGAATGCAGGTCTTAAGTTTCACCCTTCAGTCCCATTCCCTGCCTCATCTCAAGCTTCATACAATGAGATGAACAAGTTTAGTGCCTTTTCTTTCATTAGAGATAAACTTTAAACTCAATAACTCCGATTCATTCAATCGTCAAGAAAGCATTATTGGTAAATGAAAGTAATGATATGTGTTATCTGCATTACATCATCTCAGCAGATGAACCCCAGTACAGATCATATCGATAGCCCATGGATTCACACTAGAAAATATGCAGTCCATTTTATTTACATAGATGAATCTTAGTGTAGAGTGTCTGCTTCTCATGCCCTGTTGACCCACCTGCAATCATAGCTCCAATGCAACTATATTGGGTGGTGTTGGTCTTTTTCCCCCTTACCGTTAAGGGGCCAGTTTACCACAAACCATTGTGGTGTAACCCACACTCTAATAAGAGGATTTAAGTCCACCCTAGGGACAAGTGTGACAGCAGTATTATTAAAGAGGGAGTGCCCTCACATTTTGCCATGCCCACCCACACGGTGGTGGTATATGGTGAAATGAAATTATTTGTTTCATGGTGTGAGAGGAATAGCAGATATGTCTTCCTCGTGATTCCAATTATGAACATGGTATGAATTTGCCAGGTAACAATTTAAGTTATAATTCGAGCCAAATAAATTTGGCAGATGTTTTGTCATACATGAGTACCAAAGAATAGGTCAATTTACAATACCTGACCAAAATACTTTTGGAAGGGGGTTAAGAGTATATCCACAACACAGATTAGACCTTCTGCTTGGAATTTGAACACTGTTTTTAAGTAAATTCATGTTCCCTCCTCTTGAACCAATATATAAAGCTAACTTAAAACATATAACATTGAAGACTGCTTTCTTGATGGCTATTACCTCCAGATGTAGCCTCAGTGAGAAAATAGCACTTACAGCGAAACAGCCATATTTGGACATACATAAGAACAATGGTTGTAATGACAACCCCAGCTAGTTTATGTTCACAATAATCGGACAAATCAGTTTCTGACTTTCTTTCAGACATGTACTCTGCAGAAAGGCTGTACATATGCTGTATGTTTAAATCAACAAAAGGATCCAGGAGAAATAATAATTTTATTTCACATGCATGTTTTATGGTGAGATCTGTGGTGTAAGTTACAATTGTCATTAGCTGTAAAGTTGAGAAGGCAAAATCAACGGCACATTCTTCAAGAGAGAAGAGTGCTGTATTTGCATAGATAGGAAATATTTATATTAATGACATACCCTTACTGTGTAGTTAATGATTCAGTAATGTCAGGAAGCAATAGGAGGGAAGAGTGTTAAGACATTTATTTCTTAACTATAACTTTTCTCACCCTCAACCTGAGGGCTAATATATAATTGAAGCACTGCTTGTAAATCTAAAATAGGTTGATGGTGCAGGTGAGAGGTCATCACTTACCTGTAATTTTTTGCAGCCTGCGGCAATTCTAGATTTTGCATGCGACCCACCCACCTGGAATAGTGCTTATAGAGATAGGTTTGTCATGCAAGTGAAAATGCATGTGTCCCAATAACCTGTTATTTAATACAACTGTACTATTACATGCATATTCATACACTTGTTACTAAAGTGCAAATGTCATATTCTGTTATTAACCATACAGTGAACCAGATTGTTACAACTCATAGGGAAACAACTCTGCTACTACTTGGGAGACCACTTCAGTGTGATTTTTTTTTTTTACTTCACCGTACGAATTCAACCCATTTCATCCTTGTTTTGCTTAAATAAGTAAAGCCTATGCTTAAGCATTTCGTGTAGAAATGGTTTGCCTACATCTCCGCATGTTTTCACAAGGACAGTACACGTGAAAATACAGTCAATGTTGTGATTTACGTTGACTTGATCACTTTTATACTAGTTAAAAAAAAAAAAAAAAAAGTCAAACTTGAAGACAAACCCCTTACAATTAGTACCTTGTATTCTATGTCACAGGGAAGTACTCTAGGAGCATCATTGCATCGGTGGTTTTTGGGCTTGGCAGATTTCTTGTGGGTGGACGAATGCTACAGTCTCCTTTCATCTCAACAAGCATGTCTTTCACGCATCTGTTTTACAAGGGTGAAGATTTAATCACGGAGTGGCTAGAACAAAAGGTATAGGTGGAGGGGAATGGCACTGTTCTCCTGGGTGTCTCCGCTATGGTGTACTCTGCTCTGAGGCTTGCAGGTTCTAACCAGGCTTTTAATTACTGCTCCATTCACTCTACTTAGGGCGAAGTATGCAGTAGCTGCCATCAAGAAGAAAGTGAACGACAAGAATCCACATGTTGCACTGTATGCCCTGGAGGTAAATAATCTAACTGTTTTCCTTTGACTCTGTCTTGATTCTGTCCTGAATTCTAGCCACGGCCAAACCTTTCTTACCGCTTTGTCAAAAACTTCTAAAGTTACACTAACATTATCCAAGCACACTCGTAGCAATTATAAAACTAAACTAATATTTATGAGAAACATCGCAAATAGTAACAGGCCTTCTCTAAACAAGAAACACAAATTAGAAAGCTTATATCCCATTAACCTGTAAGGAAACGCAGCAGATATGTTGCTATAGGTGCCAGCTATTCCCCCCTCGCTCCATATGTAACTGGATGGGATAAGGATGAACTTTCATCACTGTGCTGTCTGCTAGAGTATAGCGTCATTAGAATTGTCATTCTTTACTATAATATTCGGCATGCAAGACAGATATGCCTATATGCCTGCTTCGGCTGCAAGATCAAAACTTGGCTAGCAGACCTGGAATTTAATTCCATGGGGTTGTGAAGCTATGAACTCGATTTAGCTTTAGGTAGAAAGTTTAAATTGTGCAGATGGCACAAAGGCAAAGATTATGATTTTATTTTTGTTTACTTTTTAAACTCAACCGCCATTACAACAAGACCATTAAAGTATGCTGCTCAGAGTCAGGAAATTTAGACGTACAAAAAAGATAAACTTGTAAGAGGGACAACAAATTCCAGTTGTTTGTCATAATGGCATCTTCCTGTGTAGTGAATCACTGGTTTGTATGTATGTGTTGTGTATAGCACAAACCTAGCTAAAAGGCAGCAGAGCATTGTTCAGAGGCAATGGCAGGGATGCAGTCAACGAATGGAGAGGTAGCTAGTTTCCAAGAGGAGATGTGTACAGTTACAGTTAGTGTTCTTTTAAAGATGTGCGTCTTCAACTCTTTCCTTAATTGGAACACGGTTGGTGGTCCTGATGTGGTGTTCTAGGCAGTAGTGCCAGAATTCCTTAGCTAACTACTCTAGGAGCCTGAACCTGGTGCCCCTGGGATGGTGTTTGTACCCAACTGCAGATTTTGTCCATTCACAGCAAGAGTAAGCTCCTTGCTTTTGCATTCGCTAGACCTTTATTTGCAAAGAACCTGCCAGGAGTTTGAGAGGGTTTAAATGGAGATCCAGTTTTCTCTGTATAACTTTCCACTGGTAGCTATACCCCTACATCGAGCAACTCAGCCAACCAGGGTGCCATCTGACTTTATTACCATCTCAAACAAAAGATGGCGCATGCCGTTCCAGGCCTCCTATGTAATAGCCACCAATGGCTCTCCATTTAGGCTTCCTGCAATAGGATGATTCCATTTGTATTCGACACACCACAAATAGAAACTTTTTATTTTGTGCTGTAATGTAGGGGACCCAGAAGTATGGTCTGAGCTGAAGGTACGAGGGGGCCTACTTTCCACAAGGAGATTGTGTCTGTATGCAATAATCTGCTGTGGTCTTTTTTTTTGCTGATTATTGGCCATTGGCAGTTGCAGGTCTGCAGGCACCAAATTGACCATAAATCCTGGAAACGCCTTTCTCCTCCCTGGACAGGATCTAACTTGTCAGGACCCCGACTGCAATCCTTATTGTAATGGCATTGGCCCCAGGCCCGCATTGTGATAGAAGAACGAGACAGACAAAGAGTGCAGGGCAAAACTGCAGTGAGAGCACATGCACCCAACTCCTTTTTAAAAAAAAAAAATATATTTTATTTTTTATTTTATTAGTAGGCCCACCTGACGGGTGATGCCTCTGAGTGGATGTGTGTGGATAAGTGTAACGGCAGCCCTCTGGCATTGAGCTGCAAGGAAGTGCCCTCCAAACACTATATTCCTCACAAAAACCAAATAGTCCAACAGTGAAAAAAGGACAGAACAGTAGTCTATGTGTCTCGGAGTAAATCAGAAGGTCAGCGGTAAGCAACTGGATGAATGGTGCCAGCTGCAACAGAATGTCGCTGCTTGAGTTCATAGTTTTTAACCAGATGCGAGTCAGGGCATGAACATTGGTGCTGAGAAGACCAGGATCTCTTGACCGCATTTTGTCAAGATCATATTTGGAGAGTACAGAGTTGGTCTGCCTTGCTGATGCTCAAAACAGTTTGTAGTTGGTGTTCAAACAGTACAGCGGGAACTTTTGTACAGTGACCTGGAGTTTATTGTGAAGGTTGCTTTTGTTGTGTTGCCTTCCACTCCAAAGACAGTCTTGGTGTGAATTGGAAACTTGTCTGCGAGCTTTGAAGTCTTTTTTTCGGCCACCTCCTGCATCCTTCAATTAAGCAGCACTGAGTCCATCTTGTGTGTGTGTGTGAAATACTCCGTGCCACCTATGGGTTTATATGTGGGCTGTGATCAGGTTGCGTATGTGCTGCATGTTGCACACTAAAAGACTGACGTTGAACCACTGCTAGTTACTCTTGGAGAACTTAACTGCAGATTGGTCATGTTCAAAGTGTGCAGAAGACTTGGCCAGGATGCTGTTTGGGTGACCGGATGTGGCATTGATGGTACATTGTCACTTGAGTCTCAAGGGTGCTTTTTAGACTTTGTGAGACACTGATGATCTGGCTTCAGTCAGATCGTAAGACTCTGTACAGGTGGTAGTGGTGATACACTTTAAAAGGCACAGTTGTGTGAAGTTACTTTGTAATGGTTGGTGACGACTTGTTCTTTGGTTTGCGCAGTTTCTTCCATGGTGCGTCGAAGGTTTTTGTGAAAACTGGATGGACATCGTATCCTAGTGGATCTATGAATTGATGCAGAACATCTTCATCCTATGCAAAACTTGGGTGATTCTTCAGCGTAGATGTTATGGTTTGCAAGGTCGCCAGTGATAATGTCTTACTCTTGGTTTTCCCAATCCTGGGGGAGCCTTAAATAAAAGTAGCACCTTGTTACTAATTCGGGGCCATTCAGAGAGGGGATGTGATTGGTTCATCTTGGGGGGGGGGGGGGGGAGGACAATAGCAGGGTGTGAGTAGCAGTTATCCAAGTATAGTTGTAGCCTTTGCTATAATCCTGAGCACTTTGTGGTTTTATAGTACTGATTTTTAGTGGATGGGTGAGTCTTATTTGTGGAGATGTTTCATAAATGCATGATCTGTTGGTGTTTATTGTAACAATTTTAAATAATTGTACAATTGGTTAATAAATCTAATTTTGGTTCTCTCACTGTGCATTTGCCAAGTCATCACTACAGCGGCGGCCTGCCTGTTGTAGGTCGATGAATGGACTTGCAGTCAGTGGTAGAAGTCTGTGTGGTAGAAGTCCGTATGGTGGTAATATTGGCTTGATCAGACCTGATCAGAAGCCATGACGAGGTTCTATGTTTTTTCTTTGTTGGAGTGGTTTCCAGATTCGCCAGTGTGGACTGGTGGAGGGTCGCTCCATTTTATTCTTTCGTCTTCATGGTACACAGGCATGGCTCCCATTCTTGAATTTAGACTAGCAGGGCCTTTGGGTGGGTGAGTGGTTTCGCTGTGCTGGATGCAGCACCCCTTCTGGCAGGCATCAATCCTTTTCATGGATGACATAAACAATCTGGCGGGCATCATGCAACCTTCTCTTTCATTAGGGATCTTTTCACTCATTCCAATCAGTACGTGGAATTGAAGGCAGCGCAGAGCCTGCTTCATGGCGCCATAAGTATGGCCATTGGATTTGTGTTGCACACTTAAGAAATGCTGTGCTCTGATCTTCTCTCATAGGCCTGTTTGGGGAGGAGGTGACTTGTTTGGTTTAAGTTGTCTGCAACTTCTGAAATTGATGGAGGTTCCTCAATAGGATGTTTTACTCAGGCTAACTTGACGGTCACGTAGTCCTCCGGATATGTCAGGCTAAATTAATGTACAGTTTTTGGATGCAGCGTGTGGTAATCTTTGAATTGCGGGCCAGTCTTCTTTCTTCTGGACTGGGCTGTGTGTGTCTTGGAAGCAGGGAAACGTGGTGCTGTTCCAACCTTTTTATTACTGAGAAGAGTCAGAGAGGTGGGAAAGCGCTTCAGCCAGACACCTCCAGGACTTCTCTCCCTTAGGTAGAAGAGTGCTGTCGGGTGGGCGCTTACCTACAAAGAGAATTTCAGTTGATGAGTTGAAAGCAGTACCGCAGGCAGTGGAGCTTGGACTGATAATCTTTCTGCGTCCTTCCAGAGCGACACATCTGAAGTCTTCACAAAGTTGAGGGCCACAGCAGCAGGCAGCTTCTCTCTGAGTGAGACAGCATCTGGAGCTTGTGGACGGGCTGCCGCCGCATAGTCTGGTCAGTACTGAGGGCACAGCCTTACTTGCCTCCAGCTGAATCAGCATTGTGAGATGCAGGAAGGCAGATCACTTTGGGGAGAAGCTGCGGCATGATTCTGGAGCAGAAAGAGGTGAGATAGTAAGTCCTGGTGCCAGGAGGTTGTGGTGATATTAGGCCTGACATCAGTTGTGTACCAGACTTTTTGATTGCATGGAGCAGGCTCCTTTAGGCTTGGTGGTGTCCAGGAAGGTTCACAGTGCTGCTGGGCAGGTGATGACCCTCTGCAAGTGGTCTTTTCCATGTGCCTCTCTTCTCTTCACTTTTGTGCTCCACACCACGCTTCACCTACCAACAGGAAGAAGCAAGAGTCGGATGAGGTGCCAAATAGGACATATGGGTGTGCCTCCTTTGCAGAACAGGAGTATGCTGATCTGCAGCACCACAGCTGGTGGCAGGCTTCCTCCTGGCTAGGGCTGCAAAATCAGACCGTGTCTGACACACCTGGAAGCCATTGTAATGTCATGGGTCCTAGGCCTGCAGTTTTGTAAAATGACGGCAAGGGATAGCTGGACTGAGTGCATGTGCCCAACTCCTTTTTATTAGCAGGGTTATCTGACTGGTGATGCCTGTGAAGGGATTGGTGTGAGCAAATTTAAGGAAAGTCCTCTAGAAATGGGCTGCTTTGACTCTTCCTCAAGGCTACATTCATGTGATCTCTCATCATTGAGATCCTGAGCCTTGAGGTTGAAGTCATCCAAGTAAATTAGTCTGACTCTTTTAGCTCGCAGAAAATCCGCAACCAGATTCCTCAATCACCATTGGTCTCAAGAGCAGAGCCATTATTTGGAATACCTTCTCCTGCCACTCTGTCTCCTCAGCAGTCCATACAACGTGGGGAAGATCCAGCTTCACTGTCCAGTCGCCTTTACTCAGAATATGAATTCTCTTTATTAAGAAGTTTCGGAATGCTAATCATTTGTTCATTTTTTCATAGATTTAGCACAGATCTGAATCCTTTGTCCTTTTCTCCTCCAGAAAAAATATTGCTTAGATGCAGGGTGCATTCCAAATCCTTCGTATCCGCTTTCAGATCTGTGCAGTGAAGAACAAAATCGCTTGGATCTCAGACTACATTCATGTCTCTGTGAAAACACTTCACTGTCTGCAGGAGCTGAAAGTTTCACAAAAAACACTTGTGCTTTGGCCCGTGCTTTATGTGGGGAGCAGAGTGGACAAGGCTCACGTATTTAGAATCATGCCGATTTAACCTGCTCCACTTAAATATCCTCTTTAGAACAGGCTTAGTTCTGTCTTGTTTCTGGATGGAAAAAAGCAACCAAATATTCAGTCAGTAACCTCTCTACCCCACATGAGAGACCTAGGTTCTTTGGAGATTTTGACTCTGGAAGCTGCTGAGCGAGAGTCATGCGCCACTTCTAGCTCCTCCAAAAACACTTGGACTAAAATCATTTTAGTGGAAGCTTGGGCTTTGTCCAAGGTGCCAAAGGACCTTACAAATGTACTCCTTTTTTTTCATGAAAGAGTCCGTAAGAGACACCTGCCCTACTTGCTTGTGCCATGGAATGTTCTTCTAACTTAAGGTTTATTTGCATCATTAACAACCTCAGTTCTGCAGATATTGAGTAATTTGCATTGCCCAACATACAGAACACCTATTGGATCTACCTTGAGAGGACGTCTGGATCTATGAGAGTGCCCTCCTCCTTGGCACACTCTGCAGTGTTCATAATCTTTGTTAGACAAGCCAGATCGAGTAATCCAGCGCCTCCTAAACGTTTTAGAACCACGGCCCACTTTTTAGAATGACAAGCTTTCACAACCCCACCTAGCTTTAATGGACATGGGGCGGGCGTTTTTTAATGTAAATAAAGCATTGCATGACAAAGCACTGTAATTTACATACAGCACATTTTCAATTGAAATGGCCACTAAATTTGCACAGGCATACAGCTATACTGATAAAACTATATTGCACACAAATCATAATGTGTGGCAATCGGATTTCAGTGAATATTTATCCTTTATGCATCACAAAGTAAAGTGTCTTGATTTGTTTTGATCCTGTTAAACCCTTTTTTTTTTTCATCACACTTCAGAATTACAAACAAATGTGCTTCATTTTTGCTTTCCTTACAACTGAATGTGTACAATTCATTTACAGGTGTTTACATTTTGTTGTGTTTTACAAACAATTACATCCTACAGCCTTTCCTTTCACATTTCCGGTACCCCAGCACGATTGCCACATAATTCACTTTACTTTTCTTTCTCTGACTGCATAGTGAGAGGAGATTGTAAACACCAATCCGCATGTTATAAAAAATAAGCAGCAGTTTGTGAGAAGACCTAGCCTGACATTTGACCATTGTCTTTGAAGCACAGCAAATGTGACAAGATAAACACATAATTTAAAGGCATCATTATTTATTGCTTGGACTTTCTGTGACCTTCCAAAAATCGGTTCACGCCCCACAGTTTGGGAAACACTGCAGTAATCTGTTGTGGCATACCTATCAGGACTGGTCTATACTTCTTCAAGTGGTCTAAATCTGACACCTGTAACACATCACAACCCCATCACGCTGAGCATCTAAGGCATTCCATGAGGCAAATTGACTCCCCCCTTATCAACTGATTTTCTAAGCCTGCAATAATCCTGCAGGATCACCTTTTTTGGGGGCACCCACTATGCCAATCTTGGATGGTAGAGGTAATATGGGTCAAAAAGACAAACCTACCCCTCTAGATTGTTGTCCTCTAGCTCCTGCACAACTGGATCCTCTAACTCGTGGGCTTTTATTTTTTTGGGTCTTAAAGTTTGCCTCTCTCCTAGTGGTCCTTATCCTCCAGGTGTGAGAAAGCAATGCTATGTGCATACCTTAGGCCCCCTCCAGGGCTTATTCCCTTTTTTTGTATAGCTCCCTCTGACCAGTAGTCAGTAGAGCTGCATAGACATAAGTGCCCCCTTAAGACGCTCATCCACCTGTGCTTCTGGGTGCTTTCCTTACCCATGGGCAGATGGGCCTTCACCCATTTGTTTTCTTTCCTCAACGCAAGGAAATTTCCCTCAAATAATATGTGGACACTAGTTTATCAATCCAAAACACAGCAGGATAATGCACCTTTAAACGTTCTCCCCTGACATTTATGAGGATAATTGCTACAGCCTTAATCGCAATACTCGTGGTGTAAACCCAGCACAAGAAACCCTTCGGCCCAAAAAAGATCACCCCTGTAGGACCAGACTACAGCAGGACCAGACATTGTACTGTCACTCCGCTGGTAGACCTCATTCCCCCAGCCCACACTCTTTAAAATGGTGGAGGTTTATGCTGCTGGAAGCAGGAAATGGACTGCATCTGTTCATGGCAAGTGCCCCCTGAGTCCGTGGTCTGCGGGTCTCAAATATTTGTGGTGGAGCCAAGCAAGGAGCAGGGTCCAAACCACAGAGCCCAGTGGAGTAACAGCAAACAAACTCACTGTGCATTAGCTTTCATCCCTGCTGTCATTCTTGACTCACTGAAGCAGTCTTGGCCCAGTAATCTGTCAGGCAGCGATTACTCATAAGGCTTGATGGGCAGCAGTTCCTAATAAATTATACCAGGGAACAAAGGTCACTTAAGCGGAAGCTTCAAAACAGCTTATTCACCAATTTAACCTACAAAAGGAATACAAGGAAGGCTGCACAGCAAAATTAAAAGAGGCCATTGTGACTGATCATTGGATTTTCTTTTTAGATTCTTGCACCGTGAGTTGGTGGTTTTTTATCATTTTTTTTCTCTTTAGTTCTAACCTTCCTCATTTTGGGAAGTATAGTATTTTTAATCTTTTTTTATAATGGATACTGAGTCAAAGAGTAAAGGAAGAGAAAGCATAAGTGTTGCCTACAACAGAATTAATGGAAGACGTCACACTCTAATCAACATAGACATTTTATTTCTTTGAAATTATCATTTGTGTCCTAGTAGAATCCTAACGAGATAGAAGGGGCTGGTTATAGGACAATGTATAGTAATGTGGAAAAGAAATTACACACTCCTAATAATATTCTATGGTTTTACATGTTAGGACATATGTCTGACCTTAATCTGCCCTCACTAGGTCCTAATGGTAGATAAATCAATCTCGTGTAACAAATAACATACACAAATTTCACTTTGTCATAATTAAAAAAAATAAAAAATATATAGCACTCAGTATCCTTGTGTGAAAACGTTCACCATGTGATTGAGTACTATTTGAAACCCCCTTTAGAAGCAATGACTTTAAGTAAACCTTTCCTATAAGAGTTTTATCAGTCTTGGCTGTGAGGAATTCTGATCCACTCCTCTGTACGAGACTGTTTAAGCTTTGTCATGATTGAGGTCTTAGTTTATACACAGCTCTCTTTGTCCCACTACAGCATTTCAATGGGGTTGAGGTCTGGACCTTGACTTGGCCATTCCAAAATCATGATTCTTTTGGTTTCAAATATTCAGTCATGACTATATTTGTGTTTCTTGGATCATTGTTGAGTTGCATGATCCACTTTCTGCCGAACTCATGGTATCTCTGTGACTGTAAGTTATCTAGTCCTGCTTCTGCAAAGCCTCTGCCACCATGCTTAATATGCATTATTGTGATGATATACAAATTTCGGGTTTCACCAGACATGTCATTGTGTATTCTATCCAATAGCGATTTTCCTCCTAGCTACCCGCAGTCTTTTTGTTGGGTAGGGTAAAGAACTCCTAACATTTACAATATTTACAGACCTGAAAATCCTGAGATGTTGTTTCGGGGTTCTTTGCGGTCCCTAGGAGTGTTATATAGTCTGGTGTTCTGGTAAATTTGGTAGTAAACCCACTTCTGGGTTGATTGGCAGCTTTATCTACTTTTAAAAAGTCTTTCTCACTGTAGAAAGACTGACTTCATATTGTTTGGAAATAGCTTTATAACCCTTACCCAGAGTGAAGAGCAGCAATGCTTTTTTCACTAAGACCGTAACTTTTTTCACATATGGATGATGCATTAACACAAACCTGAATAAACAGCTTCTGGTGTTATATACCGATGGTCCCACTTCCTGATAATTAAGTGCACTTGTTCAGTACTACATGATTCTAATTGCCTTCTTAATTGATTTGGAAGTGAAAGGGTATATATACTTTTTCACACAAGGCTTTTGAATGTTGTCTGATTTTGTTCTTTGATAAATGACCTAGTGAATTTTATGTGTTATTTGTTATGTGAATTTTGATTTGAGTACAGTTAGGACTTGGAGAGGACTACACAAACACCAGATTCAAAATGATGTAAAACCAAAGAATGTTCAGAAGGTATACTAACTTTATCGCATCACTGTAGAATGCCTGTACCTTCTTTTGGGGTACTAACCCAGGCTGACTGAGTAGCCTCTTAAAGTTTAGAGGTATTTGTGGCATTGCGGAAATGGCAATTAACTCATGGTGGTAAAACCTGCACCCTGCTTGAAGGAAGGAGGCCAATCTACAGATGACTGTAGTGTTCCCTTGAGACTTCCGGCTACAGACATAGCTGCAAACCTAAACTTGCGGACCTCCCCTCATATCTTGTGATCCCTTAAAAGGGTTTACTTCACCTCCCACAATAAACTCAGTGTAAAGAAACTTGATTTTTTTGCAGGGCTACTCCTATTTTTTGCACCCATTTTAACTACTATACACTAGTGTAATGGCTCTGAACTGCCCAGAGTCCTTTTAATCAGGGCTCAGTGTGTGCTCTGTCACTTAGAATATGTGTTTGATTGTCTTACACCCAATTAGGATAACTCAACTTAATTGTAAGTCCCTAGTATATGGTACCAGGATTACCTAGGACTTGTAGGTTGAAGTCTTTCTCATGGACTGCAGCACTAGTTGTGCCACCAAGAGTACCCCAAGGTAAAACATGCCACCGCAGAGTGGTAGCTTAGTTTTAAACTGATAACTCCACTTTGCCATTTAAGGTAATAGCAAAGCTCAGTCCCCCCTTTAAGTATATGTCACCCCTAAGGTAGGCCTATCGATCCCTAAGGCAGGGTGCTGTATATTAAAAGGTGGA
Organism: Calotriton arnoldi; assembly: GCA_963921515.1. Classification (NCBI taxonomy): domain Eukaryota; kingdom Metazoa; phylum Chordata; class Amphibia; order Caudata; family Salamandridae; genus Calotriton; species Calotriton arnoldi. The sequence continues at coordinate 872,633 of CAWUFW010001572.1, read as the reverse complement.
ACATGCACTTTTACATGTTCCAGCAATAAAACCCCAAATTTTGTTTTTTAGCGTGGAAAAGGCTAGTAGCCCCCTTTGGCGAGTGCAGAGTTACAGACTGACTCCTCAGCCCTGCTAACTTCTGACTGGGACTACTAAAATTGGTACTGTTAGGTATCAAAGGAATCCGTGCATTAAATCCGATTAAATGGTTACATGAAATGTAACTGGTGGGCATAGTGCATCTTTGGAAGTTGCCACCTTAGTTGCCCAAGGTATCCAGTGCCCTTTATGCAGTTGCACACAAAGACTGTCCTCACAAACTGCCTTCTGCCCTCCTGGGGAGAAGTGCGAACAGCTCCCAGGAAAGAAGACAATAGCAACCTGCACGGGAGAGAGGTGTTACCTCTCCCTGGCATGAAGCCATTCGGGTGTGCTTCAAAGGAAAAGCCGCCTTTGAATGTCAAATGGGAAACACTTTTCTGAGAGGCTGCTCTATTGATGAGGCAGACAGGATGGCACTAGGTACAGAAGGGGAACCAGTTATCAGTCCAGTTCTCCAGGAGCATGTAGCTTATTGTTGGAATAGTCACAAGTGGGGGTCCCAATAAGCTAATCGTGCAACAGGCTGAAACATGTGTGCCAGAGTTAAAATGGGCAGCCTAAGGGACCTGAAGTTCCATCTCTCTCCTGACGTCCAATGTGAGAACATGTATCTAATCAGGAACAGCTCAGACGACACCGACTCAGTATCTACACAATCGCATCAGGGACACAGTATTAACTTGCCTGTGACATTTAGTATGATTTTGAGCACTTTCTCAACACACGCTCTCCCTTTTTGAAGAAAAAAAATAGAAAACTTAAAATGAAGACGCTCTTAATACTAGACTAGTTTTTGTACTCCACCCGAGATTCTACTCAATGTCTTGACCTCAACCCTACCTATTACCCAGAATTTATGATAGCCTTTTAAAATACATACTGCACTGACCTTTTAGTATTTCACTTTCAATCCTTTGCTCTGTGTCTTGAGTTGATTTGAGGGCAATTCCAGTAGCTGTCCTGGATTAATGTATGTATCCGTGCTGGAAAGATTGGCAGTTGTATTGGGAGAAAATTCGGTTACTTTGCCAGAATCAGGATTCTGCGCTTGCTCCTCTTCTATGTATCCATTTTGAAATGTATAAAGGTATAAAACTATCTTGTTTTTCACCCCCCCCCCCTCCGCAGGTCATGGAATCTGTGGTGAAGAACTGTGGACAGACTGTACATGATGAAGTCGCCAACAAACAGACAATGGAAGAGCTGAAGGAGTTGCTGAAGGTACAGTGCCATAGGGGAAAGTCTCTTTTGTGCTCTGTGGGTTAAAAGTCTGTGGACCCAGCATGCTGGCTGGGAGACTCGGGAGAAGCAGATGATTTAATAGTGCATATCCATAGAAAGCAAAATGGAGGGATACTTTGAGAGTCCAGCTTTTCGGTTGGGGGTGAACCATAGATGCAGATGTTTCTCAAACCAGTGCCCAGGGGCTGGATGTGAATGATGTGCTCTGGGCACCCAGCAGATTGCCTGGGGAAGTAAAGCACAAAGTAAAGGAGTGACACATGGGTTCAGGTTCACCAGAAGAGTGCTCTTTGAGTCTGTGTTAATAGGCTGGAGAATGAGAAAGGAATTCTTTGGCAGCCCAGATACACCGGATGGGGGTGCCCGGTGTTTTGAGATCCCAGCACAGACTAATGCCGGAGTCGAGTTGTCTGGTTGGAGGCCAAGCACATATGCTTGGAGTGAGAGGATCCCATTGTGTAAGGCTCTTGGAAGTGGCAGAAAAGTGTTATAGGAGCCTGCGCTTTGGCTGGTGATAAGAGGTTTGTGGATTGCTGCAAGAGCTCATGTAAACAGGCCAGGGAACATGTGAGTGCTTTGACAACCATGCCATATAATATTGGATGCTGGTACTCTGAATGTCCATGCCATGCATGTATGCATGCAGGCTTGTGGTGGGTGAGGTTGTCCAGTGCCTTGCGACCCGTTGCACCATGCTGCGGTAGTGGTCAGTGTCTGACACATTGTGGGCATATGCTTGGGCAGCAGTTATGCAGTGCTGCGGGGCGCACAGTCTGGGGTTAGTGCCCAATTGTCCACCCTGCCGTTCTGTGCATAGGATGGGCAGTGCACATTGCCCACACCTCGCCCCAGGTTTGGGTCCTAGCTGCTGCAAAGAGTGTATATTCAGTGCTTCGCTCTGTATGTGCACACAGGCTGACGTAATTCTCTGTGCTCAGTAATAATCTGTGAACACTTGGCTGTAGAAGTGCATCGTGATCCTGGAACACGCTTAACTATGTGGGTGCCCAAGGCCCGAACACGCAAGCAGTGGCTTTCTTGTATACAGGCAGTGGCACAAGTAAAAGCCACAGGAGTGAAATTTGCCTCATTCTGGATAAGAAACTGGACATTTATGCCCATGAGGCTTGGTCTCATTATTTTACCAACCAGAAACAGTCCAGGGTAGGCCAGCGATTATTAATTCACCCATGAGTAACTGGTCTTCGTGCTGTGAAGGCTGAAGTACTCTAGGGTCCGTTGACCTCACTGAGGTAAAAGTGACCTTCCGTAAAAAGGCGGAAACATTAAAAGAATGTTTGACATCTTTAATGCTGTACGGAAGTAATCTTGGTTTTTAAACATATCTGCACCAATGGCATTTTGTCACATTAAACTCGCATCAAGAAAATGTTAATGTTACTGTGTAGTTGAGCTTGTGCATGTTTGATCACCATAGCTGATGAATGCCAGTTTAATAATTGTATAATACATTTAGCATGTACCTTCTCCATACGTAGATGTAATAGTTTTCTGTAGCCTGATTGCCAGCTTTATGTGAGAAACTGCCAATATGCTTACTTTTGACACTTCGTACCGTACATTGCTATAGAAAACAATACCAGAGTATGGTGTAAAATGCAATGTATAGTGTCACAAACATTGCTGTTTGCTAAAAAAGACATTACTGGTGTCACACGTAACATAAGGGGCGACAAGGCAACTATTCGGGTAAATGTTTTTATCACAAGTGGTATAAGGTTTTTGCAAGATTGCAGAGGTAAACTGGCTGAAAGGCCGGTGGGACTGAAAGTAAGTGAGTCAGTCAGTCAAAACCCTTTTATTTCTAAGAAATAATTTCTTATAGAAATATTACATAAACTTCATTTGACATACACAATTACAAATATCATTAAAAAACCAGACCGTATAAAATTTTTAATTTCTTCTCATTAAAATTCAATCAAGGGTCATCACCTTATTGTATACCAATTGAAAACCCTTAAGATATCATTAATAACCCAAGATGCATAATTCATTTAAACTTGTAAGACATTGCAAAGTGCAGGGCCATACTTAAAGGGGCGGGGGGGGGGGGGAATTATCCAGGGCCACCATCTAATTTCACCATTTTGAGCAGTACGAAGTGCAGCATACAACCCGACCCCATTATCACATACCTGTTGGCAACATTTAATAAGCTTGGCAAAAACCTAAAGCATGCATCTCATTTTGCCTAGCAATATTGTAAAGTACAGTATGCAGAACAACTATCACAACCTCAGGACTCTGCTTCACTAACCTCCTAACATAATTGGGATCAACTTGTCAGGTAATAAAAATGAGCCTCAAGCAAATCTGGGAGTACAAATCTTAACCCTCGGTCAGAATAAATTAACAAGAGAAACCATAGCATAGGATGTTACAATCTTCTGCAAAAAATTGACCAGTAGCAATAGCTACATCCTGAGACCATATAGGTTAAGTCCCTCATCTTGTGTTTGAATACCATATTTTATTTAAACAGGACGGAGAATCTTCCTCCTTTCCTCCAGGAAAAGTACACAATCCAACAAAAGATGACTTGCAGGAAATACTTGCTACCCCACTGGCCTGGACACTGGCCAAGGTTCTCCATAATTATCGGCTTTAAACCTGGCATCTGCCATCCAGGGTCAATGCCAATCCTTAAGTGTAAAATGTCATACCTCAAGGACTTATCCGGAATTTTATATAAATATGGGAAATGGTTCCATACTCTCCTGAAAACCGAGGAAAGGAGTAACAGAGCTCCTATTCTTAAGATAGTGCAGATCCTCCCTATGACTAGTTTCCATGGCGCAGTTCCTAAGGGTGCATTTTGTTTGACTGATGTGTAGAACTTTACCTTCCTCCAGGCACAAGTCAAAGTGTAAAGAGCCTGAGGAATACGTTTGCCCTGGATCACTTTGCTTAATGGCTCGAAAGTATAACTCACAAACCTACAGTCCACCCATTTCAGGGCCTTCACTTTGGCTGCTATTACGAGTTTCCGAGAGGCCATATGTTTATCCCAGCGCAGATCATCTGCAAAAATCATACCCAGATATTTATAATCTCAAACCTGCTCCAGCCGTACATTCCCAAGGAACCAAGTGAAGGCCCCTTCTTTTTTGCAAAGAACAATGTCTTTGTTTTATCAATATGAATAGTTAATTTATTTTCAAGACAGTATGAATTCAGAGCATTAAGTTTTCTTTGGAGCCCAATAGGCATAAGATCCATCACTATGAGATCTTCTGCGTACAATAGGCAGATGGTGTGCGTGCCCCCAATCTACGCAGAAAAACTATAGGTAGCACTTAACGTCTGAGGAAGGTCCGTGATGGACAGACTGAATAGCATGGGGGCTAATACGCACCCCTGGTGCAAACCATTCTCTACTGGGATCTTCCTCGACAAGCTACCCAAACCATCTAGGTCAACTTGGATCCAGTTGTCACTGAAGACTCGTCAACAGACCAAACAGGGCCCCAGAGATATTTCACTGATGGAGTTTGTGCCATAGCGTACTTCTGTCCACTGTCGAAGGCTGCTCGGAGGTTGAAGAAGCAGCAGCACAGGCCACCTACGAGCTCCATCAACCTCTTTGCAACCCCCTGCAGGGTGAAACAGTGGTCTGTTGTGGAATACTTTGGTCTAAAACCCCCTTGCTCAGCAGGGATCAGCCCAGAATCAAAAGCCTAAGCAGCTAGATGTTTTAACAAAGTTTGAGCAAACAATTTGGAAATAATATCTAACAGGCTAATCCAGCAATAATTAGCCGGCTGTTCCAATTTGCCTTTTGTATGAATGGGATTCACTATGGCTCCTTTCCAGGAATCGGGAGGCAGCCTGAATGCATTACCCACTTAAAGAACACAATCGGAAGTAGACCCCACTTTCTAGGATCTTTCTTAAAAATCAATTATGGCAGGCCATCAGGACTCCCCAGCTCTTGAGGCCTTCATGTTGCTAATTATTTTTGACAGAATTACTGCCGTCTGAGAATTTGTAATCGCCTCTACGTCGTCTTGTGGCCAAGGCACAATCGCTACACAGTTCTCAGAATCACCACCCCTATAGAGTGATTGAGGGTAATGGGTGGCCACACCCCTCTGCTTACCGGCTCCTGAGAGCCCTGTCTCGCACTCTGCTCGTTCACTTGAAAAGAAGGAACAACGATGTAAAATACAGTGACACTTTATTAAGCAATTCAGTAACACAGAAAATTGTTCATTTAAAGCTGCCCATTAACACATGAGCAGGATAAAAGCATCGACAATGTTATAAATCAGTTGTTCAAAATGGAGCAAAAATAGATATTATTTAATGCACAGCTGCCTAAAGGGCAACCCTGAATTTAGAGAAGATGAATAGGCAGGCGCCTAGGAGCGCCTAGAAGGCAAATCTTAAATGAGAAGGCAAAACCATCCAAGGCTACACAATTTAAACTAAGACAAATGCAATGGCTTGGGTTTGGATGAGCTAAAATAAAGAGGCTGACAAAGCCAATAGGCTAATAATTAGACAAGAGCATTACCACCTTGAGAGTGGAAGTTCTAGGCCCAATCAGGATAACGGTCGACCGGGAACCCTCACCATGCAACTAGGCACTGGTTTGCAGAGTTCGGGGCTTGACAGGGGTGCAGATCTTTTATATGGTTTAATGCAAAAACTGTCAACCACATTTGACGTGGGCCTTTGACCACAAGCTTGCGGTTACCTCGGAAAGATTTTGAGAGCACGGAAGTGGTATCTTGAGAACGCAGGTGTTCTTAGCAGGTGTTCAGTGCTCTTGACCGCAAAACAGTAAACACACAAAAACAAAAAATAAGTTTTACAGTAAAATGCTCAGAAAGTAATCTTTTATATATCATTTCTCTGTCACGTAACCGCCATCCAGTTTCGGTTTGAGCAAGCGTGGAAGGCTTCATAAGTAAAAATATTGCAAACATTGCTTGTGAAACCGCCAGATGTACCTGCAGAGTGTCACGTACGTGTGGGCTGACCTCATTCTTGGAATTGTTTGTGAAACAGCCAGATGTACCTGCAGAGTGTCACCTACGTGTGGGCTGACCTCATTCTCGGAATTGTTGAAATTTACAAGGGGGGCTGGTGTCGCGGTGGATGGCACAGGTCCCTGCTGTCAGATTAGTGAAGCCTACGAGATCTGTTTTATATTAAAAAATATTAGCAAGAGGCACTGGGCATTGGGCCTATGTGTATGTACCTGTAGTGGCATGCTTGGGCCTACATGTGTGTTCATCTAAGGGGGTTGACTTGGGCCTAAGTGTATGTATCTAAAGGGGGTGTGGACCACTGTGACAGGTACTAAAAAAAGGCTGAAACAGAAATGGACAACTTAGATCATCTATCAGGGCCTGGCTGGTGGTGTCTATCTGGGAGTGTCATGCTGCCTGAGCAGAGCAAGATGGTACTTTTGGGGTTTCTGTTATATAGTAGAACTGGACCCTCGTACATTTCCCTCCTCTTGTTCATTATTTGAACAAACTCTCACATAGTATCTTGCTGGTCCTTCTTCTGTTTGGTACCTACAGAGGGGGACATGTACGTAGATGCACTTAGCCTGATTGGACAAGTTTGGTATCAGGGTAACATACTCTCCCTCATCAGTGCTGGGTAACCGTTCATATTCGTGAGGAGCATGTTCCTCCCTAATACTGTATCGAGGTGGTGGGAGTGGGGGAACTGTTGGTGTGCTTTGAGAAGTGGCAGGGGCTGCTACTTCTCGGAGTTCTATTGGTGTCGGCCCATTCTCATTCCCAGGAACACAGTTCATGACCTGGTAATGCGCATTCTGGTACACTCCTGTGTGAGCGTAATTCATCCCTACCACCTTGGTGCTGCATCTGTTGACACATTATCACCTGTGCACTGCAACACACTTACATGAGCACACAACAAATAGGTAACACAATTTTCAAGATAGCAGATAGCCATGAAGGCATCCAGTCCAAGTTGAACCAGTCCATAATGGGATCTGCGGCGGCACCTCCCTCGTCACGCATCTTTTTTCCCAGATTGTCCAGGTCCTGAATGGCCTTAGCAAGTGTCCCGTTATCAGCATCATTAGATGGTATGAAAGTGCAGCAGCTCTTTCCGATCCGGGCGCATACCCCACCCTGCATAGCTGTGAGCTGATCTAGAACATATCTATGCTCTAGAACCATAAGCCTTAAAGGCTGTAACTCTTCCTGTATTGCGTTGAACCCATCCCGGGTACTATTTATCAGAGTCATCAGTTCGTAGCGTGTGATCTGCAGCCACCTGGCATTAGCTGATGTTTGCCAGATGGGCCACAGGCCCCCAAAGAATTCCTGTGCGCCAGTGAAAAGGCGAAATTCCCCCGGAACTTCGCTAAAGGTGTCGTTAGCAAAATATTGAGCACTCCTTAGGTGCCGGTGGAGCAGGGTGACATCACCTGTCATGGGGTGATTATGCACCTGTGAAATGTTGGATGCCGGGACAACTAGATGCAGCTCGTGCACAGTGACCATGGTGCATAGGCCGTTCCATTGAGGAGGCAACTGGGGGTAGAGGCGTTCCTCGCATGCCCAATAGATGTCCATGAGGCCGGAGGTGCCGTTTTGGAGGTCCAAATTAAAGATAGTACTGTTGCAGTTTGTGTTGCGGCCCACAGGACGTGTACCATTACTTTGCATTTTCTTTATGGTCTTCATCAGTGAGCACGTGAGTGTCGTCGTCTTCATCAGAGGAGGATGAAAACCCGCTGTCTCCATGGAGCGGCACCATTGGTATGCCTTTTCCCTCCTCTAGTCCATTGGCTGAGGTGGTGGTGCGGGGTCCAAGAGGACGTGACTGCGATGGATCCATGCCTTCCTCTCAGCTATTCGTACTGCAGTTGGTGATGAGTCTATCACCTGGAAGGGGCCTTCGAACTTGGGGTCCTTCCAACGTCTGACGTTTTTCCGGACAAAGATCAGTGTCCCAGGACGGAGTGGTGGGAGCTCAGGATCGGTGGGGCCCTTTTCTTTCCTGTTGGATACCTGGGTAGAAAGGAACTGCGCTGCGCTGCTTAGTTGACACAGATATTGGTAAAGCTCAGCCCTAACTACTTCGGAAGATGATTCACTATCTGTTTTAGGGCGTGTGGACGGAACTGTTACATTTATGGATCGTCCAGTGACAAGCTGATGGGGCGTGAGGTGGTGATCCGAACTTGGGGAGTTTCTTAGTGCAAAGAGTGCTATGGGTAGGCAATAAAGCCATTTCTTTCCTATTGTGGCGCTTATTTTGCTTATTTTATTTTTGAGCAAGCCGTTGAGGCGCTGACAAATGCTGTTGCTTTGTGGGTGATAAGCTGATGTCAGTTTGTGTTTAATGCCTAGCATTGTGGTCAGGGAGGAAAAGATGGCGTTTGAAAAATGACTTCCGTTATCGGACCGGATAGCGTCTGGGACGCCCCAGCGAGTAATGACATCACGGAGTAGGAATGTAGCTGCTGCTTTGGCATCGCAGTGGACGCAGGGTCCAGCTTCGATCCAGCGTGAAAATGGACACAACACTACAATGAGAGAGCGGTAATTTTGGCAGCGATCGATCATGTCGACATAGTCAATGTGTAGTTCTTTGAAGGGGCCTGATGGTCTGGGAATTGTGGAAGCAACAGTTTTGAGAGTCGGGTTTGGGGAATATTGTTGACAAATGAGGACATTTATTAATGAAAAGCTGTATCTGTTCATGGGCATTGGGAATGAACCAGTCTGTCTGCAAGGTGGTGGACATGTTATCTCGGGTGACATGCGTAGGAAGGTGGAGTTGGTCCAACGCCACTTGCAATAAAGCCTGTGGCATCACAGGTTTCCCTGTTATTGTCTGTCTGTAAATGAAGTCGGCCGAGTCCTGTTGTACTCCCCTCTTCTTCCACAACTCTTTCTCTTGATCTGGTGCACTTTCTTGCATTTCTCTGAGGTGTAATTGTGCAGTGTGATCATATTGCTGTGTTGTGTCAATGTCAAATGGGGTTGGTAATTGGGATGGTGTTTTTGAAGTACCTTTATTGCTGTTGTCATGCTCTGTTGGAGGTAGTGTTTGGGAAAGTAAGATGGGGGCAAATGGAACTCCTGGTGTCGTTTGAGGTGGGGGGCCTCTGGCTGCAGCCTTGGCTGCCCAATCTGCCAGGGCGTTACCTCCTGGATACAAAATCTTGGCCATTGGTGTGCGCTGCGCATTTGACTACGGCTACTTCAGCTGGTAGTGTAAGGGCCTCAATAAGTTCCTCTAGTAACTTCTTGTGAATGACAGGTGTACCATCTGATTTAAGGAAGCCACGCCTCTTCCAGCGAAGGATGCTGGAGTGTGTTGTTGTGGTGACGTATGCAGAATCTGAGTAAATCGTAATGCGGTCATCAGCTCCAATGTTTAAGGCAGCTATCAATGCTACTAGTTCAGCTGCCTGGGCCGAGTAATGTGATGGTAATGTGAGCTGCTGTGCAATGTCTAGGGAATCAGAGGAATCATTCTGCTGCGCTCTAACTACTGCAGCTCCTGTGTATCTTATTCCTGTTTCTTGATCAATAGTAGAGGAGCCATCAACAAAATATACAGTACTGTTTGGCAAGGGGTCCTCTTTTGCTGCTCCTGACTCATCTGGAGAATATGTGGCACAATCATGGGGGTCATCATCTGAAGTGGCAATGGGATGGGCAAAAAATGTGGCAGGGTTTACTGTGTGGCATTTGACAATTTTCAGAGAAGGCAATGACAATATGACTTCGTAACCTGACACTCTTTGTGTGGTTAAGGTTGTCTTGGCTTTTTGTATTATTGCAAAGACCGCATGTTCGGTGTACAGAGTCAGTGGGGAACCCATTACAATGGGGGTGCTTTTCTCAACAGCAAACGCTGCGGCAGCAAGGGCTTGCTCGCAGGGGTAATGACCTTTCATGACAGCGTCCAGCATGCCGCTGAAGTAGGCAATGGGCTTATGGCCCATGGGGTATTTCTGGGTGAGTACTGCAGTCATGACTAGACCATCACAGTGGGTGAATAGGTAGAATTCTTTTGTGTAATCAGGTGATCCTAACACTGGTGCATTTGTTATCTCATCTTTGAGCTGGGTGTAGGCTGTTCTCATTTCAGGTGTCCACTCTATTTTGTTGTGTCTGTCTTTGCCCATTTTCACTGCTTTCAGCAATGGGGCAGTTATTGTTGCGAAATCAAAGACCCACTGACGGACATAGTTCACCAGGCCGAGGAATTTTTGCATGTCTTTAACTGTTTGGGGTTCAGAAGTGCCTTTTATTGCCTCAACTCGACCTGGAGTGACTCGTCTGCCTGATGCTGACAGTAGCTGGCCTAGATAGTGTACCTCTTTTTGGCAATATTGTAACTTTTGTTTGTCAACTTTGTATCCTCTTTGTGCTAAAGTTGTCAGTAAGAAGATGGTGTCTTTCCTGCATTGTTGTTCTGTGGGGCTGCAAAGCAGTATGTCATCGACATATTGCAGTAGGGTGCTGTCACATTGAAAATTGGACAAGTCTTCTTTGACAACCCTGTTAAAGACGCTAGGGGACTCACAGTACCCCTGAGCCAGTCTTCGGTATGTTAATTGCACATTTCGGAATGTAAAAGCCAATAGGTATTGGCTGTCTGGGTGCAGGGGAATGCTGAAAAAAGCATTTTTCAGGTCGATGACAGAAAAGTACTGTGCATCGGGGGGACGTTCGTGAGGATGACAGAGGGGTCTGGGACGATGGGGAACTCGGGTATGACTATATTATTAACGGCGCGAAGATCATGAACTAGGCGCCATTGATCTGTCTTCCCTTTGCGTACCGGAAAAAGGGCCGTATTGCAGGGAGAGATACAAGGATATATTACTCCTTGTTCCAGCAATGCTTGTATGGTAGGGGCAATACCCTCCTCCTCTGCTGCCTTGGACAAGGGATACTGTTTTATTCTTGGCAGGATAGCGCCTTGTTTGAGAGTTATCTTAAATGGCGTGGCAGAGCTGATAAGGACTACATCGTTTGGGCCTGTTGTCCAAAGATGTGCTGGTACTTGAGCCAAATCTGCCTCTCGGACAGAGTCATAGCTGGGGGTGATGGTTGGTGTTCTAATTTCCACTGTTACTGAGATGGGCACATTGTTTTGATAGATAATCTCTGTTTTGGAGTAGTCTTCAGGGGATCCAAATAACTGGGTATCTGAAATGTCTCTGACTAACCCTTTTGGTTCAATGAAAATGACACAAGCCCAAGTATGAGCATTGTCATCGCATGCCAGGAATGCGCCGTAGGTGGGAGTTATCTCAAGGGCGCATATGTCAAGGGTCACGTGTTTGTCTAATGTCTGTGAGCCTGATGCTTGGGGTCTGAAAAGAAACTCTTTTGGTAACTGAACAGTGCGGCCTTGCAATTCGGGAGTGGTGGCGACAATAGTGTGGACAGCTGCAGAGAAGGCGTGCTCATCCACTGGACGTGCTCTGACCTGGCTGTTTAAGGAAGAATGTGCAGTGACTGCCATTATCCTAGTTAGTGGGGTACCTGGTATGGAGCAAATCATTGTTCCGTTCTCATCAAAGTGGATAGTCATGTTTAGTTTGGCCATGAGGTCACGTCCTAAGAGATTGACTGGGGACCTGGGTGAATAGAGCAGTGGCTGTTCCACTACATGGCCTCCTATCTCAATAGATACTGGCTTGGTGAAGGGGACCCTTGCTATTGCCCCAGAAAATCCCTGTGTGTCCGCTATTCGATCAGAAATGGGCAGAGGGCCACCCGTAATGCAGGAGTATGTGGCACCTGTGTCAACAAGAAAGCTATCTGTTCTGTTATTTATCGTGACACTTGCAATAGGGTCCTCCTCAGTATTGCTAGTGCATGACAAAATTGGGCACACAAGAGTTGTCTGTGGGCTGTCCTAGCCAGTGTATCCTCCAGCCTGATATTGCTGGATGGTGCCCTGGGTAAAGGGGTTGTTGGAGGCAACAATCGTTCCTCCTAGGGGTACATTGTTTTGGGTTTGGGGGACCACTTGATAAGCAGGTACTTGCTGTGGCTGTTGCATTGGAACCTGCACCTGTTGGGCCGATGGCTGAACTTGAGCCATTATGGGTGCTTGGAGCTGAACTTGTTGCTGCTGTGCTGGTTGGGCATACGAGTATAGTATTTGGGGCTGTTGAAGGTGTTGTTGCGTGCGCTGCTGTTGTTGGAATGGTGCTGGTGCTTGGTAGCCGGAACCCATGTACTGCGGTCCCATATCTCGCATTTTAGCGCAGCACTCTCTTTGTATGTGGCCTTGTTTCTGACAATAATAGCAGATGATGGGCGATCCTGGCTGCTGTGGAAACCTTGGCTGTCCCATCCCTCGCCCTCTTCCCTGTATACCTGTGTTCCTATTCATGCTCTGTCTGTTATTGTAGTAGGGCTGTATGTCGGTACTGTAAGCAGGTGGTGCTGGCATGTATTGTACCATTGGTGGTGGTTGTGGCTGAGCATACTGTATGATAGGCTGGGGTTGGGCTTGTATGTATTGCACGGCAGGTTGTGCTTGAACCTGTTGTGGGGCAGGTGGGGCGTTGCCTGTAAGAGCATTCATGGCAGCCTGGGGGAAGGATGTTACTGCCGTCATCTGAGTGACCGGTGCTGAAAACATGACTGTGTCTGTATTGTCTTTTTTTCTTATTAAGTTTCTGCTGTACCAATTTGGCAGCGGCATTCTCTATGGCTAACTGTCTATTCTTTTCCTGCTCCTGTCTCTTCTTGCAATGTATAATGTGATCTTGTATCTCAGGCCATGGTTTACATTCCATTGCTACTATGCCATCTAATTTTTCCTGCACTTCAGTGGGCAGACCCTTTTTTATTGTGTGATAAAATAGTCTTCCGTACCCTCCTGCTGCATCCCATCGTTGCCCTAACTCCTGATGCCACTTCTCTTTCATTCTGGAAAGATAGTTGGCAGGGTCTTCATTGGGTTGCATGGTGTGTGACAACAGAGCCCCAATATCGGGAACATCGGGGAATTTCCTGCGCAACTCAGACCATGCTAGTGTTCTGATCTCATCAAAGGAAACACCATCATGTTTGGTGTTTGTTTTTGTAAGATTGGCATGGACACGTGTGAAGAGATCTTCTGCGTCTTCTCCGATGAGGGAGATTAGCAGGCTTTTCACATCTCCTATGGCTATGTTGTTACCTGTGGTGTAGTTTTCAAAAGCCGCAATCCATTTTCCAGCACCCTCGGTAAGGGGTGGGAGATGTTTTTTGAGATTTTCTTTGTCAAGTGTAGACCACGGAATGTAGATGGGGGGGATCAGTGACATTTTTGTACAGCAGTGGCATCTGGCGCGTCACTCCTGTGCGTGGCACCGTGGGTCCTGTAGAGTCATGCTGGCGGGCATATTTTTGCCAGACCTTTAAACTCTCTCGCATGTACTCATAGTCCCAATCCTCATCTCCTAATCCTTTTAGGATACATTCAACTGCTGTTGCCATGTACTGAGGTTCAAAAGAGCCTTCTCTTGGCCAAGGGAGCATTTGCGGTGCTAAGGGTTCTGACCAGCCTGCCAAGTCGTCTGAGAAGGGGTTAACTGCATAGTCTGAGCCTTCCCCTAATGTCACTATCTCATTGGGAGTGAGATCATTGCTAGTTTGTGGTACACATGGTCTGCTGAGGCTCATGTTGTGTCGATTTTTCATCCTAACAGTACGCAAGGAAGCAGAGCCCGAGACGTCATATAGTATGTCGTCTGGGCGCCCATGTGTCCCCAGTATTTTAAGCTTCTGCGCTTCTGTGGGCCTTTCCTTCCTTCTTACCACTGGGTCTTCTGTCTGCAGGTGCTCAGTAAATAGGGGGAGCTCACCAAATAAGGGATGGTGACCTTCTCGTACCAGTGGTGGTGTCCTTTCAGGCCCTAATGCTGTTGGTGATTGGTAGGCTTGGTGTGTGTTGGTGACTGTTTGTATTATTCCAGAGGCGGCAGCGTCATAGCGGTGGGGGTGCTCATTATGGAGAGATTGTGTAATCCCTTCCCCATTCCCACTGATACTTGTCTGTGGGTGGTCTTGCATGAGCTGGTGCAGTGTTGGTGGTCGTGGTGGTGGTACCGGAGTGCCAGTCTTACTGAGCAGGTCCGAAAATGTTTTCTGCATGTCTTCTAATTTTGCTGACATGAGTCTCATTTTGAGCATCTGTTCTACGTGGCTAGGCAGCTGATGCATGTGCTCTGGTGAGATGCTTTCCAAGCTCAGGCTTTTGCTCAAATCTACATTTGTTCTGTAGTTCTCGTATGGGGTGGGGAGATCTGTGAGGGGGGCAGGCTGTTCCTCAGTCATGCAAAGCAATGGTGGGTTGTGGAACTCATTGAGCTGCTGCTGAGCTGTCATGAGGTCAGATCTTTGTCCCTCGCACAAGGGCGCAGTGGGAGTGAAAGGCAGGCTGGTTTGGGGTGGGAGGCACGAACTTGGGAACAGTTGCGTGCCGGTGTCAAGGAAGGGGTTGGTGCCAGCGGCTTGTTTAGTGCCGGTGTCACGGAAGGCATTGCGGGGTGTACGTGAGTGGCGAGATGATGCTTGAGAGGCAGAGTCAGAGTCTTCCTCATCCTCTTCACCTGGGCGTAGTTGTGCAGTATTGACAGTTGGTGTAAATTTCAGTGACAGTTGTGCATCTATAAGGCCTGGGAGACCTGATACTGCTGTCTCCATTATTGTACCGTGGGTGACGGGCATGTGTGTGTTGTGAAGTTCTGTCAGGTGCAGATGCACATCACCGGGGGGCATGGATGGGGTCTGTGATCCGTCCATGCGGTGATACGGGTGACTGGGTGATGTGTGGGAAGTCTGGCATTCATCCGTGTGAGTGATGTCTGTGTCTGGACCGAGGTGTGGCGAGGGAGATGCATCATTTGGTAGTGGTTGGGAACCAGCAGCCGGACAATCATTAGTGGTAACTGGTAAGTTTGGTTGTTCCTTGTGAGTGCGTTCGGTATACATACAGCTGAAGTGGTATGGCGGAGGAGGCGAGGGAGCATTGGGTATGGCTGGGTGTGTCAAGTCAGAGTGTGTTTGAGCCTTGTCCTTAAAAATGCGCCAGAGATCTAAAGTAGCCTTTCTCTTCTGTAACTTAGTGCCAGAGTACTTAGTGTCTAGGAAGGTGGTGGCATGCTCTAGTATGATTGGATCAAAACTCCCTTCTGACGGCCAGGGATGGCTCATTTTGGAGGTACCTTTATGCAATTCTCTACAATGTTTTAGTATATGTTGTTCTTGCCCTCCGAATGTTTTTAAAACATGTTGCAGTGGAGTGGCCATGTTGGTGTGTCTAACGCAGGGTGCTATAGGCAAGGCCTGAATTAGAGAAGGTGTTGATATTAAGGGGTGCGTGCTACGTGTAATTGCGTTTTTCAGGTGCTAGGGACAATGTCTCTGATGAGTTCTTGCGCTACTGCCTGAATAACAATATCATACACACCGTCCTGTAAGTCTCGCTCTTGTGCAGGGGTGTAAAGAGGGAAGCGAAGCCGGCGGTCAAAGCAGGCCTCAGCAATGTAGCTCTGGAGTGGGTGTCTTGGCCAAATGCTTTGTAATAGTGCAGTGAGTGGCGATCCAGGGGGACGTATGATAAAAAAGATATGAAAGTGAGTGGACGTTTTATACACTGTAGAGCTCACTATGGCATTCATGAAGAGTTATTTTTTAAAACACAGCGCTTTGAGGGTGAATGTCGCTAGTGTTAGAAAGGGATGCACTTAGGTGTGTGGCGAGGGTTGAGTGTCCGGAGTAGTAAAAGGGACGTCTTTTACTAGTTCCTCTCCTATGGCGCTAATAATAATGTGGTATAATGTTTGTCTTAAGTCCAGTTCCTGTGGTCCGGTATATATTCCAGTAGGGGAGAAATCAGGGAAGTGGAGCTGGCTCCGAGAGAGCGCAGCAATGATCTTGCTTTGTAGCGGGTTGCGTGGATAGGATGCGGTTAATGTGGTGGGTATCTCCAAGCCTGGGGATATTAAGCGGATGCGTATGGAAATGTAACCCGGTATTCTATGAACCGAGATGCCTAAAATCCTGTTCATGAGGACCAGTAGTACATGAGGGACGAGAGTGTTCCCTAAAATGTCATTGCTTGCGAGGTTTTTGTTTTTTGCCTTTGGTGGCAATGGTGGCAATGGGGTGCGGGAAAGATGGTGTTAGTGAGAGCGTTATCTGCTGTTCCTGGGTGTAGTCAATCCCAAAAAACTGAAATATGGTGAGAAGGACAGTACTTGTTAAGGGTGTAATGTGGACAAAGGAAGATGGGTGACCAGTGGAAAGACCTACAACGTAATTATTAACTAAATATACAAAAATATGAGATGCTGTACTGTCAGGGGGAGGGTCACACATTCCCTAAAATGGCTGGAAGTGCGAAGGTGGGCAGGCAGGGGGAGGCACAATCAGGACGTCCGGTGCAGGGTCCAGCATGTCCACCGACTCGTCCCGCAGGAGTGCCGCGAGGAGTGGGGACACGTTAACAGGGGATGGTGGGTAGTGAATAGCACTGTTAGAGGCGAATGCTGATGCTGGGGGAGAGGCAGGGGTGGCAAGATCAGGGGGTGTTGCCTCTTCAGGGGATGGCGTGGAACGTATGGAGTCTGTAGTAGATTCCCCGTATATGGGAATGACAATGGGAGAGTCAACAACACAAACAGGGGAGCCTAAGGCTGGTGCGGAGAGGGAGGAAGAATTAGAGGAGTGGTCAGGCCAAAGCAGATCAGGGCGAGTGGTGTCTGGCGGTGGTGGAGGCTGGGAGGAAGCGGTGGCTGAGGGAGGTAAGTCTGTGAGAGATAAGAGAGAGAGGCGTATTTCAGTGGTGGGTGTAAAGGTAATCCCTAAGATGTCCCATGCAACGGCAAGGACGTCACTTTGATGGCGTGTAAGGGGAATAAAACGATCAAGGGAGGTGTGGTAGACTGCAGTGGCTGTGCCACGCACTGAATGAATAAGAAGGCTAAGAATTGGCGGGGGGTCAAGGGACATACCGGAGAGGAAGGGGTTTAAGGGAGCTGACAGGAGGAATGGAGATACGACTCCACCCCCCCTGTGGCTACCAATTGGCCTGGACAAATGGTAGGCAAAAAGGTGTGAGAGACAGAAAAAGGAAAAAGAGGCGCAATGAAGGTGTAATGGTCAATTAGGATAAGTGAACAAATACCTAGCGGGATTGCGGCTAACGAGGAAAGACGAGGCAACCCAGACAACGGCTACCTGGCGGAGTTGCCGCTAATGGGGAGGAAAGAGTGGTGGGCAACTCAGACAACAGCAATAACTGGCAGCCCTGTCACTCGGCTAGTGACTGTAGAGTTGGCAGGGCAGCAACAGATGGGGACGGGACTGGGGGGGCACCTGCAGGGGGTGGAGGCAGCAGGGTAGACAAATGCTTAAGGACCAAAAGCACAAAAAAACAGAAGCAACAGACAACAAATAAACAATAATTAAATAAAATAATGCATGTGCAAAAAGTGCAATGATCAGAATGAGAACTGTAGTTCAAGAGCAGTCAGCGAGGACAGAGAAAGGGGGGGCGAGGGGGAGCTGCGAAGGGGAGAGGTGCACTTCCTCGTTCTGCGATCGCACTGAACAGAAGAAGGCGGGGGAATGTCTGAAGGGCCCAGATGGGCTGAGAGAGCTAGTTCCTCATTTCAGAGTGGAGCAGTCAAAAATCGAGAGAGACGCCGGTCAGAGAGAGATATTAACTTGAGAGATAAGAGGAAGAAAGCACCCAAGCCATGCAAAATGGAATCAGAGAGGGACACAGCAGAAAGGGAGAAAAAGGAGTGTGCGAAATTACCAGAAAGAAACCTGAAAAATAGAGGCGCATTTAAGAGAGCACCCTATGACATTAGAGAGCAATGGGGAGGGGCATTGGGAGGGGTGAAGAACCATGAACGAAAAATAGGAAAGACAATAAATCAACAATTACAGGGAGGGCAACGGAAAAACCGAAATACAATGATGGGTAAAACACTGAAAAATGTAACCACTGACATACAATATGGTGCAGAGAAGACAGGGCACCTGCGCAGGACGGAAAACTAGTGAGAATATGAAGACCACACCTTAAACAGCACCATGCAGGAGGACCCCAAGCTGGAGCCAGCAATAATAATTCAGACACGTGTGCCACCTGTGCACAGTGCCAAGGACGCAAAAGCCCTGTGTCAGAATTTAGACAACATGGACGGTATCTAGGATTCCCAACCTGTGACAGAATTTGGCCAGCCACGTGCTGGCGCAGGAGTCACCCTGTGAGGGGGTTTAGACACCGTTAAGCAGTGCCAAGGACTTCCAACCTCTATAGGAGTTTAGATACCCATGTGTCCAGGACTCAAACCTATATATGTACCATCACTTCATCAAAACCGAATGTCAACTTAAAATGCGGACAGAACATAATCATACAATATATGAAAGCAGAAAGCACCACAAACCAATACTGAGAAACGCCAAGAAAAACCAAGCAAGAGGAAGCCAAGACTGAGCCGAAGAAAGCAGAATGGAAAACACCAAAGAACCTCGGCAAGATGTGGCCAGCCACAGAGGACGTCGTGGCAAGACAGTCAACCACAGGGGGACAAAGGAGCAGACACAAGGGAGACCCTGGAGGGCAGAGGCAGTCAGACCTACCTCTCCACACACACCACACCCTGAGGCAAATTCAAGGAAGAAAAAATAAAACCATCCCTGACTTACCCAGGTGGCCGTGAGGAGAGGAGAGTCTGAGGGGCAGCCACAGGTGTAACCCCAGTGTGTGTCTCAGGACCGCACTGCAGAGGACCCGCCAACCGAGACCTTCTTTGTGGTCGCCAGCTGATTGAGGGTAATGGGTGGCCACACCCCTCTGCTTACTGGCTCCTGAGAGCCCTGTCTCGCACTCTGCTCGTTCACTTGAAAAGAAGGAACAACGATGTAAAATACAGTGACACTTTATTAAGCAATTCAGTAACACAGAAAATTGTTCATTTAAAGCTGCCCATTAACACATGAGCAGGATAAAAGCATCGACAATGTTATAAATCAGTTGTTCAAAATGGAGCAAAAATAGATATTATTTAATGCACAGCTGCCTAAAGGGCAACCCTGAATTTAGAGAAGATGAATAGGCAGGCGGCTAGGAGCGCCTAGAAGGCAAATCTTAAATGAGAAGGCAAAACCATCCAAGGCTACACAATTTAAACTAAGACAAATGCAATGGCTTGGGTTTGGATGAGCTAAAATAAAGAGGCTGACAAAGCCAATAGGCTAATAATTAGACAAGAGCATTACCACCTTGAGAGTGGAAGTTCTAGGCCCAATCAGGATAACGGTCGACCGGGAACCCTCACCATGCAACTAGGCACTGGTTTGCAGAGTTCGGGGCTTGACAGGGGTGCAGATCTTTTATATGGTTTAATGCAAAAACTGTCAACCACATTTGACGTGGGCCTTTGACCACAAGCTTGCGGTTACCTCGGAAAGATTTTGAGAGCACGGAAGTGGTATCATGAGAACGCAGGTGTTCTTAGCAGGTGTTCAGTGCTCTTGACCGCAAACAGTAAACACACAAAACCAAAAAATAAGTTTTACAGTAAAATGCTCAGAAAGTAATATTTTATATATCATTTCTCTGTCATGTAACCGCCATCCAGTTTCGGTTTGAGCAAGCGTGGAAGGCTTCATAAGTAAAAATATTGCAAACATTGCTTGTGAAACCGCCAGATGTACCTGCAGAGTGTCACGTACGTGTGGGCTGACCTCATTCTCGGAATTGTTTGTGAAACAGCCAGATGTACCTGCAGAGTGTCACCTACGTGTGGGCTGACCTCATTCTCGGAATTGTTGAAATTTACAAGGGGGGCTGGTGTCGCGGTGGATGGCACAGGTCCCTGCTGTCAGATTAGTGAAGCCTACGAGATCTGTTTTATATTAAAAAATATTAGCAAGAAGCACTGGGCTTTGGGCCTATGTGTATGTACCTGTAGTGGCATGCTTGGGCCTACATGTGTGTTCATCTAAGGGGGTTGACTTGGGCCTAAGTGTATGTATCTAAAGGGGGTGTGGACCACTGTGACAGGTACTAAAAAAAGGCTGAAAAAGAAATGGACAACTTAGATCATCTATCAGGGCCTGGCTGGTGGGGTCTATCTGGGAGTGTCATGCTGCCTGAGCAGAGCAAGATGGTACTTTTGGGGTTTCTGTTATATAGTAGAACTGGACCCTCGTACAAGAGTGAGTGAATAAAAGAATACCAGTCTGCCTCACTGATGTGTGCCTCAAGGGAAGATGTTGTAGAGAGGGTTACAGAATTCAGCAGCCTCCAAAACTTCCTACAAGATTGCAGAGGTAAACTGGCTGAAAGGCTGGTGGGACTGAAGCTTAGTCATTTAACTTATCAGGCCAGTATATCTGATAGTGTAGTGATTACACTGAGACAGGTAAGTGTAGGAGCACTAAGTTTATTGACCGTTCTTCTCCATAGCCTCCAGGGAATGCAGCAACAGTCCCTGGTGTTCAAACAGTAACATTCTGTAACCATGGAACTGACATTATAGAAAGGGATAGCATGGATGATATGTTGATTAATTACTACAACATCTCCTTCTTTCTTTCCATAAGAGAATAAAAGAGAATAATAACACAAGAGAGACACCAGGATAAAGAGAGAAAGAAACAGAAGGTGAAGCATAAACGGAAAAACAGCGTATAAAAATTGCATATACAAATATTGCACACACATGTTTTATAAATCCAAACGTTTTGGTGGAACACATTTCCTACCATTCCTGCTTGTGTTGGAAAGTTGGGGAGACTGCTGATGCACATCCTTAAAACCATCGCTCACAGCCTTTGGATCAGCATGCACCCTCTGAAAAGGTTCTGACACAGCTGACCCAGAACCACTCTCAAGCTTCAATTGCAGAACCACACGTCTAGGAATCTTGTAAATCCTGGAGAGGTTAAACCAGCTCCTCCCATTGACTCTCACAGCAAAGCGTGACGTGGCGTCCACCTTAATGGGGAGACTGAACTTCGACAAACCCTTGGCCACTCTGTGAGGTAGTTTAATCCTCACCTAATCGCCCACTTGGACCTTGAACTTCAGCACCGAAACATCCTGGGCGCATTTTCGATACACCCAATCAGTGGTCTTGGTAGATGTACTCACAGCATCTTCACAAGATCCAACCTTCAGTCGCAAACCCCATTTCCTCATCCAGGCTGGACACATGTCAAAGGTAGCGACTCTCCCATGCAGCAACTCAAAGGGACTTCTACACACTGCTTGATTGGGGGTAGTGCGATGCGCCCACAACAGATAGGCCAGGACTGGGGCGTAATCAGTCCATGTCTGCCTGGTACCTCGGAAAGACAATTAGAGCAGCAGCTGTGCAAGTCCTTTGTTGGATAGGTGTCTCTGAAAAGCTGTTAGGGCTAGGTCAGAGCCTGATATGAACTCACTCCAGCTGATATGGCTATGTCCTGCTAAGAAAATCTCCTGGTTCTGCTTCTGCCACACAAACAGCCCTTTCTCAAGCATTGCAACTTCTAATATTAATAATACCTTGATTCTTTCTAGAGTGCTTGCACTGTCTTGTAGCTTTTAGCCCTGTGAACAGTTGTCACTATTACCCAGTTTGGTGATAGCTAAGGCTGTATTTGCTGCTCTGACCATAATTCTTTAGCCCAACTATTGGTATTTTGACCTCTCTTCTTCCTCCCACTCTCTTTGGCTTACCAGTTATTTTTAGTCGTACAAGCTTACTAGCTGAATTTGCAAAAATCCTCCATTAGACACTTTCCTAAAAAACCCTTGAAGGAGAGCCCTCAACCTCTGTATAAACTAGCTGTTCAGTTCAGAAAATGTTTATTTGGTTTTGTGTTAAACCATAAAAGACAATAAGAGCATAAAACACAGGCAAAGCTGAAAATAAAATCATACAATTTTGCAGATTAAAAACGGGTTAAGAATTGAGATAAATCAATTGACCGAATACATACGTACTGGGATAGTACAAACTGCAATTAATGCAGTTTGTACTATCCCAGGGTACATATACCACGAGGCAATACATTAATAAAAAGTCAATGTACACATATAAAAACGATTCATTTCCCCGCCCTCTTCCTTTGTTTAGTTGCTGTAATTAGAAATTCAACAATAGTTTGGCAGACAACATCAGATTGTAAAAGCTGCAAATGTTCCATGGCCTACATGCATTTCCTAATCTGCAATTTCCTTAGAAGTGGTTTTAGAATGCTTCTGCATTGACCAATATACAACTCGCAGAAAAAGAAATGTAATTGTGATTGTAAGACTAGGGAATTGCAAGGGCATGGAATCAAATCTTTGCTCACATCGATATTAGAGGCATAGGACACCAGGTAGTGGGCCATTCGAAGACAAAATCTTGTTAGGTAAAACTTATGCCTACGAGGTGCCCTGAGCGGATATGGCTCAATTGAGAGAGAAGTACGTAAAGGGTGATATGCTTCAACCGATTTCTTCCTCATCTCAGTCTCCCATCTTTTCTCTATTCGGTGCTTTAACAAATCTGCTTTCACTAGTGGTTTGTCGCGACTAGCGATGGATTGCGGTGAATCATACAAATCGATCCTTCCAATTGCTTGCAGATCTTCCCTAATATGGTCAACCAATCTTATTGTATGGGCTCCTGACTGGTTAATGCATCCAGAATTACAGTGTTAGGGATGCCTCAGGCCTAGACCAGATAGCCAAAGCAAGGAGGGCTCCATCCTCAGGTGGTCCCCCAATAAATGCAAACCTAGTTCTTCATGTGCAATAATAGCAGGCAAAGTGGCTGGAAGAGACAGCAGCCTGCACAGGAATCTCTTTTCACCAATCTGTAGATGTGAATGGTCAGTGTTACCCCAAATACCCACAGCATGTGAAACAATTGGGACAGGTCTAGATTTGTAAATCGTCCCTGCAGCATTCACTGACATGGACCCTAGCTTAGAGGCAAATTTGAAAAGGGAGGCAGTGGCTGCTTCAAATTGCATTGATCTTATTGCCCTCAGATGTTTCCAAGTAAGTGAACTTGTTATCGAATGGAACCCCCAGATATGTAAAGTTCAAGAATCGAACCCTCCATGTAAAACGGGGTAATCCCGCTCTGGGGTGAGCCAAAAATAGTAGTTCAGGATTTAGATGTATTTTTGCGGAGTCCCAGTTCGGACATGAAGGATGCAAAGTTATCTAGCAATTTCTGGAGGCGCTGACAGTCCTGGCCATAAGGACTGGTCATCCGCATACATCAGCACTGGGAGCTGGCGGGGTCTGCCTTTGGTGAGTTGGCTGCGACTGCAATAAGTTTCTCATACAGATAATTGATGTAAAAGCTGAATAGAAAAGGGGCCAATACGCAACCCTGCCTGACACCCTTTTTGATCTTGATCAGGGAGGTACATACCCCCCCACCAACCCAGCCAAACCGAACACTACTCTTTACGTCCTGATGCAGCTGAGAAAGGAGGTGAATCATTTGTGGATTAGCATCCTTGGATAATGGCATATTCCACAGCTTGGTCCTAATACCGTTGTCGAAGGCTGCACTAAGGTCCATAAAGGCCAAATAGCGACAACCTTTTTTGGCAAGGACGTTTTTCGACGATACCCAGACCAGACCTGAAGCCATATTGGACTGGGGTTAAGATGTTGTTCTCAAGAGCCCAACATTCAAGCTGATCCAGCAGTACCCTGCCCAGAATTTTGGCCGCAGCATCTATTAATGCTATGGGCTAATAGCAATGAGGATTGCTCCTATCCCACTTCTTGAAAATCGGAACGATAATTGCCCTTGACCAGGATTTAAGAGGGCCGACCAGGCATACAGTGGTAAATAGTCTCGCCAATAAGGGAGCTCAAAATGCCAGATTGCCCTTATACATGTCGGTAGGAACACCGTCTGACCGGGTGCCTTGTTATATGGACACCTCTTTATTGCTGAGGTGACTTCCTTAACAGTAAAAGTTAGGTCCTCACTGCTACCCATGTTACTGATTACGGCCTCACTGGGGCAGTCAAAAATGGTAGTGTCATGTGAATCATATAGCTTGGTGAAGTTGCTGACCCAGACATTTTCAGAAATGTTTGTGTCCGTTCTCCTGGATGGGCTTGTGGAAAAGAAAGGAGCATTGACTATCTTCCAGAAAAGAGCAGAATCATTGCTGGAGATGCAGAGATCAGCTGTTCCCAGGCCTTGCTCCTTATTGTATGTTTCCTCTCCTTTATGGATACTTTATAAAGATTCCTGCATCTCCTAATTTCATCCTGGTCTCTCGGGGACATTTGTATTGCTTTAATGAGGCTGGAGAGAGGTTGGGTGCAGGAATTTTCAAACCACTTATTTGGTTTTGGGGCCAGCTGTCGTTTGGGGACTGATAAATAGAAGGATGCCTGCTTACATATTTTGGCGTGCGCACCTATAACCGAGTCGTTATCGGAGCCCCGATTAAGACAAATGGCAAACTGGTCATTCTTTGAGACCCTGAGCTGATTGAAGAAAAAGTCAGGCTCCACGTCCCGCCATCTCCTCCGAGACCCCCCATTTTTGGTATAGTTAATCGGCCCAGACTATATGTACTGTGTTATAGGCAATCCTGCACAGAGACTTAGGACTAGCGGGTTATGATCGCTCAGAATGGAAAGCAAAATCGCTCACTCTACCCACCCAGCTCTTTGACAATGCAACAAAGTCAGTCATAGACCCTTCACCTCTCCCTGTGTACGTTGCCTGGCTCCGCACCTCATTGGCAACTAGGTCAATTAGTAGGTATTATATCATAGGTTTTCAACAACCGCTTCAATCTGGCCCCACACAGGCTATGACTAAAATGGGAGAGGTCACAAAAACCTGACTCGTCCCCCCCCCACGAACAGTGATCGTCGAGATTGGGCAGATCGTCGAGATTGGGCAGAGTCTCATATTAAAATCCCCACCCCACAATATGACATAGTCTTGATTCAATCCTGCTGTCGCCGCATCTAGAGCAGAGGTAAGTGAGTCGATAACTTGTACATTATTGGTGAGAAAGAAGTTGATAAAAATGTAAAAGTACCATAAGGGGAACGTTTGGCCAGGACAGACCGCTAATCTGGAAGAAAGGAGAATCGACATACCATTTTAATAAGGTCACGCCCAATGGAACACTTATGAGGGTGAGAAGGCCCCCACTGTGGTGACCAGAGGACGATTTCGAGGCCGGAGTAAACACTGATTGGAAACCGTCCAGATGTAAGTTGGTTCGAGTCCACGTTTCCTGGAAACTGATGATGTGCTGGGCATTGATTAGTGACGGGCAGGATAAATACTGCCCAACACTCTTTCTCCTTGTTTGAACAATGTTAGTGTAAGTCCGTGTAAGTGGCATACTCTTATTACCGATTCCATGTTTACCACTTCTTTTACCTTTAAAAAGAAACCTTGAAGAGAACAACCCTTACTCCTCTGCATGGTTATATCTTTCTAGACTTCGCCGAGTGTTACTGACACAATGTACTTAAAATTACCACAATTTTCCGTTGCATTTGTCCTCGAGCGTGTCCGCCTCTCTACACAGACAGACGTGCGAACGTGACCCGGGTCAAATTAGAGTCCCTTTCTTGCAGCACGGACCCGTCTGATTTGTGAAATGCATTAGCTTCCCGAAAGGTGAATTAAACACATTACTTCTTGTGGCTTGTCTCTCGAGGCGTGTCCCTCTGAGCCTCCCCTCGTTGTGAAAGTATCTGTAATGTGCCACATAATTTGCTTGTTTGCCAACTTCCTGGTGGTGACATCAGTCACCCGAGACTGCTTACTCCTGAATCCGGAAGTAAACAGTGTTGGAAACCACTTTCTACCTTAGCCCGCTTGCTGCTGGCCGGCATACATAGGCAGAGAAGTTCAGGGTGAAGGTGGATGCTGTAAGCATTAAGTCCTCTCTTCTTCTTTTGCGGAATCCTTTGAAGGTTTTCTTAAGAATATATCAAGTGTTAAGTCCTGAACAGCTGCACAGACAAAGGTACTCAAGATGTGGTTTGTTCATCTGTCTCCTTTCTTCTACTGTCCTAGTTCCCCTGCTTACCTTTCTGCTTAGTCCCACCAAGCCCAAATATTGATTGTTTTCTTTGTGTAAGGGCACACCTTGCCATACATTTAAATAATGTGAATGGATATTTTTGTCGTGTTCTGTTGCCCGGCTGTAAGTTGGTGTAGGTTTGCTGCTCCCAGAATGTTTCCAAAAGCTTTTCGAACGTTA
Source organism: Calotriton arnoldi (assembly GCA_963921515.1). Classification (NCBI taxonomy): domain Eukaryota; kingdom Metazoa; phylum Chordata; class Amphibia; order Caudata; family Salamandridae; genus Calotriton; species Calotriton arnoldi. The sequence continues at coordinate 846,045 of CAWUFW010001572.1, read as the reverse complement.
TCGTGACTGCATACATAGCTAAAATGACAGCTGCACCATGTTTGTTCGATTTTATGTCAAGGCAGAAGGATAGTGACAGCCCCCCCCCTCTTCCTCCCCTCGCCCCATAAAGTGAGTAGCAGTACAAAAGGGAGGCTGGAGACAGGCAGGCGAGAGGGACAATGGCCTGTTGTCTCTGCCACTGCCTGGGGGGAGGGGGCACCGTGTGTCCCTTGTATCTTGTGGGAGAGCCCTGATGCTGACCGGGTCACCGTTTGTGTTGTGGAGCGGAAGTGAGGCCTTCCGCTGCTCTCGACAAGTCTTGGTGCATACTCGGAAAGAGCGCATGGTCACGGATACTCTGGAGGTGGTCTGGGCGGAGCACGTACACTGTTAAACACTCGCAGTCAGAATTTATTGCTCTCAAGGAAAATATTTCTGAATAGGCTCACAGGCCAGAGATGGCAGCGGGTTCTTAGCAAATCATGTACGTATAGAGGAGTGCCATAACTCGGTTGGGCACAGTGTGTGTCAGACAGCCGCCTGCATTCAGGAATGCACGGGCATCATTGGCTTTACCAGCGTCTTCCTGAAATCACAGATGATGCTCTTTCAGGCGTGTTATTCATTTGTATATTTTGGACAAGTTTGTATCTTGTTTCAATGGATGCTGCTCTTCCTCATGTTTGCTCCGAGTCATTTCTGTGGTCCAGAACTGCGATACGTCCAGGGCCTCCTGACCTTTACATGCGCCCCCTGGTGATCAGCAGCCCTGGGCTGCTGTTTACTCGAGAGAGCAATATACTCCGAAAGATGTTCATTAAAGGGGTAAGCATTATATTTCCAACTAAATTAACTTATTAACTAAAGTAAAAGAAAAGAAGTAAAGGTACCCTGTACCACTTAACTTTAGGAACGCATTCTTTTTTTAAGACATCTTGCAAAAAAAATGACAAAAATGTGATAGTCTCTACAAAAATCCCCAAAAGTCCAGAAGCGTTTCACCTTAGCATATCAGTGCATTGAGAAGTATTTTTTTTAAGCGATAGTTTGTAAACATGAATTTAGAAGCATTCATGCTTCCAACCCTGGCAACAATGCAAATAGTGAACTAAGAGGCAAGTCAGTTGTTATGTTCACCATCTGAGTGGCCTGGGGTGCTATAATACATGGACAACACCTGCCACCCTGCGGCATCAATGCGGCCTTCGGTCACACCACAGGCCAAACTTTGTGGCCCCCTGGAAAATGTTTGTGAGTACCTATGTGTAGGAAGCTGGCTTTGTATGTACTGTGCCAAAGTAAGGTATAGTGTGCACAGAGTCCAGTAGATTCCTAGAGATCTAGCAAGGCTAAAGCAGGTAATACCTTACTCTCTTTTGTGGTAGTGTGGTTGAGCAGGTAGGCTTATCAGATGGTAGTGTTAAGGATTTGTTGTACACACTCAGGCAAGAAAGTATGTCATTCACTCAACAGACTGAATCCAGACCAATGGTTTGCATAAACAGTTGTTACTTTATTTTTATTGCTAGAACCAAGATTTACTCAGTAGCAGGTAAGTGATACTTTCAATACAATGATATGGTTTTGTAGGAGCATATAAATTACTTTGCAGTCAGGAAAATGGGTTGTAAGCTCTTCGGAATACTGGTAATTACTTAAAGACTACTTTTTAGTTTTTCAGCTACTTTTCTACTTTTGCACAAAACAAACTAATCCCTCAGTTTGGGCAGTGTAGTACATAAGCAAATAGGTTAACTCTTTTGAAAACACTAAGTTACTTTTGTTGCAGTACAAAACAGGTTCAACACAACATTTTCAGAGAAAAACCCACCATACAATTCTATGGAGAAAAACGAAGTGTTAGGTTTGCAGGTAAGTAAACGGTTTTGGTAACTGAGTTGTGGGGGGTAGAACCAAGGTTCCCCTAAGTTCAGGTAAGCACTCAAGGTGCACAACCAGCTGCACTTGGGTGGCCAGGTGCAGAGTGCAGGGTGCCAATGTTAGTCAATGGGGCTAGGGGGCACCTTGGTTGGGCGCTGCTCACGGGCAGGCAACTCTGTCTTGGGAGGCAAGCTCCTGGGGTTAAGGTAAGGTCAAAGGGGGTCCCAGGTCATCACGAAGTCCACACCACCTACGGCGCAGGGACTGTAGGGTGCTTAGGAGGTGTTGGGAACCCAATGCTTTCCTATGGAGGTTGCCGGTTGAGGAAAAAGACTGCAGGCTGGGGCCAGAAGACTGAAAGAAAGGAACCAACAACTGGAGGATGAAGTTGAAGAGTTGCTGCACACCAGCACATCGTTGGTCGGGCACCTCACAACTGGGGGGGGGGGGCGGGGAGGGGGGCTGCAGGGGTGTCTTTTGTGTCGGGTTCTTATCACCGGTTTTGGTGGGGGACACTTCAGGATGAGACTGCAGGTGTCGCGGAGAAGGTCGAAGGAGGTCGCCTAATGCTGGATCTCCGGGGCGACCTCGCTGGGGTGTTGGGCCACTATGACTCGGGCTGTGGGCTTTGGGTGCAGAGTAGTGAGCACTTGCAGTTCCAGCTGGATTCTGGAGTCCTGGCTTGGGTTGCTGTTGGACAAATATGGTGTCCATGGGAGATCCAAGTCTGTTTGGAAGCCAGGGCAGGTCCCCAGGATTATTGGAGGCTGCTGGCTGCAGGACACGTCGGTTTCAGCTTGCAGGGGTGCCAAAGCAGCAGAAAGGCCGGTACGGCTGAGGCCAAAGCAGTTGTCGTCGTCGTCTTCTTCTGCAGCACGGCTCTTTGGTCCTTCTTATCGAATCTGAGGTGTGGGTTCAGGGCTGCCCCCTAAATATTGTATTTAGGGGGTGTTTTAGGGGTCTTGGGCCACTATCCTTAGGGTGACTACACCCTTAAGGTGCTCACCCCACGTGGGGGAGTGGGCACCATCCCTATCCCTGATTGGAGGGTGCCTGCCATCTGCAAGATGGCGAGCACTGAAGTGGGCTTCACCTCGCCTCCCCCACCTGAGGGGTGTGGTTGGCAGAGGTGGGCACACCTTCTGTGCTGTCCTGGTTTTTCCCGCCGAAAAGGGGGTGAGACAGGAAGGGGACATACTCCTGATAGCAGGGGCGGCAAGGCCTTTGAAGCTCCCCTGTCACAGATGGCTCTTCCTGACCTGGGGGAGGTGTGAACACCTCAGCCCAGGAAATGCTTTGTTTCTGGGCCCAGGGAGCAAAGACTCCCACCCCAGGAGTCCAGAAACTTGTCTTGTGGTGGCAGGCTGGTGTTTACCAGTCAGAAAATGAATTTTCTATCATGTACTGATTTTGTTTTGCAATATCGAATTGAAAATATACTCAAATGTTAAATTTCACGTCTGGTTCGAGTTGTATATTTGAATGTTTAATTTTGACCAAGTGAGCAACATTTGTGTCGAACCCTTAGGGGTAATTATGTAGTGCGCTTCATAGTGTACAGAGTTTTCTTTGCACCTAGTTTAGTGACACTTTATCGAGGGATAGCGGCAGATCCCGTGCATGAAGCAGCACACACTGTCTCATTGCAACATTAGATTATTTTGTTAGAAATCAATTACCAAGGTGTGCAGGTTGACACAATTCATTGAAATACAGAGATGTGTGCCATATCTCCTCTTCGTTTTTAGCTGCATCACAACAAGCAGGCTGCAGTGGCAGTGGTGTATGTTTGTGGTGAGAGGTCTCTGAGGGTGGCATAATACATGCTGCAGCCCTCGGAGGCCTTTTCCTGGCTACCATGTCCTTGGTACCATAGGTACCCCTTACTAGGGGCTTACAGGTAGGCCAGAGTTGTGCCAATTGTGGGAACAATGGTACAGGTTTAGGGAAAGAACACAGGCCTTGGGAACCTGATTGGCAGGGAAATGAAATGAAATTTGTACTTGTAAAGCGCACTGTTACCCTAGGGTGTCCTGGCGCTGTACGCATACCGCTGTGGAACCCTTCCTGTCTTTTCCCTGTGAAATGTCCACTCCTGGGCACCCCCAAGGTGAAGCCAGGCATCCCAGCGCTGGTGGGGCCGTTGTGGAGATTAAGCAAGCTATTGCCCAGAGTTTCAGAGTGGGACCCATGATTAGAATAGGCACCGAGGCGAGAATTATCAGGTCCGAGGAAATTGAGCACAAGACCCGCCGAGGCGGGAATTGAACCCTGGTCCCGGGCCAGATCTCTGCATCAGGGTCTGCCGCTCTAACCATTGAGCCACACTTCTCCACTGCACACTCAGTCAAATTACATCAGGTATCTGGCAAAAAAAGTTAGGGGCAACCATGCAGAAATGGCACTTTCCTACACGCTATTCCATATTACAGATGACATGGACAACAGTAGAGCAGTAGATATAAAAGGGCTCTTCTGTGGCTTGGCGTGGTTCTAGCTAGTCGACTTTTCTGAAGCCAGGAAGGGTGTTGAGGCCTAGTCATTGGAAGGTTAGAGGAAGGGACTAGATTTTCGCTTACGCATGGAGCAGTCTATACACTTTGCAAGAGAGTGCCTCCAAAAACACAGCAAGATTTGGAGAGACTCCTGCCATTACTGAGGGATTCAAACTGCGTCTTGCTGTGGCAAGCTCTGTTATTGGACAATGAATGGGTTCTTTTGAGACCAATGTGGTCTAGGGAACAGTTGGTGCTAGCAGGCAACGTCACATGGAGGTCCTCTGTCGTGGTGGTGGGATCTGTTGGGAAAGCTGTATGTCAAGTAATACGCTTCGTGTCATACATTCTAGAACACTTGACTGTAAAGAATTCTTTTTTGTCTTTGTTTTTGCCTAATTTTGTAAATAGCAATAACATGTTTTTATAAAACAAAATTATACATAACCATATCCTTAGGTAAACATTAGGAATGCCCCATAACATTAAACATTTGTCTTCTTTTTTGCTCCTCATAAATGTTAATTCTCTTTAGATATCAGTGCCCTCCCATAATCATGCATTATAAAAGTAATTTTACTAAACAGAATTTTAATTTATTCGTTTTTGACAGCCAAACATGCACAAAAGAAAACAACTGCGGATCATACAGGACAGCACAAAAATCTGTCCTTGCCTACAGCTGGCTTTTTGATTCTAGCTCACCCAATGTATTCTCTTAAAAGGCTAAAAGCTCACTGTAGTTTTCTGTGAGCCCACTTATGGTGCTAGTGTTTTTTCTTCAGCTGAGCAAAGGTTCTGCTTGACTGAAGTGCTTTCAAAGTACAACTCTTCTGTAGCAGAAGATCACTGCTGACCCCTCAACCCCCTGTGACAATATTGGTGTCAGCTCAGATTGTCATAAGGTTGTAGGTCTTTTTATCTCACCCCTGGGAGTGGAATTCCCCCACTTTCTCTTTAAAATCCATTAGCTCGCTCATAGCTGATGTTCTTTTCTTCATTAGTGTGTATTGTGTGCTTGGCATGGAGACGGAGAGCATGCTGTACATGGAGACTAATAAGGCGTGAATGATATGATCTGAAGGGATACATTTCATGCAGCTCAAGATTTTGGCTTCCTCAAAGAGATTGTTGACGTTTCACTCTTGTTCATTTTACAGTAGGTGTATGGGGCCTGGGAGGCGAAACTGGGGAGTGGAGTGCTCTGACTCGCAATGGAAATAATCTGAGTATAATGTGAGGCGAAGGCTAGTGTAGTTCACGGAAGGGGGTGTCAGAAGCTGACTCTTTATGTGATATATCCAGAACCTGACATACTGTGTAAAAAGTCCATGGGTTCCCTTATGATTGGACAGGGACTTGCTATGCAGTCCCAAAGTGCTCTATTAGGGGATAGTGTGGTCGAGCAGCCTTAGGCTTAACTCAGAGGAGTGCAAGACATTTGCAAATAGACACAATGATCAATAAATGACACACTACTCAAGAAGATTCACACCAATTTATAAAAATAGCAAGTATCTTCATATATGTTTAGGCATCAGAGAAAAATCGTTCAGGTAAGTATATTTTTAAATATCCATTCTTTTCACTTTAAAAAGTGGACTCATTGCAGTTTCTCAGTTCTGCAATATTATCCTATGGAAATAAGAACAAGTTCTGCAAACAGGTATAGTACAGCGACTTATAAGACCAATCTTCAGGAGTTAAGGTGAGTGGTGGGCAAGGTCCAAGGCAGCACCAACCGAACACCACCAGCGGCACAAGGGTGGCCGGGTCAGGGTGCAAAACCGCATCGGGAGCCCAATAGGTTTCTATGGAGATCGGTCACTGCAGAAAGAAGCCGCAGGCTCTGGCTGGAAGGCCAGTCTGGGTGAACCAACAAGGAGGTTCAAGGCTTGTGATGCTCTGGGACATTGGGACACCTGGGGTCCTCTTCTCCACGGCCCGGGTGCGATGGATGGAGAGGTGTCTTTAGGCGTCTGGTTCGCTTATCGGGAGCAGTTTTGGTCAAGGGGGCCTGTGTGCAGAGGCTGCAGGCGATGTCTGGGAGCCCACGAGGGGTGAAACCACGATGGGCTGGGGGGCCTTGTTGACACCAGTGGCCCACTTCAACTCGGGCCGGAGGCGACTATGGCAGTGATGGCTTCAGGTGTTGGGTTTTGGCAGTTCCGGAGGCCTCAGTCTTCTCTTTTGGAGATTCTGCAGGATGCAGGGAACAGTTCCGCTGTTCTTCGGGAGGTTCTGGTCTTTATTGAAGGCTGGCAGTCCTCACAGGTTCTGGAGCCACACTGCTGCAGAACGAGTAGTCTTTGGTGCAGGTTCGACAGAGAACGGCAGACAGGACAGCAGGGATGGGGCCAAGACAGGTGCTCTCTTCAGACTTCTGCTTTTGCAGCTCTTCTTGTCCCTCTTGTTCATAGGTCATCAGGATCTGCTTCTCTGGAGCCAGGGACTCCCCTAAATACATACTGAATGGGGGGTGTAGGGTAGTAGCCAATGGGCTACTGACCCTTGGGGTCACTAAGCCACCTAAAAGACCACTTCCTGTGGGAAGTAGGCATAACCCTGACCCAGAATTCCTGAGTATGCCATCACAAGATGGCTACTTCTGAAAAATCGTGTCCGCCTCACAGTAGCCCACCTTACGGGTGGGACTAGCCTGGGGGATGGCACGCCTACCTGACTAGCTTATTTTCCCACCTGTCCAGATGCCAAAGGGGCTCTGGATATGGATGTCCGCTTCCCCTCCTGTGAGGGGAGCCAGATTCGCATTTCAAAGGTGGCAGCTCTTTGAAGCTTGCCGGCCTAGGAAGGCTAATCAGCAGGTCATCCTGTGGGAGGGGGTGTTGCACCCTCTTCCTGGACAGGCTTTTGTTCTGGGTATCCTGAGAGCAGAGGCTCTCACCATAGGCCAGAACAGTGTCTGGGGTGGCAGGCTGGCAGAACCCAGTCAGGGAGCACACCAGAGGCTGGTAGGTTTTCTGGGGGCTCCTCTAAGGTGCCCTCTGGGTGCATGTATTGGTAAATCCATCACTGGAATTAGTGTGGGTTTATCAATACGAGATGTTTGATACCAAACATCCTTATTTTCAGTGAAGCCATCACGTAGCTGGGGAACTCGTTTTCACCACTGTCCAGCACGTTTTAAAATGGCTTCCCTGTCCACTTGCACTGGCAGTAATAGGACTGACCAGCACAGGGGCATATCGGCTCATGAAGGTATGCCCTCACATGTAATATTCAGCAACCTGCCTTAGGGCTGTTAGGCTTGCTGTAGGGGTGTCTTACAAATATTACAGGCAGTGGTAGGGGACATGGCACACAGGGATGTGTGACATGTCGTGTTTTCACTTTGTCTGCACCAAGACACGGAGCCTGCAATGGCAGCCTTGCATGTGCTTGGTGAGGGGTCCCTTAGGGTGGCGCAATTCGTGCTGCTGCCCTTAGGGACCCTCTTTAGTACCTCAGGCCCTAGGTACCAGGGGTACCATTTACTAGGGACTTACTGAGTGTGCTAAAGTTTTTGCCAATTGGGGGAGAACATTTTTAGGGAAAGAACACTGGTACGGGGGACCTGGTTAGCAGGAACCCAGCGCACTTCAAAGTTGCATCACATACCAGGCAAAAAGTGGGGGGGAGGTTGGGGGGTACTGCAACAAGAACCCAGCTCCTTACAGGGGTGGGGGGTTGTCTTTTCCCACATGCTGCTAAAAGTGAGTGAGAAGGGTAACCTATTTGGGAGTAATAGGTCACTTACGCAGGTGTCGTACTTCCTCATATCGGAGGACCTCTTCCTCTACGCTCTCCATTTTGGCATTGCTCCATGCCGGGGTGCCACCGTGGATCTCCACTGGAGTGTGAGCGCACGTTTGGCTAGGAGAAGCGCCAGCGCTGCAAAGTGTGTGCGCAATTAGTTGTTTCCCGCGCTTAAAGATACCTTAAGCACATGCTTCCCATATATGGATATCCGATAGTTCCGTGACCTCTCGTAGAGTGTTGTGTATCACTTGCCCAATTCTGCAAGGCTACTGGCAAGACCATAGAATATGGCTTAAATCTGCGATATGCATCTTAGGCAGCAGAGTTGTGCCTAAGGGGTAATAATTTAATTATGGAGGGGTCAGGTAGGCTCGTTTGAGCATAAAGAATTGTATATTTTTAAAGCAAGTGTTTCTAGAGACAAGTTGGGGGAATTCCAATGCGTGTTCCTAATCTTTGACATTTAGTGCAATGCTGTCGGGGGAGGTTCTAATGAATTCATGAATGGCTTTGTATATCCTTGTAATCCAGTGGTGCCTCTCCCCAATGGTGAGTATAGTCTGCAGCACTGAGTGTGTGATGGGTTCTGTGTCTAGTGTGCCCCAAAGGATCTGGTTGGTCGATCTTGGCTGTCTTTGGATGAGGAATTGTCCTGGTGGAAGGCCGTGGTCTCTGGTAAGTTGCTCGAAGGTAAGGAGGCGTATATCACAGAAGAGGTCCCCTATGGTGACCAGTGACTGTTCTCACCAGCTACTTAGTTCCTGGGATGAGTAGAAACTTTGGAAGCAGGGGAGACTTATCAAAGGGAGTGCCGAAATGTATGCAGGTGTGCCATGCATGAGGCGATGCAGTGGAACCATACAGGCGTGGGCTTCCGCCACCTGCAGGGGCCAGGGAGTTCGGGGGTAAGATCTTGGGGAGGAAGAAGCCCCATATCGTGGACTGGGGAAAGAGGGCCCGGCCCTTGGCACATCTCTCCCAAGTGGCACCCAAGTTCAACGTGCCATCCACTGTAATTGCTTTGCCAGGAAATATGTCTCAAAGGAGGGGGCACTCTGTCTGCCCTGTTCCACCGGCAGTGGCCATTTTTTGAGGGCAATTTGGCAGTGTTGCCGCAAATAAGGACACATGAGTCCAACTTGGCAGGTTTTCGGTCGGATAATGGGGAGGTTTGCAAAATAATAAAGGAGGCGGGGGAGAATCCCCATCTTTGCAGGCACTATCTTACCGACGGGGTCCAGGGGCAGGTTCTTCCAGAAGTGCATTTGTGGTTTGAATCCGGCCAGGGTGGTCCGAAGGTTGTCTTCATATAGGTCTAGTGGTGTATGATATAGGCGGATCCCAAGGTAGCGAACCGCCTTCCCACACCGGCGGAGCTGTGCATCGCCAAGGCGTATCTCCCACGGCGTCAGGCCGGGACAGAGCAGATGGATGGATGATTTTGTCCAGTTTACCCATAGCCCCGCAGCTCTAGCAAATTAAGTCAGTAAATCGGGTAGTGGGGAGAGGCCAGTCGTTATGTCCTGTAGGTATAATAGTAAATTGTCAACATACAGGGATTGCGTCCTGTCCGCGAGAGGGATGCCCCACGTCTGATCCGCCCCTCACAGCCTGATGGCGAGGGGTTCCATTGCCATCACGAAAACTAGGTGGGATAGTGGGCACCCCTGCCTGGTTCGCCGGCCTACTAGAAAAGGTGTGGAGATGAGATGACCCAATCATTTCAGGGAAGTGGGCTTGGTGTAGAGTAGCTTGGTGTAGGCGAGCATACCTTCTCCAATTCCCATGTGGACTAGGATCTGGAAAATGTAATCTCATGTCAATGAGTCGAACCCCTTCTCAAGGTTCAGTATGAGGCAGGCCGCGTGTGGGAACCGAAGCTGTACCTGATCCTGTACGTGAAATAGGGGTCTGATGTTTTGCGAGGTACTGCGCCCCAGCACAAAGCAGTTTTGATCGGGATTTGTGAGCTCTGGAACAACCTAGGCATATCTACTGGAAAGAATTTTCCCCAAGATCTTATAATCTGCCCACAGGACGGCGATGGGGCCGGTATGATGCTAGTTGTGTGGGGTACCTATCCAGTTTGAGAATGGAGACTAAGAGGGGTTTCTAGAGGGACTGGGGAAGTTCACCCATACGTAGTACTTCATTAAACATCTCTGCCAGGTGGTGTTGAAAAGGTGTTATGATATTCTATTGGCAACCCGTCAAGACCTGGAGTTTTGTTTCTAGCGGTCTCCTGGATCGCCTGTTTCACATCTGCCGTCCTTATTTTGGCATTCAGGGAGAGTCTGGTGGCATCTTTGGTGCACGGGTGGGTGAGGCCTGATAAGATGTTCGCCTCAGCTGTAGATCCTTCGGGGTATGCCTGATATATGGACGAGTAATATCTGAGGAATGCCTGAAGTATTTCACCCTGTGAAATACTGTGGAATTGTGACCTCTGAGGGCATGACTACTTCCATGATAGGACTCACAGGGTTATCTTGTCATATCAACCAACCAAGCAAGAAGACGGACGGGTTTGTCACCCTGTCTGTGGACCTTGGCAGTGTGCGCTGCAAAATTGAAGTGCCTTAAGCACTCCAGAGGGCTGCATATTGTGTTTTTACGTCGGAGAACTTGGGGCCTCTTGCGGGGTGGCGGTCTACCTCTCTTCTGAGCCGGGATAGGAGCTGCTCTGCCTTCACAATCTCCCTGTCTAGTGTCCTATGGAATCCCCACTGGCGTAGCAAGGAGGGGGCGGTGAGAATGTTTTTTTTTTTTTTTTCCCCCGGTCAGTTACTTTGTCCCCAAGTTTGCAATGATCATCACGTAGGAGACTCAGCACTGTTGCCAAGGACCCAAACCTGGTTTCCATGGAGACTCAGGAGTTCTCGATTGCGGCTAGGACTCTACCCAGTATGTCTGATGTCGAAAGAAGAGGTGTATACCCCAGCATTGGCGTGTCTGGGATAGTAGAGGGGGACTCGCCAGTGCAGGTGTCTCTGATTGCAACCTGCCCATCTCAAGGTGTTCACGGAATGGTGAGGTAGGAGCGAGGTGGAGTGCAGCAGGGCAGGCGGTCTTGGAGGCAGAAGGATTGGGGCCTCCGGAGGGGAGAGCGTTCCCCCTCTATGGGAATTTGGAGCCGGGGCAGCAAAGTCTAGCCCGGTGTTGTATAGGAAGAGAAATGGCCAGGCCCCCCACCATGTTGGGTCGGCTCCGAGGGCGGCACAACCCACCCTAACCAAGCGTCAGCGATCTCCTCCTGGGTCTTCACATGGATCCTTAGGTGAGGGTGTGAACCCTCCGGGGTATTGACACCTTTGTCATAGTGGAGGAGGCTCTCCCTCTTTCCTTTCCAAGCACAAAGCTTCTGGGAGATTGGCCTAACGGCTAGGGCGTCCGACATCTAACCTGGGGAACTGGGTTCGAGTTTTGGCAATGACGCTGAACATCCTGTGATTCTGGGCAAATCACTTAATCTCCCCGTGCCTAACAAAAATGATTGTGTCAAGTTCGCGCTATATAAAACTCTGCAAAAAAAATAAAAATGCAACAGCATGATCAGAATAGGAGCCTGTGGAGGGCCTCCAGTGGGTCTCCCCGACGGTCACGGCCTGGACAGGAGAAACGAAGAGTGGGGGGAGAAGGTGGAGAAGGTGGAAGTGTGAAAGCAGGCCTCCCCTGAAGATGCCTGCCCCACCAGTCAGCTGCAAGCAAGACACTCCTCGTTATTGGGGGGGAAGAGAGGGTCCCGAAGTTCACCTGGTTTTTGCAGTAGGAAGCAGGTTGCTGAGCTCGAGGGTCCCCCGGGTCTGTGGCTTCCCTGTACTGGTAGAGCTGTCCCATGTAGCATCTCCACCACTCCTGCCTGTCCCGAGTCATGCGCCGATGCAGTGGGGCGGGGTTAGTAAGGGCCCCATCAGTATCGAGGGAGAACCTGGCCCACATCTTGCGAAGCCGGCGGTGAACTGTATCGCTCTGCATTGGAGCGTGGCTTAGTAAGGACCCACAGGAACTGCAGCATCACCTAGCAGCAGCGCAGTCTCACCGTCTCCGGAGCACCTTAGGTTGGAGAGGTCTGTGGAGTCGCAGGGTGGAGGGTGACTGATTGCGTAAATCGGTTCAGCCCTCTGTGTTTGCTGGGCGCAGCGTGATCTCCTTCGATAGGCCTCTTCCACGGAGGGCTTTTCCATGGTGGCCCAGCGCTAACCATGCAAGTTCGGCAGGCCTTTACAATATAGCTGATGCCCTTAGCGCACCCCGGTCTGAGCGCCGGTGCAATGGGCCGCAGACGATGCCCTCAGCACTCTGGGCGGTCCGGCCCCCGCTTCCGATTGCAGGGAGCCAGCAGTAGCTCGCGTTCTCAGGTCCCAGATCGCAGGCAGCCCAGGGTTCCAGAGGAGCTCCACTGTTGTCCGCTGTCAATACTGCTCGTTCACCACTGGTTCGCCGCTGGGTGGGTGCTGGCGGGGCCGCATGGAGAGGTGGCACAGAATAGGGCTCCACATGGTAGGCACTTCGGGTGTCGCAGCCCCCATGGCAGGCACTTCGGGTGTTGCGGCCCGGCAGCTTGCTGCTCTCCTTGCTTGGCTCCTCATCCCACAAGGCCTGTCTGGTTTGGTGTGGTCCTGGGCTGGTCAGTTTGCTCCAGGCGATGGAGACGTCTAGTATCAAAGCCCTGGAGTACCTGGGTTTATTAATCATTCCCGATGACGGCCCTCAGACATTGATGTAGTTGGATGGTCGGGCTGATGGACGGAGCTCTAGAGAAGTGGGTCTGCCATCTTGGATTACCAAGCCACGCCCCTTCAGATGCAAGACTGATATGACAGATTCTGCCCTAGCCTATCCAACCCGTCAGAGGTGATCCTGACGTGATCTACTGAACTGATTTTTAACCATCCCTACAAACCTTTGAAAAGCAAACCATATCATTTGACTGACCCTTATCTAGCCCTGCCAGACTGCCAGTTGTAATACTGACAGAATAAAGACTCTATTTCAAGTCTGCCCAAACTTCAGACCTTTCAGACTTGAGCATGATGGGTGACTACAGTGCTGCCAAGCTACATTTTGTCATGTGTGACACCTTAAGCTAATTTGGGCTTTTTGTCAGCATCACCCTTCCTTCTGGGACTTGTAGGTTTGCTTTTTCTTCATAAGATGTTTTAGCATGTGAAGTGTTGCTTACTAATAAGCTAGAACTGGCTCTGAGATTAGTACTTTTAGATAAAGGCTATTAAAAGGATATGTGACTGACTATATACCAACATAAGCAAATGCAAAGATTTCTGAATGTCCATGCTCAGATCCATGAAGTGATTTGATTGCTTCTCAGCACATGAAATACAAACACACTAACGAGGTCACAGTTGAATCACTGACATCTGGCTCGTAGTCTGGTGGGCCTTCAAAATTTCTACAAGTTCTGGGGTATCCTGTAACACTAATTTACTCACAACTTTGGTTAAAAATAGAAGTCACAGCACTCCATCTCAATAAATATATGTTGCCATTAGAAGATTGTAAGCTATTTTGAGGCCTAAAAGCCTGTCTGTAAGTTGTGGTGACCCCACGCGGATTCTTCATGCCTTCTTGGGAATCCACACGTAATGTAGTTTAAAGGCTTGTCTGGTGAGCAATCCTATTATCCCAGTTTCAACTGCTCCAGTGTGTGCTTCTGCCAGCAGAAAACTTTACATTCATGCCATACCAGCCCGTAAAATTTGGTAACACTGGTGTATCTACACTGTGAGCTAGTTTACTTCCAGAACCTGTAGATCCTCGTGTCTTTGATCTTGAAGGCCAGATAAAACAGTCACTGCCTCCCACTGGGCTATTCTAGGTGCCATCTAGTCACTGACCACCAAAGCTCTGTAGCCTTGTTAAGTGGGCATTGGTACGTTGAAGTTGATCATTTTTGGTGGTTGGAAATTTCAATTCACTTTGGGATGGTGGGATATTTAAAAGCTGAAACAAAAGACCAAAGTGTTTTGCAGCATAAACCTATTCTAAATTCACTTGCTGTGCATTATTCAGTCATCCAACAGTGGAGTCTGTCAGAATATGTTCGAGAAAATACAATTATTATTGTGGCCATAAACTGTAGGAAACGTACGTTTCATTCATGATGAAGCCTACCAAAAGCTGACAGTGCCCTAAGACATGACCACCATTTTCAGATTTCTTTTTTTAGGTCAGGCATTAGGCAAGACCTTTTGATGTGACTAAAATTATATGTATAAGGCACTTATAGATTCTTTAATCCAGCCCTCTTCATCCATTGGTCCGTTATTGTCAATACAATTTTTCTTTCCCCCACTACAGCATTCAACATGGAGCAGTGGGTCAGCCCTCTTCGGCGATTGTGTAACTGTGCTGAGATTAAGAGGATTCTGCCCTTTCACAAGGGGCACATTCACACACAAGGTAGTTCCTTTCAGTACTATGGACTACTATTGCAGTATTTCCATTTTGAGGCCTAAAACTATTTTTGACTTTAGCTAATGTTTTCATTTTGTAGTCTGAAAAATTGACATGTAGCTTTCCCAACAAGATTTTGCAATAAAAAAAAAAAGACAAAACCACGATTGACAAAGCCAAGCAACTGTCAGCCAACGCCAGACCTGTTAGCTTTGCCATTTATTATTGGGTCTTAACACTAGCCCAGACATTTTTCTTTTTATTGAAGACTAGGTCACAAAGGTAAAACATTATTAGCCCAGACATTTTGATTTTACTATAATGTTATATATTATACTTACTTATAAAGACTTTAAGCCACCCCTCTTCATCCATTGGTCTGTTTATGTATCATACATATTTTTCTCACTCTCTCTGCAGGATGCAGCATGGGCACTGGGTCAGTCCACTTCGGCTATTGGCTAGCTTCACTCATTAACTGCATTCTGCCCTTTCACAAGGTGGACATAAACACACAAGAAGTTCCCTTGAGTTACAGGGACTATAACAATGTGTGTGTTCTTTTTTTTTTTTTTTTTCTTTCTTTTTTAAGACCAAATATGTTTTTGCTTTTAGCCAGTGCTTTTTTATTTATATATTGGCATGGGCCTACTGACAGTAAACATTTACAAAACCATATCAAAATAAAACCTGCATTACACGGCCCACAAGACTGGCAGCAAATATCAGACATATTGGCTTTGCCATTGCTTGTTTACAGGAAAGGAACTGGTGTCTGACAGCATACGTGGTACATCGTAGCATCTCTGTTCAGTTGCTTGGGGAAGCGCACAAAACCGTAGTAAGGGAACAGAGGCCAAATGTTTTACCGATCCTTTTGCAATAAGATAACATTGTCACAGGAGTTCTTATTATTTGACTAGAGGTTCCGTAATGCGTAAACTCTATAAAAATGTTTTCGGGCTATATCTCTGCCCCAGAACATGCAAAGTCTTTGTCTTTTGTTATTCATTAACCACCCTTCAGGTCCTACGTGTAAACAAATACGTCATATAACTCCTGTCTTGTATTGAGTTCTGTGGCAGCATGTATCTGGGTGCCTCAATTAATGCCATTTCCTGAAGTAACCCTTCACTGTATGATCAAGCTGCCCTTTGAGACTAAGTGGTACGCAAGAACCTTCTTTATCTAATTGCCATGCATTAGTACCTGAAAGTCTGGGACAACCGTGGTAAACAATGGTGTTCACCACTGTTCCTGCCCACTGATTGTCACGAGGGGAAGTAGGAGGAAACTAAATCCCAGTAGTAATTTAGAAAGAGCATGTTTTTTCTCTGCTTTACAAAAATGGCCTGTACATAGAGCAATGGCCGTTTCTACCATTGAAGCACCCATTAAAGAGAGAGGTTTTTTCCAAAAGATTTAGCCAGTGTGTCCACTTCCTATGCTGAATTTTACACAGAAATTTAAAAACAAACCCATTGTTGTTAGGTACCTTCTGCTACATCCATTTTTAGGGTTGAGCCTGCGTGAGCTATGTGCTAGTGCTTGCAAGACACTATTGTTTACATAAAGGGCTTGGAGCCTGCCTATTGCTTACCATTAAGTGGCTTCAGTGTCACTTCTTCTTTACTGCCTCCCAATTGGATAGCGCAGGCCAGGCGTCACTTCCAGTTTCTTCTTCGGCACATGGACCAATCACAGATTTGATTTTTTAAAATTATTGTCTCTCCGCGCTGTAATTGAGGTACTTTTTTGCCTGGGTTATTTCTTTTCCCTCCCACCCACCACCACTCTGTTTTGCTGCCTCCCGCCCCACCACCACTCCCCTCCATCATTGATTGTCATTTGTTGTCATGTTGCTCTCCAGTGCAAACCCAAGCGTATCTTGAGATGAACAAGACAAACGCCGTATTGTCTCGAATATGAGAGCAGGCGGCTGCAGGACAGTTTTTTCAGCATCGACCTTACATCATAGATGATGGACTTTCCTTTTCATGGTTATAACGGTCAATGCTTTCTCTTGCCATGTGCATATGGATGACAGTTAGTTTAAGCCCTTATATATTCCATGTGTTTTTACAATACATGTTCTACGTTGGAAATGCCAACATTGTTAACATATCTCTCAGTTCATGTATTTGCCTGCCTGTTTTATTTTAATTCATTTAATGTGTGGGTTATGTTTAAGAATCCCTCGGGCTGCCTCTGTACACCCTTACGTGGCACATATTATATGTACTTTGTTTAATATAAACCTCACTAGCTCTGGCATCAGCCTCTCCAGAACATGGCCTGTGTTTTTATAATGGGGTTTACCCGTCAAGGAATTTTGTACTGGGTGCATCTGCTGTTTGAGTTAGTTAACATTAGCTCCTAGATGCCCCTCAGGGTATAGAGGCACTACATCTGGTGGCGGGACCCTTTTTAGGTCGAGCCTAGCGCAGCGCGCATGCGCTGCTCTAGGAGATGACCTATTGGAATCACTCACAACTTTTCTGAAACTCGTGCGTGTGGCTTTTTTTTTTTTGCATTAATTGTATCGGCCTTTGCGTGCGTCTTTCCAAAAAGAAAGCATGCAATTGGCCAAAGGCGGGTACATGTCCCACCTTTTTAAGCAAATGTTTCCTCCCACGGCATCCACCTTGCGGGAGCGAGCAGCGGCGCGCAGGGCGCCATCTGTTTTTAATTAGTGCAGTGTCTTTCAGTTTCCTTTTAAGCAAATGTTTCCTCCCACAGCATCCACCTTGCGGGAGGCTGCAGCAGCGGCGCGCAGGGCGACATCTGTTTTTAATTAGCGCGGTGTCTTTCAGTTTCGCTGCCGCGCGTTCACGTTTTTTTTTTCTATTTCTTACCTTTAACAGAGCAGAGGCATACAGTATATGTAATAGAGCGGTAAAGTTATTTTTTGGGAACTTTGACGTACTCTGTTTCGAGTGACTTAAAATTGTGTTGTTGTGAGCTTAAAAATCCTTGCATTAAAACATGTTGCACTGCGTTGGCTGACATTGAATTTTTTTGTATATATGTTTGAACGCGTTGTTATATATACTATTGAACCCTTGTGTATGGAACTGTTGTCTTGCGCAGCGGGTGCCCCCAAGTGTCTTTTTAGCTACGTTATAAAGACAGTGGTAATCCTGTGACGATAATGCAACGTGCCTCTGTTTCTTTGTTTCTGTGTATATGTTCGTGTTTTACTGTCTCTGTTCAGTTATTTGTATAGCCTTTCTCATTGCCCTTGTTTTGCTTTATCTCTGTCTATCCCTGTGTATGCTTGCGTATCTATCTATACCTGTCCCTCTCTCACTGTCCGTGTCTTGCTCTCTCTGTTTGTATACACAACTATTTATGTTGCTCATTTGTGTTTGCTTGTTCGTACGTTTTTCCTTTCCATTTCTTTCTGTGTGCACTTTTCAGGGCATGCTAAATGTACAACATTGAGAGCATAAACAACCCTCCGGATACGCATGAAAATCGCTCTTTTTTTTTTTATAGTTATTTTATTGCAATAGTTTGGAATGGAACCCTGTTTTCTGCAAGTGAGGTTTATTTATAGGTGCACGATGAAATAAATGTTGCTAAGTGTTCTTGTGTATGCCTATACTAAGGTAAAGTTGGCGCCAAGCAGAGGCGTGGCCCGTAGCCTCTGTTTGGGAATCACTCTTAATAATAAAATGTTCTAATTACATACCACTTTTTACAAGCTGTTAGTTTTTTGTACTATAACATTACGTGCTGTTATTTTTACCTAACGTAATGGTAATGCGCTAATGCTTTTTGAACAGTGGGAAGGATGAAAGTCTGAGTCAGCCCTGCTTTTATTTGTACCTGTGGCTGCTGCGTGCTCAGAGATTTCTTAAGTACACGTGTTTCCTGTTCGTGGACTTAAAAAAAGACCGAAATTCTGACCTAGGCTTCTTTTAAAAAATTGTTGTTTTTGGTGGTATTTAAACAGTAGCAGAAACAGGCCAAAGGTTAGCTTTTCGCTCTGCAGCAAAGTGTGCAAAAAGGTAACAAAATGCGTTTTGCGACTTTTTGAATACACTCTACCGTATTTAATCCGTGGCAGGCACCGCGACCCTTATATATATATATATATACACGCACACAAAACGCACACTGACTTCAGGGAACATAAATTGGGTTCGCGAAGAATCTAAGCCTGTGAGGTGGAACCAAAAATAACCCTGATGTGAGCGGGTTACCAAGACTTGAGTTTAGTTGTTGCTTAAAGTGCATAAATTTGCTTTATTAGTGAAGAAATATGTTTTGAGTATGCAATTTAATTTGAAAAACATTCCGCTCATATACGAATGTATTCACATATTTCTAATATATGTATACAGAAGAACTTACTTAACCATGTTATACCAGCTGCTGTTGCCATGTTTTTATACCATCCCAATCCTTCTGTTAAATTCTCTGCCAGTTTAATTTGGTACCCCATTATTAGTATTGTTCATATGTACCCTGCAGTTTAGTTGTACAAAAAACCAATTTAAATAAGTACTTCTCAATGCAGTTCTATAATTTGCCTAATACATATAGTTAAAGTTTCCATCCACAATAATGTAAAGCATAACTAAAAACTTATAAGGTCCCAAAGGCGAGACCTATTGACTATGCCAATGCTTGTTATTATCGGAGATGGAGCGCATCTTTTACTCACTCTGTGGGCAGCCTCTGCTTCTTTAATTGTCATGACCCGTGGTGCAGGTCACAATGTTTGCTTTGATACTATCGGTGAGAAGTCCGCAGACTGGTGCGTGTTAACTGCTCAAGAGTCCCGCAGTTGGAATTCGAGGGAAAAGAGAATTCTTGAAAAGTGAAGGCTGCTGATGGCCAATGCAGAGATTACGAAAGTGCTTGCTGCTTTAGAAAAAGGCATGCCTGGTGTGGAAACTACGTGTCTCATCAGATCTCTCTTTACATCCTCTGCTGTCAGGGTGTTCTCCTGAGTACTGCAGCTATCAAATGGCATTTGTGTAGCGCAACACTGTTACCCGTAGGGGTATCTGGGCACTGTCTCCATTGAAGAGCCAGGTCTTGAGTCTCTTTCTGAAGTCTGCCAGCGAAGGGACTGTGCGGAGCTGGGGGTGGGGAAGGTCGTTACAGGTCTTGGCGGCGATGTAGGAGAAGGAGCGGCCACCACTGTGGACGGATGCGGAGAGTGTGTGCGAGGGCGAGTGAAGAGGAGCGCAGGTGTCTAGCGGGTTGGTGGAAGTTCAGTCGAAGGTTAAGGTAGGCAGGTCCTAGGCCGTGGCGGGCTTTGAAGGTGTGCATGAGGATCTTGAACTGGCATCTTTTCTGGATGTGCAGCCAGTGGAGGTCTCTCAGGTGGAGGGTGGTGTGAGTTTGTTTGGGGAGGTCCAGGATGAGTCTGGTTGCAGTGTTCTGTATGGTCTGAAGTCCTGTGAGGAGCTGGGTGGAGATGCCGGCGTAGAGGGCGTTGCCGTAGTCAAGGCGGCTGGTGACTAGGGCCTGGGTGACTGTATTTCTGTTGTTGTTGGGATCCATCTGAAGAGTCTGCAGAGCATGCAAAGTGTGTGGAAGCAGGAAGAGACGACTGCGTTGACTTGTCATTTCATGGTTAGTTGGCTGCTGAGGATGATGCCGAGGTTGCATGCATGGTCAGTCGGTGTGGGCATGGGTCTGGGTTCTGTAGGCCGCCAGCTGTGGTCCCATGCAGAGGTGTTCTTCCCGAAGATCAGTATACTTCATTTTTGTCAGAGTTGAGTTGGAGGCAGTTGTCTCTCATCCATTTGGCTATGTTGGTCATGATGATGTGGAAGTTGGTTTTGCCGCCTGTGTAGGAAATTGTTGAGTCTGTGGGATCTGACTAAGTCTGCGAGGGGGGGGTCATGTAGATGTTGAACAGGGTGGGGCTGAGGGATTATCATTGCGGCATGCCGCATATGTAGTCTTTGGGTGCGTAGGTGAAGGGAGACAGGCGGATGCTGTGTGTGTGTCCTGTAAGGAAGGAGGCAATCCACTTGAGGGTGTCTTGCTGTATGCCTATGTTGTAGAGTCTATTGATGAGGGTGTTGTGGGAGACTATATGTCGAACGCTGTGTAGAGTTCGAGGACTTCTTTGATGTACTGGTGATAGTTGCTGAGGGCTGTTTTGTGATCTGCTCTGTTGGGGGTTGGGGGGCTCTTGGTGGGCTCTTGGTGGGGCACCATCGTTTCTCCAGTTGGTGGCAGTTGCGCTTTGCGCGATATGTTTGTAGTGTGCATGTTATACTCAACTAACGCATAACATGCAGAGCTCCCATCTCTGTCGGTCTCTATACATCATGATGTCCCCTCTCTCGAAGCCACCACAGGCATCTTGGATATCTCCACCCTCAGGCGCCCTCTGAGGGTCTCCTCCTGAGAAACTTGCCTAGAGACAATTTAGTTCTTCATGTGTTTGTGTGTATGTTTGTGTGATGCAACACAAAACAACATAAGCTGTCTGTCGAGTGCGTAGCTGTCACTACTGCAGCAGGTACAAAGGCATCAGGACACA